>UNSF01000080.1:0-399184 GCA_900538255.1 Ulva mutabilis | reverse complement strand
CGATCAGTAGATGGCCGCCCACAAGCCCACACAATCAGCCCCGGGCCCCAAATCTTCAGTAGCACCTGTAACAACAATCGCTGGTGGTGCTGCTGCTGCAACTCTCCAGATGTGTGGATGCTATTTGTGCTTTCGTGTTTTGCTGGACTGTTGGCCAGCTGCGTTTTTTTTCAGTGCTCGCTATTTTGCAGGTCATTGGCTTTCCTGTTCAGTGCCGCCCACAGCTTCAGCATGATCACAGCGGCTTGTGGCAATCCAGTGAGCTCGCAGGTGTGATGCTGTTGCACCTCGCCAGATGTGTTGATGCCCTCCGTGCTGTGTGTGTGTATTGGAACGTTGGCCAGCTGCTTTATTTTCAGTGCTCGCTAGTGTGCAGGTCATTGCTTTCCTGTTCAGTGCCCCGCCACAGCTTCAGCATGATCACAGCCGGCTTAAGGCAATCCAGTGAGCTCGCTGGTGTGCTGCTGCTGCACCTCTCCAGATGTGTGGATGTTGTTTTTGTCTTCGTGTTGTACAGCATTGTTGGCCAGCTGCTTCGTTCAGTGCAGTGCTTGTGCTTGTACTAAAGTATTGTACTTGCTGAGCCAGCCCTGGATGTGCAGGACACGAGACGGAAATATGGATCGTGTGCAGCGGCAGAGGGCAAGTGATTTTATGATATTTGAGCATTGATTACTTGTCGCGCTTAGCACTGCTTCGGGCGCGGGCATGTACAATAGGATGAGGCATACAGCTGTAGGCATAGGCGCCATGGCGCCAGCTAGATCAGACCTTGTCAGAATGACGGCGGACAAGTTGCGTACATCAAGTACACCATGTAACTACATTACTGAACGTTCATGCAGGCTCATTCAGTGCCTGTATGTGATTCGCGACGCTGTATACGTGCGACCGACATAGCCTGCCTCCCGATTGACACCCGCTCGGTTAATTATCGGACCCGCTGGATAAGACGGGTGAGCAAATGCGCTGAAATTCGCGAGCATTAGCACAATCATATATCAATACAATGATGTATGTTGGGTTATTAACGCACACGAATCGGCGTCGGGCGGATCGGTGGGGTTCAGGCTGATCGGTGGGATACCCAGCGACAAGCAGGTACAGGCAGAATGCGCTCGCAAGCACTTGTGCAGGCAGCAGGAGAGACTCAGACCCCTCCAGAGCGCCAATAAATGACCATGTCAGTGGATTAAAGGCGCATACCGATGTTTTCCCTGGGCAGGCACTCATCTTACCGGTGCCCTCGCCGAGCTCATCGACGCACTACTTCGACAGCACACCCATTATACCACCTATCGACGATACATTGCCTATCGGAACTATATAATTTACACATTAGCGCAAGATAATCGTCAGCGATGGTGCAAATACGCACCAAATAGAGGATGCACTCCCCGGCGCCCCGATGGCTTGGAACCATGGGCCTCGCCATTGAACCCCGGGATGCCCTAGCAGATGTCTGAAAATATAATATTGGAGCCTGGAGGCGTTCTGCAGCAGTGCGCGTGTGTCGAGTGCGTGCTTTGATGGCCGCGCGATCTGTGCATGCGTGACTTCATGAGTGCACCGTGCCACACAGAGGGCGCGCATCACGGCCGAGTCAAAGCGTACACACTATCCATTACTCAGACTAATCACGTGAATATTTATAGCGTCTATTGTGCGTTTTCCGAGAACACGTCATTCGGCCGACCTCCCCTCCCTCGGGCCTCCGTCGGGTCAGGTAGCGGGTGCAAGTCGTTCTTGTAGTGATGGCTGCCATGCAGCATGGGACCAGCACCCTCGCGACACACGTATGCAAGAGAATGCAGACAGTCAAGCGTGCGTCGAGCATGCCCTATCAAGACGTGACACACAAGCCGAGTGTATTGTGCACAGCCGTTCAAGCAGGCAAGCATTATACTTACGTCGTGTAGCCTATTAGGACAGGGTCGCATCAGCGACGTGCCTGTCGCGTGTTTACACGGAGATGAACGCAATAGCCCGGCAGCGAGGGCAACAGAAGGAAAGTAGACGGCCAAAACCCCCGAAAGTAGACACCAGCAAAAAGCAATCACTGTCCCAGGCGAAAAAGCCACAACGAACCGACACAGCCGACACAACCACACCCACGCACCCACACGCATGCGCACTCCCGCACCCTTCCACTACGGCACCCGCGCCACAACCGCACACAGCAACAACCACCACCGCACTACTGCCCACCCCAGCAAAACCAGCCACCACCGACCCCCCAACAGCAGCACCCCCACTCCATCCTGCCCCACTGGAGCATTCCATCACGGGCCCCCCGCACATGAGAGCCCGGCGGCGCACGCCCCCCACAGTGCAAGGCGTACCAGCCCTCCCCCTCCGGCCGCCCGGCAGGGGGCTCAGGGCGGGGCGCGAAGGGCACTGGCGGCGCCGCATCACTCCCCCCACGGTGGCTCGTGGGAAGGCAGGGCGGGCCAGCACGACCAGACGCGGGGCCGGCCCGCGCTGCTGCAGCCGCGGCACCCGGTCCAGCAAGGCGGCCAGCGGCCGCCTATAGCACGTCCGACGGGACATCGTGGCCAGGCACCACCGCCCGGCCCGCCAGCCGCATACGCAGCGGAGCCGCAGCGAGGACCTGGCGTGTCACACCACGGCACAGAGTGGTGGAGAGTTCGCACATGGCATTCTGCAAGAACGCTCGCCTGGACACGGCCCCCCGAAGCCGCAGCAAAGTCAGCGATCTTATTCAGGAAGGCGAACGCACCCGTGCCCACACGGCCAAACGTCTCATGCGACAGGGACACAAAGCGACATGCGCCAGTGCCGGAGCGGCCGTACTTGTCTCGCTTCCGGTCGTCCATCAGCTGGGCGGCCCTGTCGCGTGTCGGAGGCAATTCATGACGCTGATCGAGTGTGAGCGTCGTGACGCCATTTTTGTTGTAATTCAGTGGACCGCGGCCTAGGGCCTGTGGGATCCTGTGCATGCCGTCGTCATGCGCAGGGGTTGGTGCTGTCACACACCTTGTTGTCTAGGTATGTGTCCGTGACAGCGCCTGTGCCTTCAGTTGGAGGTGAATACACGTGAGACTTTGATAGTAGAGAAGAGTGATTACACTACGATCGACAGAGCCTATATAAGCGTTCTCTAAACGACTCATACGGATATGATCAGAATCATTGTCTGCTGGCACGCAATCTGCATGCATTGCTCGTGCATATGGTCAGCCATCGGTGCATGGCTGCCCCATAGCCACTCCGGATCAGCACCGTGCATCCATTCATACATGGTCACCGTAGTCCTGTGCATGCCACCATGCATGGTCACCGCAGTCCTGTGCATGGCTAGATCACGACAATCCCCCTAGACTAAGCTTGTACTACCGCAAGCTGCAGTCTATCTCTAAATTTTGCCAGTGCTGGTCCTGCCAACACCTTTGTGAACATATCAGCTAGCATGTCTACCGTGCTAACCCAGCTGATAGTCAACTCATCGAGTTCTACAAACTGTTGGACCCTCAGGTCCCTGACCCTGATGTGCTTAGAACGGTCACTAGAGATGGGTTTCACCGCTAGCAAGTTGGCACTCTTGTTGTCGCCCCACAGCGTTGACTTCACAGCCGACAAACCAAGATCAGTGCACAACTGCTTTGCCCACATCACCTCATTGGCTGCTGAACTCATAGCATTGAGCTCTGCCTCAGTTGTATCACCAGCCACAGTAGTCTGCCTCTTCGAACGCCAGAACACACAGTTCCCATGCATCCGGACTACTACTCCTGACACGCTCTTCAAGCAAGCACCATTGGCGAAGTCAGCATCCGTAAATGCTTCCAACACCTCACATTCACCATTGGAGCCACTAAAGGTCAAGCTAAAGTCTATGGTCCCTCGTAGGTATCTCAGTACGTGAAGGACACCATTAATTCCAATGACATTTGGCACTCCCAGCCATATGCCTGGCCAAGACATTGGCCGGAAACGCAATGTCTGGACGTGACACAACTGCCACATACTGGATGCTTCCTACGGCTTGCATAAACCTTATGCTCTGTGCCTGTAGCCTTCTCCTAGCTAGGATCTTCCTTCAGGCTAAACATTTTCTGCTTTGGCACCAACGGAGTTGGCGCCCGTCTGCACTCACTCATGCTGAATCTCTTCAGCAAGTCCTTGATGCTCTTTCTGTGTGTGATGGTGATAGTGCGAGCAGTGCGATCACGTATGACCTCCATGCCCAGCACATATCCCAGCTCCCCCAGGTCACGACCCTCAAATGCCTCAAGGATCTTTCTGATGGCATCATCCATCTGCTCTCTGCGACCGAAAATCAACAGATCATCGACCCACAGAAAAATAAGACAACGTCCTACTTTGCAGATAAACAGTGCAGGGTCACTGGCTGATCTCACAAAACCCATACTCAATAAGAGTTCTGCAAGCGCTTTGTGTTACACAGTGATAGATCTAGGACTCAGCAGCGCCGAGGCAACAGACCAGGTAACAAGCAAACAGACAGCAAACAGACAGACCGGCCACCGCAAGCACCAAGGTCATGCGCCGCACGAGCAAATGCCAGAACGAACTATCGCAAGCGCTTGAAAGCAGACACGCACACACCACGCAGTACCATGCAGGCCACGCGCACACCAGACACACAGCCAGCACTCGCCGGGCCCACAAGCGGTCGTCGGCGCGGCACTAGCAGTCGCACGGGCGCGACAGCGCGCGCTACGGCGATGTCCGAGGCCGCGAGGCACCGGTCCCAGGAGCAATAGCCTCAGCCAGCCCGGCAGCCCGAGCGGTGTCCGGGGAGGGGCGCAGAGGAGAAACGGCGGACGTGCGCTGGGAGGAGGGAAGAGGGAGGGAGGGAAGAGGGAGGGATCGGGTGCGGGGGGGGGGGGGGGGGGGTGGGGGGCTGCAGGGTGAAATGGGTGGAGGGGGGGGGCTCTCGGGGCGAGATGGGCGAGGGGGGGGGGGGGGGGGGGGGGGCGACGCAAGCCTATGCGCGATGGCCTGTCAGCGCCGGCAGGCCGTCTGTGGGGACAGGAAGGCCCGGCAGCAGCGCCCGTCCGACCAGTCTAGCACGGAGGGGCGCGGCCGCGCGGGCTTGGCGCGCCAGCGCGCGGCACAATGTTGTGGACAGGTCGCGCATGGCATTGAGAAGGAAAGTGCGCTTTGACACCGCCCCGTGTCCCGCGGCAACCTCCGCGACCGTCTGGAGGAAGCGGTACGCGTCCCGTCCAACCCTGCCGTACGTCTCATGTACGAGCGGGATGAACTGGGCGGCACCTGTGATGGCGCCATATTTGTCGCGCTTTTGCCGTGCGCCCTTCTCGGCGGTCGCGCCAGCCTCACGTGACGCACCGCGCACATGCGACCTGGCAAGCGGGTGCATCACCTTCACGTCCAGCAGCGCCATGCGCGTGGTGAGGAATGCCAAGAGGTCGCCGCGCTGCGGAGTCCGCTGCGATCGGGGCAGCGGGGGTGCGGCAGGGGGCGCTGCCTCTCGGTCAGGGGCGAGGGGCGCGTCGCGCGTCGGGGCGTGGGCCGTGGCGGGGGGGGCGGTAGCGGCAGTAAGGGTAAGGGAGGCCGGAGCCGGGGCTTGGGTGCCATGAGGGGTGTGGGGCACGTCCCAAGCGCTTTGTGCCACTCCCTGGCAGCTTGCTTCAGACCATACAACGCCTTCTTCAGACGCCACACCATACCAGACCCATCATCCAGTACCGGAGGTTGTGCCACATACACTTCCTCCTCCAGAACACCATTCAGGAAAGCACATTTTATGTCTATATGCCTCGTCTCTAGATCCTCTACTGCACAGACCGATAACAGAGCCCTGAAGGTAGCATAACTGCCCACAGGTGCCCATGTCTCAAAGAAATCTACGCCCTCCACTTGCGTAAACCCCCCGGCTACATATCTGGCCTTGAAACGCTCAATTTCACCCTGTGCTCCTTGCTTGATCTTAAGCACCCACCTTGCAGCTGCCAATATTCCTGTGCAGCATGGTGCCTTGCGCCAACCCCATGCCTGTCTCTTGAGTGAGAGGGAGGTGTATGGCATGCATGCTTGTCTGAGCGGTGCTGAGCCGAGCGAACACAGGTGGCGTCACACCGAGTTGCTGTCCTGTATGCCCTTGTGTTCCTCCTTCAGCGGTTTGCCGATGTTGCCTGCCTCCGGTCTGATCGTCTGCGCGCTGTGGCGAATGATGTTGCTGCACTTGTCATCTTTGACCTTGCTCGTCCGGCTACTCCGACGAGGCCTACCCCTGCGGCCGTGTGGCTATGTTGAGCACATACAAGGTCGTTTTCGGCCAGCTATTGGCGACCTCGGTTCAGAAGCAATACATGTTCGCCGTGGCGATTACGCGGCTGCTCATGCGCGGAGCTCCCCTGGGGGCCCATCATCGCTCGAACCACAAGTTTGCGTGCTCCCCGTCCGCAGCAGCCACATGTCGCCACCAGCCGCGCCGCCAGTGGCCCTGCTACGCGTGCTGGCTGCGCTGCCTGAGTGCACATAGGCTGCGCCACCATGGCCATTTCTCCAGGATTGGCCATGATGCAGCGCTGCAGATGGCAGAGCCCCCCACCCGCACCCACGCGGCCCCGAATCCGCACCCGCCCCATCTCTCACAGGCCCCGTAGGCTTCGGACATGCCCCACACCCCTGTTGGCATCCAAGCCCATGCCCTGGCCTGCCCCTCCTGTACCACCACCGACAGCCCCACCACGGTCCTGACGCCGCCTGCGGGCCCCACCTTCGCAAGGCCTGCCCCAGCATTCGTGAGGCGGTGCGCGGCCGCCAGGCAGCACGCCCTAGCCATGGTTCAGCGACGGCCACGCCCCCCTCACCGGCCAGCACGGCGAGTCCGCCCGAGGGCAGGCCCGTGCCGCTGTCGGGCCTCCCACTGCCCTCACGAGGCGCGGCAGCGCCCCCGGCCTCTAGCGAGCCCCTCTGCCTCTGCCCGGGCGCCTGCGCAGGGACTCACGCCCCCTTCCCATCAGTCGCCGCGGCCCCCGCAACGGGGTCACCTGCCGGCCTTCCTCACCCCGCGCATGGCGCTGCTGGACATAGAAGTAATGCACCCGCTTGCCCGATCCCATGTCCGAGCTGCGCCAGACACAGCTGGCGCAACTGCTGAGAAGGGCAAACGGGAGAAGCACCTCAAATACAGCGCCATCATTGGCGCCGCCCAGTTCAGTCCCGTCGCGCATGAGATGTATGGCAGGGTCGGCCGGCGGCGTATCGATTCCTCCACACGGTTGCGGATGTGGCAGCGGGGCACGCGGCGGCCTCCAAGCGCACTATCGTGCTTAATGCCATGCACGATCTGTCCACGACGTTGTGCCGTGCGCTGGCGCGCTAGGCGCGCGCAGCCGCGCCCCTCCGCGCCAGGCTGGCCAGGCGGTCCCCACTGACGGCCTGCCATCGCTCATAGGCTGTCATCCATGGAGTACCCACCTTGCGCCCCGGCACGCATTGCAGCCTGCCCATCCCCCCTGCCCCTCTCACCCCGACCCGTCCCCGACCACTGCTCGGACTGCGGCGCCCAGTCGCAGTGACTCCGGCAACAGGTGGTCTGGGGCCAGGGTTCGCCGCGCGTCGCCGCGGTCCTGCGCGGCATTGTGCGCGACGCCATTCCCATCTCGTTGCCGATGCTGGCTGCTGTGGTCGGCTTGTCACCGATTCGGCGCCGCGGTCCTCAACACCTGTTGCCTGTGCATGGCATGTACATAGACTGCGCGAAGCATCATGATGCTGCGCACACTTCGTGCGATGTGTATTTGTGCTGCCAACTTTGTTCCTTGTGAAGCAGTTCATGCTGATGCGGACGGCGACTGTGCTCCTTGTGATGGTTTGTTTGGTTCCCTGCTTTCTTCCCTCAGCACTGCTGGGGCCTTGATCTATCACAGTATAATACAAATACAAGAGCATTCAGCATGCTGCAGCACGTGGTGCCTGCGTGCGACATACGATGCGATCATACGTGCATCCTGTCAATACGAGTTTTCATGATCTACTTCATACCTGTAACAGACTCTGCACAGGCGCTGTCGGTCACATAGCCTCATCAAACACGCCTGGCCAGTACATGCTGTTAAATAATATGAAAGCAAACCAAAAGCGTGATATGAAGGGATGGTGGGAAAACGCCAGAGCTTCCCAAATCAGATGATCTGGTCGTGCACTCATGGGTTCTGCATAGGTGTAGTGTTGATGTATACTGACCGGCCATTGTCAGCAGGCTTGTTTATGTCTGTTTCAGCTGTTGCAGCTGTTTCAGCTGCTGCGTTACACAGCCAGTGCCCCCACTGGCTCCGCCTCCATGCTGGTTGCTGTACCGCAAGCAACCTCAGACAGCTCAGAACAACCTGTACACATGTACACGGCCCAACAACTGCTGCAAGTATGGCTATGCAGACATAAGCTTAGTCGGCCAGAAAAGAGTTCACGGACACTGTAGCCACTCCGCAAACATCCTGGAGGCCATCAGCTTGGCCACTGCGAGCACCCTCTGACACAACCAGCACTGATGGACTGCGCAGTGGCAACGGCCGACCAGGGAGGTGTCAGCTCGCAGCGCTGCCAATGAGCCGTACATGGCCGAGACAGCCACCTTGCCAGCTGGTCCCCTCCACCAGCAAACCCAGGTCAGGGAGCCCTGTACAGGCCACAGCAGCAGCACCCGACACAACCTCCCTGTTATCTGACGCTGCGACCACTCGCGCCTGGATCCAGAACCGCCATTGCGGCACTGACACCATCTAATCGGCAGCGCAGCGCTCCGGCACAGCGCTCCGGCCAGGTGCCCAGCTGCCATGACCGCAGCGCTGCCCTGTCACCTTCTCTGCAGCACACGCACCTGTGCACAACGGCTGCAGAGCCATGATGAGGCCGCCTCTCCCAGGCGGCCAAGCTGCAGCCGCTGCTGTGACAGCATGCTGTGGTGCCCAGCACGTCCACGGCACGCATGCGACCTGGAGCTCCACTGGGCCTCGGGAAAGCACCAGCACCCCCCCCCCCCCGCGGGCGCTGCCCAGACCCACGGCATGCATGAGGGCTGCGGGGGCGCTCAATTGGAGGCCCTCACTTGGGGGCGCTCACTTGAAGTCGCCGTCAAAGCCGAGGAAGCCGGCCATCTTAAAGACGATGTAGTAGGGCTTTTTCTCGAGCTTGGCGCACCAGTTCCAGGCGCTGGTGAGGCGGCCGTCGATGCAGGAGCCGGCGTCGAAAAAGTTGTCCGCGCCGGAGCCGTCAAACGCGTGCCGGAAAAAGTCAAGGCAGATCAGCCGCCGGCAGTCCTCCACGCTGTCAAAGGCCTCGTCTATGTAGGCCGCGACCTTGGCGTCGCGCGCCGTGAGCCGGGGCAGCTCGTCGAGGACGCGCACCAGCGGGTTGAGTATGCGCGGTACCTGCACGCCGACCGGGCACCTGACTTGCAGCCACGAGAAATGTTAGAGGTATGCTCCACAAGGTGGCGGAACACGAAGGCAAGCAAGCGTGGCAATGCATCTGATACATGATCCATGGATACCCAACTTGTAACAACCACACGCTTGCCTTGAACCTTGACATACAGCGTGTTTGCTGTGCCGCAAGCGGCGCCATTGCTGCGGCAGCGAATGTGTTACAGAAGCTTGCTCCACAGGGTGGCAGAGTAAGCAGGGTCGCATGCATGGGAATGCTCAAACACAACTCCAGCTGCAATACACTCGTCTCTGTCGGCCGGTGCCGGTCGGAGACGCACTGTGCCTAGCTCCAAACAATACAGCCGCACAGTGACAGCGACAGCGCGTGTAGGTGCAGCCACATCTGTTTGCCAGCGGATACAACTGGCGAGCTTAAGCAAGATGCCAGGGCATGGTTCAGCAGTTGAGAGCGCCCCTGCGCACCAGCTCACTGGTGCGTGGTCTTTCGCAGGCACGGCACGAGTGGTGGAGGCATACCTGGGTGTACTTGTCGATGAACATGAGAGCGTTGGGAACGTTGGAGTCCCCGAGGTGCACCACGGAGCTGCCCACCCAGCTGCCCACCTTTGCCTGGCACCTGCGCAGGATGTCCGCCATCGCGCGGCCGACCAGTGGAGCACTCTGCACACAAAGGGCACCGTCGCATGCAACCACTGGCATGCGAGCATCCAACAGTGGTTGTACAAATTGAGAATGTAATTTACAGGCAGTATACAAAGCTCCATTGACAACGGCGTAACGATTGGGTGCAGTCGGTGGAATCTACAGAGATGCCTACGATTGCGTTGCAACTGTACCTGTGCAGAGCGAGGGTGCGTGCTGTGGATGGCACCCACTGCGTTTTGGGCCACGGTCGTATTGTGTTCACAACTGCAAGGAGCATTTCGAGATCCCGGGCCTCTCTTGAATGCTCTGACCAGGTGCCACCAAAGTACTGACGTCAGGAACAGATGCTACAGCACATTGTCAAACCTCGACTGGGTTTTCAACCGCAGATGGCGACGCGACAAGAATGGGCTGAAGTGAGCGATTGCCACGTGCACACGGCAAGATTCGTCATCGCACAGCCGTAACACCGCGCCGTCAGCACATGCACTGTGCACAAGCATCGCCTTCAGCGTCAATAGTCATCAGACTGAGTTCCAAATGATACACCTTGTGCAGCAGGCATTTCTATGGCGCTCGTAGCTTGAAACCGGTGTTGGACGTTCGTTTTCGCGCAGATACAAGAGGATAATTACAGCGTACAAAACTCGCAGCGTGTGATAGAGGCTTTTAAATTTCAAAAAAAGTCGCGTTTAGTCGAAGGGTTGTTAAAAGATTACCGAAAGTGGGGCTTGAACCCACGACCACAGGATGACACTTGAGACTAAGAGTCCTGCGCTCTACCGACTGAGCTATCCCGGCTAACCAAGGTGTGGTTGGTATGCTTGATGTCAACAGGACCAACATAACCGTGTTTATGCGCGCAAAGGGCCGCCTACCTTCGGGATGTGCTATCGTTTGCGCATGCTTGCGCACGCAGCTGTCCTTATACAACTCATCTGTGCAGAGTCGGGCCGCACCTGAACACGATTCAATCCCTGCCCTGTGTCCTGTAGCCTATACCGGTTCTTCTTGGAAAGCAAGTCTTGCTCTGACAAGTACCACAGCTTGAACATGTCCGCTGCGATCTCGCTCCAGAGAGACAAGCTCTGCAGTACGTAAGCATACTGCCGCTCATGGTTATGTGACAGCCGTGCTCCACCCCTCCCTGCAAAGACGCAGTAGGGTCACAACAGCGCGGCAGCCTTGACACAAGCATCTAGAAATGCCAGATGGACTGTTGATCTGTACAACCGTACAGCCTTCATGCTGTGCAGCCCTCGTACTGTGGCATGTGCTGTCCTCCCATCCTGGCACCATTTGCTAAGCGGCTGGAGGCTCACAGTGGTAGCTACAGTCATCAGCGCCCGTGCTGCAGTATGATCGGCATCGCGACTGCCCAGAGGCCTGTGTGGGAGTACGGGGCTGAAGGGGCGATGCTTCGTTCACAGCCGCCACAGCCGCCACAGCCAGCGCTACACTATCGCGATATATGTCAAGGCGATTCTTTGCCAGCATCGCCCAGGCTGCCTGCTCACTGAGCCGGATGTTGCTGCATGCAGTCATCTCATGCGGTGTCTCCCAAGCGCTGCAAGGCGGCAGGCACGCACCACTAGAAATGGCCAACGACCAGCTGCCCTCGATCTTGCGGGGGTCAAAGTACATGCGCAGGTACTCGATCATGCGCTCGACGGGGTCCCGGTTGAAGAGCAGGTACGTGTGGTGGTCTGAGAGGCTGTACACGGCCGCCAGGAGGTCATCCGGTGGGCACTGGTTGGTGGCGTGCGTGCGCGCCAGCGCCTTTCTCGCACCCTCCTTCCGCGCCAAGTCCGCCTGGATCGCGGCGCGGGGCCGGTCGGCGGAGCCGTCGATCTCTGCCGTGGCGATCTCGAGACGGGGGTCGTCAAGCACGGCGCCTGCCCCGGCAGCCTCGAGGTACTTGCGCACGGTGCGCAGCGGCCTGGAGCGCGATGGCGATGGTGAGTCGGTGTGGCAGAAGAGAGCGATGTTTCAAGATGTGCCATGAGTATGCTCTGTGGGCATGCAGGGATGTGCAAATGCTGATGCAACTGCATGAAGACATCGCTCCAAGCGACACCTGCTAGCACAAGAAAATCCAGCAGTATGGGCAATGCGCGTGCATCCCAGATGTTGACCCATGCCAGCTCGCGTACGAGCTGGAGAGACAGGTTCACATGAAAGATGTGCCATGACGTGTGGCTGGCCACCTCCGGAGTGAACAGCTGTGAGCACTGGCCATGCCAGCTTGTGAAGAGGGGATTAGGCTCAATACGGTGCGGTGCATTAGAATGATGCCAAGCACATACATTTGGTGCTGTGCGCCAGAGCGCAAAGTGCACACAGCTCACGAGCAAATGTGTCAGGCGACTTGGTGACCCAGAGCTGACAGACCTCTGCCACCTCAATTCAGCAGGAGCAACTGGGCTATGAGCCATGCAGAAGGAGCAACAAGGAGCATTCTTCACGGCGTGCAGATTGGCACCAGGGCACTGCAGCTATGCAAGGATAGCTGGGGGGCATACGAGATACAGGAGAACTCCAGCAGCTCAGCGACGGCCTCATTGGCCGTGTCCATGAGCATGTACAGCAGCTTACCATACGTCCCGCGCATGCGGTCCGGATTCATGATCTTATACCTGCGGCCCACCTCAAAGACTGCCTTGAAAAACACCTCATTCTGCTTGAAATCACGATTCTTGACTAGGTCCTGGCCTCTTTTGTAGTCCTGCAGCGGAAATGCACGTGCCTGCCGGATCTGCTGGAGCTGCTCATGGGGATCACCGCTACAGCAAGGCAGACAGAAGCTGGCTGATGGGTTGGCTGCCGCTGCAGTCATCCTACAACGCAACAGAAGCTGCCCTGCTCCTGAAGCGGCACCATGAGCATGTGGTAGAATTTTGAGTTGTGCACCGGCCGTTTCTAAGAGCAGCCGGATGCGGTGAGACGGTCAGACAGGCTGGAGAAGTACCACACGGGGGCCCCACCCCAGGTTCAGGAGGGGCTAAACCCGGTATCCTCCATCACAGGATCGGACAGACGGTTTCAACTGCAGCAGTCTGCTGCATGTCTTGTGGCTTACAACTACACGTGGCGCTGTTCTGACAAATGGAGCAGTGGCAGTGGCACCTCGCTCTGTTGCCAGTGCTGAAAGCTGGACAGGTCCGCAGACTCGGGGGGTCACCATGGCAGCCTTTCAGACTAGCCATGCATCGGCACTGTGCGAGATCAAGCACCAGCAAGCAGGACGCACTTGTGCGACAACGAGCCCAGACAGGATGCTGCAGATGTCTTTGACCTGCTGCACGATCCGGCCGTCCCGGCGCCTCCATGTCAGGATGTCGACCTTGTCTGTGTACTCACTGACGGTCATGGCAGCCTCGAGCAGCCGGAAGAGGCGGCGCTCTGGAAGCGTCAGCCGCATGGGAGTGTACGTCGCCAGCTCGGAGAACGTGGATGCAGCAGAGCGTGCTGCTGGCACGATCGCCAGGGGCGGCGCAGCGACAGCAGCGACGGGGGGGCCGCTGGTGGCGGCAGGAGCAGCAGCCGGTGATGCGGGAGCTTCAGGGCTAGGTGAGGCGTCTTCTGCGTCCATCGCATCAATCGACTGGCCCGTTGACAGCGGCGGACCCTGCTCCCCGTCAGGCGTTCTGTCAGCTGCATCCTCAGCCACATTTGCCATGGACACCTGAAAAATGAATGTCGCATACAGAGGATTGTAGTATGCAAGTGCGTGCCTTGTCAAGGCGATATGGCAGGCAAGGCGAATCAGTAAGTATCTCTGTGGGCGGACTGCCAGTTGACACTGTGCCTATGCGGTCTATGTGACGCAAACCCATGCGACAGGCTGCTCTCAAATGCCTCGCATGTGGAGGGTCGTGGATGCAAACGGTGAGATTGGCTGGCTGTAATGTATGCAGCTGTCATCGCTTGCACGGGGTAATTGGCTCCTGACCTTGTCAACTTCAGGGGCATCACCGGGCGCATCAGCTGAGTCGGACTCAGCTTTACTATCTGTATCATCTATGGCCCTGGGAGACGGAGCTAGTTGGTGGCGCTTGGCATCTGAAGCAGCTTGCGATGCAAACGCATGTGCATCATCTGCAGCATCTTCTATGTACTTGAACAGCCTCTTGAACGTTGCAGCAGCTTCCTCAGGCATTGCACCATTGACGCTGTTGGCCAGATCATTCAGCTCTGATGCCTGAACACCGTGCCCACATGGGAGCAATGTCCACTGGATGAATGCTGGAACAGCGGTGATTGCTACATGCAGCACCAAAGCGGGGGCCCACAGATCTGGTCTTCGTGTACCACCCTTTTTGCTTCTTTCGGATTCTCACGATGGTCTAACATCTTACGTGACAATGAATACATGCGTTTTTAGTCTCAAGAGAGTGATTCCACATATCATTCAATTCTTGGGTCTAGACAAAATGACGACTGGATCGCCCTCAGCTCGCTTGTTGGTTCACACCTGTTTGCAAACTTCATCAAAATCGGAGGCTTTTTGCAGAGCGTACTCGGAGACCTGCTGCGAGTGGACCGCCAGCCTCTGCAGGTGATTCTCTGCACTGGCCTCGGCCTTCAGCCGCGCCTCATGCTCAACTGCAAGCATGTAATAATGTAGAAAATGAATGACGGTGGAAAGAGTGGCCTTCGGAGGTAGTCAGAGTGGAGCTCAACGTGCATGCTGGCTTATTGCCGGAAGACAACTGCGAGATCGCCAAACACGCAACGTTTGTTGCATATGTGGATGCTTATGGGCAATCAGTCTCCATCGGAGCGTGATTACGCCACACCCAGTACAGCCTGTCGCCTTCAACAGAATTTGTCATCGCGCAGAGAGCCTTTGACTGGAATGCCGGGGCCGAATGTAGCTGCTGTGGACAAAGGTCTGGCGCTCGCCAGCGATCAGTTGACTTCAGTTCAAGATAGGGATAAAAGGTGTAGGCTCTAAAACACTGACCTTGTAACAAAGCTGCGAGCTGCTCCGGAGACTCTGCCTGGCCAACATCTCCGTTTACAGCTGCCTCGTCGTCGTCGAGAGCGTGGCACAAGGCCTCATGAGCGTCAATTGTCATCTGTTCTTCAGATCTGCATGTTGATGTTACCGAGTGTGATGCTTTCGGATGTTTGTCCTGCACAAGCGCAGTATTGCGATCAGACCTTCACTGTAGAAGGCCCGCCGATTTTGAAATGGGGCTTATCGAGCAGCACTACAGCCTGATATGCGTGGTGTGCTCCATCCATGATCAGTTCAGTGTCAATGTCAACGTCTTCATACGTGGCGGTGGTGCTTTCTTCGACACGGCTAGGCGCGTGGCAGTGCTCCCGGGTATTCGGAGACCGACCCGAATATTGCCGCAGTAACCAGGTACTTCGTGAGCAAGGCCATTGTCAGATCATGGACTGTCGTACTCGGTCTTTTGCGATGTGGCAGCTCATGCCCAGTGCAGACCTGGTTTGGTCCCCACGACAGCATGTGGCCTGAGTGAAGCACCATCGAGTCCGCCGCCCAAGCATGGATGTCTTGTTCTGTCAGGAGCATGCATTGTACCAATTCGCCGAATCCCTGGCAGCACTTTCGTATATGTTCGCTGTCAGTTACTGTTACATGCCTTTCAACCCATGCAGGATTACACGTTTTTGGCATGACAGTCTGCTGTGTGCCAACAACAACCTCAAGGAGGTCGCTTTCGTGTCTAAATGGCCAGACATCACTGGCCAACACTACAGCCTCCAAAACAGTACCTTGGTATCGAAACGCAACATGGCGGAAGCAACCAACCTGCGCGGGCACACAGTTGCCGGCCCAATATCAAATTGATTGCCAACGCCATGCAAACGCGGGGATGTGTTTGGTTCGAAACGGCCACGTTCTCTGGCCTGCACGCGATGATCAGACAATTTGCTTGGCATCCTCCAGCAACTTCTTGATCTCATGTAACGATTGCATGCACTTTTTATAGTGTGGCAATCCACTGCAGCCATCCTGCAACAACAGCGACAGTCGTGAGAGCACAACAGTCACTGCTCTAGTACTGCCACAGTCCATAACGCGCCATGATCGTGGTCAGTTCTGCTATTATTTGCATGCATGGCAACCCCCTGCACATCCCAGTCAGGGACAGCACCCCCATCGAGCCTCAAGCATGGCGGGCAACACCACCGCACACAGCCACAAGCGAAACGATCATCCAGGATGACGCCACCGCTACGTCTGCTGTCAATGCGGCAATGACGGGCAGAGCCCTTCGGATTGCGAAGCAGTCAGCTGATCAGTTTGATGCGCACGTTTCCAGTTCACCACTGGTCCCCTCGAGCAACAGCCACAGGCACGCACAACAGCCTCGTACAACAGCCACGGCCACAGGCAGCAACAGCACACCATGAGCTCCCGGCTGAGGTTCTTCAGGAACCAGGGGTCCCGCTGGACCTCCGCGATGGTGATGCGCTTGCGGGGGTCCCGCTCGAGCATGCGCCGGATGAGGCGCTGGCAGGGCTCCGACAGCTGCAGGTCGGGCGGGTACGTGAAGTGGCCGTCGTTGATGCACTGCGCGGTCTTCGGGAAGTTCTTGGGGTCGCGGGGGTCCGTGAAGGGGTACCAGCCGACGAGCATGATGTAGAGGTGCACACCGCACGACCACACGTCGGCGGCCTTGCCGTCGTACTGCTGCGGCGCCTGCAGCACCTCCTGCAGCACGGCCCGCTTCGAGTTGATCAGTGTGGAAGGAACAGTGCCAGCCACGGGCGATGCTGCGGCCGTTCTGTCGAGACTCCTGGTGTTCGGAAGTGCCAGGATAGCATGGCAGCGTGGAACGGCTGAGAGAGAGTAAGTGGTGCGTGCAGCTGCAGGTGCCGAAAACACTTACAGCAGCTCCTTGCAGCAGCCCCAGCTGTAAAGCCCACATGGCTACTCGTTCCCACTGGGACTGCAAGCTACACATTCACGCGAGTGTGACACAGCAGCCCGCTCTGTCTGCCAGCACACGCACCCGCCCCCTTCTCTGTGCTTGGTCAAAGCATATGCCGTCGGCAACGATGGTGCCGGCATCACACGGCCGAGCCACTCTAGTGCAGCACCAACACAGCAGGCAGTGCCAAAACAGCAGGCAGTGCCAGCACAACAGGCTAGCCTAGGCTGGGGCCGTACCGGGCTGATGTACGCGGGTGTGCCAACCTTGGAGTCGGGCGGCGTGTGCAGGCTCTCGTGCTTGCAGAAGCCAAAGTCCGCGATCTTCAGCACAGGGATTGGCGCGCACCCCGCCTGCGTCACCTCGTGCTTCAGCAGCGTGTTCTCCAGCTTGAGGTCACGGTGCGACACGCCGTGCTTGTGGCAGAAATGCACGCCCGCGATCAGCTGCTGGAAGAAAAACCTGCATGCATGCACCGCAGCTGCGACCTCACGAGCCCGCGCCGCGCCCCCGCACCCCCACGCCGACATGTCATGACTCGTGACATGCAGCCAAGTGCATGTGCATGCATGCGGCACATGCACGCGGCGTGGTGGCGCCGGCGGGTGCTGGACAGTCGATGCAGGCCTCAATGCCCAGCAGCACCGAGCCCGCAGCCGCCCCAGCAGCCACGGCCCGCCCTGCCGTGCCCCAGCTGCCTGCCCGGCTATCACTGGCGTGGCTGCGTTGCTGGTGCATGCCCGTGGAAGCATGGGCAGTGCGCCTCAACGCATCGAGACAGGCGGTGGCAGCAGCTGCCTGATGCGCTCAGGGGCGGAAGAAGCGCTGCTGCACAGAGCGGGGCATGTCTGCAACTGCCAGACCTGGGCCGATCCAACACTGGCGGTCCCACGCTATGGACTACACCAGGCCAGCCGGAACACAGAGTACCGCTGGTCCGATGCGATAGGCAGAGGCTGGCGTGGCTGCGTGGCTGCGTGCTGTGTGCTGCGGCCGCACCTTGCCATGTCCTCGTCGAAGCGGCCCGCATCCCGGACGCTCTCAAACAGCTCCCCCGCAGACGCGTACTCCAGCACGAGGCAGAGGTGCGTGGGCGTGAGGAACACCTGCAGCACACACAGCAGCTCAGCAGCGCTCGCCTGGCGGCCGTCCGGATGCCCCGCGTTCACGCATGCATGGCCACGAGCGCAGTGCTGCGGGGGGTTCAGCGCGCTCGGCCCCTTTTGACGCGGGTGGCGCTGCATGGCGCTGCAAGGCTACCGAATATTACAGATGGTGGAGATGAGGAGCGTCAGAGGAGGGGAGAGAGGTGCTGTGGATGGGGCCGCGCCGGCCTCGTTGTGTCGGCTACTGGCACAACCATTGGCAGCTGACGGTGACTGTGCCGCTGGTCGGCTCGCGGAGAGCCTGTGTGGGCAGGCTGACGAAGGCCAGTTGAGCAGCGCTGAGGTGTTCAGAGAGGTGAGAACCTTTACAGCAGTGTTCAGAGAGGCAGACAGCAGTTCAAAGGGCGCCATGCTGCAGGTGTTGGCATCGGAGGCGGCTTGACAGACATGCGGCGGCTCTAGAATTGCAGCTAAGCTGACTGAAATTGTGGCTATCGTGTGAGACTACTTCGATAGAGTCTATTTGGGCTGGCAGAGCATGGACTGCCGTGCAAATGGCAAGCGTGTTGACTGTAGGCCCGGCTGCGTTGTTTGCCAGATATCTGCGCAGATATCTGGCAAACAACGCAGCCCTTGTGCAGGCTAGATGACACCATCAAGCGGGCTCACAAGCCCGTGGTGCTAGGTTCGTGAGTGGAAATGGAGGGCTGGCTGTGTGGCTGCACTGGCGAAGCGTGGGATGCATGTGTTGAACGGCAATGCTGACATGGCACAGTCACATACTTTAGGTGTATCAGGCAGAATGAGACGACGCATGTGAACAATGCTGTAATGCTATGATGCAGCGACGAGAGTACATGATCACAGCTGAGGCGCTTGGCAAACTGAGCTGCCCAAACTCAGACAGGGAACATACCCGCTTGAACCCCACGACATTGGGGTGGTGCAGTTGTGAGTGCACCAATACCTCTCTCATCACGTTCTTGTCCACCTGTAGCGGCAGATTTCGCTGATGTGATGGGTGACGGAGTGGTATGGGTGAAATGACGACAGTGCGCTGGAGTTGTAGCATGTATCTTGGAGCTCGCCAGCAAATAGCACCAAAGCTCCTGCTGCGCCGTGACACAACGCTGACATGATCACAAATTTTGAGAATTGGCAGGTTGAGCCTGTGTCCACGCAGCTTCACGCAGCCATGTCAGCACTTGTTGGCTCGAGCTTACTGGCGGTGATGCGCGAGCCTGGAACGTGGCTGCACCGAACATGCGCTGTGCGTGACCAATAATTGGGCACAACGTGTGCACATGAATCCCAACTGCCATGACCGGAAGCGCATGAGTGACGTGGGCTGGGTATCGAAGCAACACAAATGCCGCTTATCGGATGCCATGAGCGCCCGCATGAGGGATGTCGTGGCAGATGCGCACTTTGCGGCCCCTTGGAATAAATTTGACTGCTACATATTCACCGTCAAGATCTCGGGCCAGTTTGCATGTGCCGAAGCTCCCCGCCCCCAGCTCCTTCACCTGCACACGCGCCCCTCGATTGACGCGCTGGAAGTCGAAACGCCGCGAAGGGTTTTAATAAAACGGGATATGGAATTGCGTGTCGAGAATATGCTCGGCATGGGCGCCTCTCATCCGCCTGGTCGCTGGTACACAGAAGCTCTGTGCAGCACCAGTACTTAGCTTTCACGCCGACAAAGCGATCAGTCTGTATTTATATACAGATAATCGGTCAAATCAAAGACTAAACCGTGTTACAGTGCCATTCGTCGAGCGCGCGGTATATCTCTTGAACTGTTAGAGCAGATACCGGGTAGCGCATTGCGCGCAACGCAACAAGCAGGCAGTCAGAAACTTTACGCACTCACATTTGGCTTCAATGCAGGATGTGCAAACACGTTCAAACAGTGTATGACAAAGCCGCGACTGCACATACGGAGCGACGGGCTCAGGTAGAGCGAGATCGCACGTATGTGAGCTGGTCTTGCGACTCAGCTGACATTCTCCTTCTCGAGCTTCAGCAGGCTTAATTTGGACGACGTTTGCAGACGGACGGTGGCACACGACAACACAGACGTAGCTCTGCAAGTTTGGTACGTTTGTCTGAAAACACAGGAAAGCATTGGGCCATCCACACCAACGAGTTAATAGGCTGCTTAATTTAAATGCCTTTCCCTCTAATGCTGATTCGTGAAGCTGTTCCGCTGCCTAAAGCGGCATTCTCGTGGTTGAACTCGAACTTCCTAGCCGACAATGCATGGCGTTTCCAACTTGTCTGCACCAATAGTGAACAAGTACCTGTTGCCCGGGGCATGATGGTGCTCCAATGGCAGCTACTATATGGTCATGCGCCTATGCACCTATGTCATATTAGGCGTTTGCAGGGCTTCACGCGGACGGCGCACATTGCGTGCAGCCTCTGCGGAGACCTCAACATGACCCCGTTGCAGTAAGCCATGTTCAGCCAGCAATTCACGCTCCGTGTATCTCGCTGCAGCACGTCTTCACCCACCTAGCTCCATAAAAGATATGTTATGCCTACTGTTGACTTGCTGGGCCCACAGGAGCCACTGTGATCATGTTGAAGAACTCGTGCGCAGGACGTCGACAAGGTGTACATGGCATAATCGGCGACGTAACATAGAGATGCCACACGCCTGCGGTTGACAGACATGTAGACAGTACAGGTGAAGCGTTGGGCAGACGTGCCGTCCTCACGCAAAGGATTGCATAAACATCCGATGTAAACGCCGGGAAAGGCACTTCGTCGAAACGCATGGCTACAGCGCGCTGTTCACAAGTGGCTTGCGCGCATTTGATGCACACCAGTGAATCAGACACGTTTTACACGATGGCAACTACTTCACGTGGTCGCTGTGGTGAACGCAGGTGCGCGCTCGGGGGATTCGACCGCCGGGCATGGCACAACATGTGCACACGGCTGCAAAGCACTGCAAACCTCCTGTCTTGCCTGTGACTATGTGAGAGGTAGCAAGCGTACAGCTTGATCTATAACGGCCTTGTAATGCAGCAAAGTGATATTCACAGACTGCCAAGTGGGATCCTTGCGACCAGATCGCAGCGCGCGAACGCCTTCGCGCTGGATATCTCTGCAGAGCTCTGGCCAGCTGGAGCTGCTTCGACGCGCCTGAAGCGACGGGATAGGGCAACACAACGGCTCTGTCAACGCGGCAGTGCATGGAGATATGATCGCCTGGCTTGCACGCATGCGTCACGTTTGCGCCCACCTTTGTCCGACATATCTCGATGAGCTGATTGTACACATGCGCACTGACAATCGGTGTCACCAACTATCGATGGCCCGACGGCTCAGTGTTTCTGGCCGTCACGAGCTCTCACGGTAGGTATCTCGAGATATATATACTGTTACATCGAGGGGCTCCGATCCAGTGCACCAAGCGAACGTACAACTAGATTCTAGACTCACATGCTACCCAGCAGATGCAAGCCGGCCAGGCGATCACCTGGCACAAACTGCGCACCCGTGAGCCGTGCTACCCTGGACATGGTCTTTCTGATCACAAACCCGTTTCCTTTCACTGTCGCCGCACTGAACTCCCGCAACTCCCTCGAGATATATATATATATATATCCTGTTACATCGAGGGGCCATATATATGTTTCGCAAGCCAGTCACGCATGGTCCAGCGCAGATGAGCATGTGTCGCAATTTGCCATATACACGAGCAGGCCACCACGCCGGGCTGGACGCTGTCTCGGCAGCTGTCTCGAATGTGACGCTGCACCTGGCTCCACGCTCGTACGTGCACATTGAACGGTCGTCCCGGAATGCTTGGAGGTCCACTATCCCCGTTCCTTGCACCACTTCGCCGTTCCCGCCGATGACCTGGTGGTGCTGAGGAGAGTCTGCTCTGCGCCTCGTGCCTCCCCCCCCCCCGCCCTTCGTGATGCGCGGCCTGTGCGGCCTGCGGCGTGCTGCCAGGTACATGCCTCCCGCACCATCTGCTGCCTAGGCCGCAGCAGCCACGGGTGCTATCAAGTGCTGGTGCAATGTGCAATGCTCTTGCCTTCGGGCAAAGGTAACGATGTGTATAGCGGCAATGCGTGGCAGCCTGGTAGGTGTTTGGCACGGTGGGATCACTGGGGGGGGTGGTGCCAGTGTGCCTATGGGTGTGAGTGCGCTGTGCGGCGTGCGCAGGTGGCTGTGCAGCTTGCCTCAACGCCGCCGATGCTGTGCTGTATCTCCGTGCAATCAAACCTGGAACGCGCACAAGCACCCTTGACAGGGCCATCTCGCGGCGTTGCTCGCCGTTTGCTATCTACCAGTCACTTGTGGGTCAGAGCCACTCAGCTGGCACTGCGGTCACTCTGCAGCTGGCTGAAGATTGCGAAGATGGCGCGGCACACACAACAGAGCTGCAGAGTGGTCGTTGTGAATGCACGTGTTGCTGCAGTATTACTGGCTGTTAAACAATCAGGAGCACCTCCTGCTTCGCGCCTCGCCAGGTCCTCACCACGGCGCCGCTGCGGTCTCAGCACTCGCCAGTGCCACCACGGTCAGCAGGCACGATCCCCACCGGCTCGGCATGCATGGTCGAACGGCATGCCGTTCTTCCATCACGCCGCTCCACGACCCCCTGCCATCCAATACAAGTGCCACACCCACAGCACACCTGGCATGCGGCCGCATGATCCCTCATGCGGCTGCATGCATATGATCCCTCATACTGCAACTGCGCCACGCTGCAGTGTGCGCTGCTCCCCTGCTGGCACCCTACACCATGCTAACCAATGCTGAACCCAAAGGTAAACCCACCCCCAGCTCCGACTGCACCCTCCTCACAACTCAGGGTTCTGCACACGCAGCCATCCCCCGGGGTATCCCCGGCTCCCTCATGCAGGGACCCCCCCGCCCACACCCCCCCGCCGAGCGCAGACGCCGACCGCTCTCCCGCCCCTGCCGGTCCGCCCCTCAACGCCTCCTCCCGGAAGAGCCCAGCCAGCACCTCCCGCTGCCGCAGCTCCGCCCGCCACCGCTGCTGCGCCCCTTCCCATTCCGCCCACTCTTGCGGCCGCGCCGCTTGCAGCCGCGCCGCAAACTCGTCAAACAGCGCCGCGCGCGCCTCAACCGCGCAGCCGGAGATCAGATCCGGGTTTCGCGTGCTCAGCACGCCCAGCACGGCCGGCAGGTTCACCGGCGACACAAAGTTCTGGGTCACCGCAACAGATAACTCATCCAGGTTCAGCACACAGTGCCACCACCCCTGGGGCACAAACACAACCTCCCCCGGATGTACAACCCCATGGTACCACTTGCGGCGCCCCGGCGGGCATGCTGGGCCTGCTGTGCCTGGCGCGCACGCATCCCCGGCATGCGAGCGGCCACAGGCGGCTGCAGGACTGGCTGTGCCTGGAGCTGTGCCTGGCTGGCACGTCTGTGTTGGCCGGCAACAGAGGTCAGGTGGATCGGCGGGGTGCTGGTGGTTGGGCGGCGTGCCTGCGCCAGCACTGCCTGCTGTGCGCTGCCGCTTGCGGGGCATTCCGCGGCCGCTGTGTGCTGCCGTGGGGCTGGACGGCAGGCTGCATGGCCCGCCGCACTCCGCGCTGGGTGCCGGCGGGGGTGCCGCGTCTGCTGCTCGTCCTGCATGGCATGCTGACATCAGCCTGCATCCCTCGCCGCGCCTACCCTTGCCGTGCCTAGCACGACGGCATCTGTGCAACAGAGGAGTGCATGCATGCAAGCACCTGTCAAACCCTCGAGTATACTCCTGGGCAACATGTGTGGCAAGAGTGACCTGCTCCTAGCCAAGCAGAGTGAGCACAGCCAGCTTCCGCCTGGCTTCTGACGCCCACCGCACGCAGCACGCAGCACGGCGGACAGGCGCACAGATCTGCGCACCTTGCGGAGGTGGACCGGGTGTGTTGAGCTCTGCGTCGCCGCCGGCGTGCCGGCACTCTGGGTCGGGCCCGGTATCCGCAGATGGGCTGCTGCAGGTTGCACCGGCCGCGGGTGGCATGTCGTGAGAGTCGGAGGCAGACTCGTTCAGCTCGCAGCAGGCGTCAAAGAAGGAGATGAACCACTCCATGACGCACAGCGGTGTTGCAACTGACGCGCCGTCTGCGCTGACGTACACGCCCGGCGGGGGGGCACCAGGCGGGAAGAACACCCTGCACCACCACTGCGGATTGACTCCAGGGGCATCACTATTAGATGTCAATGCCCGTGGTACTTGAGCCATGCATCCGCAACGAACACCTCAACGCCAGAGCACATCAGACCACACTCAACGGCAGACACTGCGTCAACAGGCCACACGTGCAGCAGTGTGCTACCCTCGATCTGCAGGCATGAGCACTCCCTGTGTGTAATGGCCAGGTGCATTGACGTGGATGAAGCACGTGAACCATGTTCGTTTCGTGCCAATCCTATGCCTGAGGCACAGGTGAGAAATGGTAGAGGTATGTTCTACACAGTGGTAGAAACACAACGGCAGGCAAGCATGGCAATGCATCAGACACATGAACCATGGCACAGGTGGACACTGCCAGTGTTGATATTCAGCGTCGGCCTACATGGCAACTTGCGGGACGGCACCGGAGTCGGTGGAGCGATGGCTGTGAGTGCAGGTGGTTGTGCCGCTTGTGCTGTTTGTTTTGCTGTGTGGGCGTGTTCATCAGCGCCGCTGCGGCACTACTGAGGCACTGCTCTATGTCAACGCAGCGCAAGTTGACATAGAGCAGTTGATGCCACGAATGGCCGTCAGGCTCGCCAGGCAGCGCGATGCCTGCACTGTGCACATGCACCCATGCTCACTCGGTGCATGTGTCCTTGTGCATGAGGCCGGCGAGCAAACGCACCACAGCTTGCGCCCCCTCACGCATGCATTCCACGCCGAAGTGGCGTTCGGGTCAACATGGAACGTGCTGCCTGACCGCTGCGGCCCGACGATTAGCCAGCGGTGGCTGGGGCGACGCTCCCCCAGCAGCTCGAATAGGTCCTCCCGGAAAACGGCGGGGACGGTGTAGTCGGCCGCTAGCGGCGCGGCCCGGTCGGCAAAGGCCTTGTCAAAGAGATACAGCGGCCCGTCGTCCTGCTGGCGGGCCATGTAGGTGAAGTAGTCCTCCGCCAGCATCTCCATGTCCCCTGCATTGCAGAGTCGTAGCTGGCGTTGCAAAGTGCATAGCGCAAGGTCCATGGTCACTCACTGAGCACTGGCCATGTCTCAGCCGGCTGGCCTGCCCCTCTGGCCGCAGTGGCACAAGCCTATGCTCGCAGGCGAAGCTCTGTGGTGCCTTAGCCCCCGCTGCCCCGTCCAACGAGGCATGGCATGGGGACAGATGCGCTCCTGATGAGTGCATGAACCCACGCCTGCATGCGAATTCTTCAGGTGGCAGGTGTCGCTTTGGCAGCGGGCCAGGCTGAGAACACGTTCCAGAGGGTAGTTCCACATGGTAGCAGAGCAATGCAGCAGGCGCTGAAGTACAATGAACGGAAAACATTCACCACTTGTAGGGTCCTTTGCAGAGCAGGCTTGGCGATGCACAATGGATGAGCCGGTGCCAGCAGATGTAGCAGTTGCGTACCACTGGGTCCGCGACCAACTGAAAATGCAGTTTTGGAGTGTGAGTCAGATCACTCGACACGGCGACTTGTATCTGCAGCCCCGTGGTTGGATGCCATGCCGCAATTTGAAGGGGGAATGCTGTGCAGGCACAGGCAAGGCAGGCACACCTGCAATGACCTTGCGACCTCTCAGGCGCTCCAGCAGATACTCCGCCGACCACTTGCTGCACGCCTGTTCGAAGCTTTCGCCTGCCTTGAGGACCACTGGGATCCCGGGCTGCTCGAAGCCCTCCACGAACTCCTGAGGTGTCAGGCTGCCGGCTCTGGGCAAGTTGTCTCCTTCCAGCCAGTGCGGGCTGATCGGATGTGTAGCACACATGTGGCCCTGGTATAGGACATCCGAGAAGAGATCTCGAACTTTCAGCCTCTTCTCTTGCCGGATGTGGCTCGAGAGTGTGACTGTTGAGATGTGGCTTGAGTGGCGCGAAGTAATTCGAGCATCAGTGCTGGTGATCATGGAGACATCGTGGGTACGCGAGTAGGACTGTGGCTGGGACAGTGCCATGTGGACGTACGTGTCCTTCCATGATGCCTGGAATGTGAAGCTCCCTTGCAGTCTCTGCGAAAATCAACTGTCAGTGAGCAGCAAAGGGCAGCCAGAATATGAAGTATTGCGCAGTTCCACAAACCCGTAGTATCAGAAAACGACATGATTATTTGTCACTGACAGGTAGCACACGCTGCGTCGCTGCATGAAAAGGTAGAGCGAGACGGCTTGCCAACAGAGCCTCCACAGGTCAGCGAGGACCACCTGGCGAGCACCTCGATCACATGCGCTTTCCACAAATCCTCGTGATTGCTGAAGCAGTAGAATCCTTTGGAGACGAGATTCAGGCGAGCAAGATCTATCGCGGATAAGCCGTCCAGGACCTGGAGCACCAGCTCGTCTGTCAGTACAGCGAAGCCACCTAGACTCTTGTCCCGAATGTTGACCACGCCCGACAGCAGGCTAGCACCCAGCGGCCTAACTCCGTGCAAGTGCTCACGAGGATCGGACGATGCACTCATCGGGCCGGTGCCGGCATCGCCGCACATCTCGGCTGCTTCGACACGTCACGGCCTACTCGAAACAAGCGTCCACTTGACAGACTGCACGCGACGCGATAAGACAGCGCAAGTCGAGCTTGCATAAGTACATGCTTGTCCACAGGCAATTCATGCCTGGGCACGCTCGCCTGTATCTACATTTCGAGTGTAATTGCCATGCATGGGAAGACGCTTTGCCCCTCAGCGCGCTGCGCCCTGCACTGCCCAAGGTGGGACTATACACCGGCACATTGCATGCCGTCTGCGAGCGACTCGCACCCGCTCTGTTGCACAATGATTTTTTTGCACTCTTCTGTCTGCCTGTTGGGGGTGTCATGAACACAGGGCCGCTCGTGTGGGCCTCACAATTACCCACCCTCCTCCAATACTTCTCAATCCAGACAAGCGGCGACTAATCTGGTGCTGTCCCCACCACTTTTCAATGCCAGGCCTAAGCCAGCAGAGTTTTTCTGCGTACCGCGTGCAAGCTGAAGCAATGGAAGCCTAGTGATGCCAGCGTCCACTCGTTTGACGCCATGCTTGAGCATGATCGTTGGGCCCAAGACCAATAAGATTGGATAGGCCAAACATTATTTTTAATCCAATGTGTTCTACAGAACAAGCACGTGGTCATCAGTCTCTGCTGCCTGATACTGGCTGGGAAGACTGGGAAGGCTCTTGTATGCCAGCACTAGATTGGGGTAACCTTCCCAGGATCTCATCTGTCGTCAAACACGATAATCATTGCAGTTAAATCTAGGCAATGGCCTACATGTCAATCTTCCGAACTGATGTAACAGGCTACCGCGCATGGGAGGTGTCTAGCAAGTGCTGTGAGCCGTGCAGGCGAACGCTTGTGTCTGCGTGCCAGCTTCATCTGCTCACATTACCAGCGTTCCAAGCAGGAGCGGTGACTCGTGGATGCTATCACTCAGGTCCGTTGCTGTAGCCAAGCGTTCGGACGCGTCCACACATTTACAGGCGCGCACTGTACAAATGCATGAAGGTGTAGCACGACCGCTTGCTAGCGCTATGACCAGACGGACGACGGCTCAACGTTCGCAAATTGAGTAGGCTCTATGCAGCAAGCGGATGACCAGAAAATTCCTACGAGATCGACGCCCTTGTGTTTTATCAACAGATGGGCATCGTGTCCCTTCATCTTGAAAACGCTGCTAGTCCCGTTCAGCCTACAGGTTTTAATTTAATCGGTATCAATTTTCATTTTAGGGACAACGCATACTTTTCCGCGGTTGCGGCACCTGGTGTTCCGTTGTGATCGCGTGGCTGGTCCACCGGATTCCAGATCATACGAGTGGCATACAGTGAGTCCACGACCTTGAATAGTGCGCAACTTCAGTCATTGAACTCTTCGTGAACGCTACAGTGTGTCAGATCGTGTTGGCGCCTCAGCCTGCATGGGCTTGCAGTTGCTCATACGACATGTCTGCAGCGTGCATCGCGCTTTACTCCCATGAATTCATGGCTACAGAGAAACGTACCAAGATTTCATCTCAAGATGGACTCAATCGCGAAGCCTACTTTATCTGACATTCCAATGTATCGCGGAGCGCAAACGCTGCTTCCGAACACAGCTGCAACATGAACGTGCCATTCTTTGACCTCCTTTCGCAGTCTGTTCAGTACCGCCGAGCCCAATGCACCATTTGTCTCTCACACATATGATGCGGCGGTATATGCTGAACAGCTTTATCATCCCCCTTGTCTTCAGCGGCTCCCTGGTTTCCGCTACACCCCCACCGTCACCTCCCGCCTTGAGCGAAGGTCCACATGTAGTCTCTGTGACGACTGGGGAGCAACTGCAGCAGGCTATTCGTGATCATACCCGCCACATCATCATCAATGACCACCTGGACTTGACAGCCTTGCCACTCTTTGCTGCAGACACGATCACCTCCACAGCCGTTGGCGTTGTGCTCTGGGGCACTGATAGCATTCGGGTGCGTTCACCTTCAGAAGGCTAACCGTGTCTCAATCGTCACTCTGCCCCCTCGTGCTCACTGTGCAAATGCCTGCGAGACGTTTGCCCTGACCATACAGTGAGGTTCTCAAGCCAACAACAACATGGTTCCTCCTTGTCGACGCGAGTCGTGGTTCCCACTGTATGATCGCCGGTTACGCTGCATGGTTGCACTCCTTGACTCTGTGGATTCAGCACACGTTTTGGAGCTTTGCACTTTGTCTGGTCGCCACAAGCTACCACATGCAACCGCGTGCCACCAGTGAACGGGACAGGCCATGCTAGCAATGCCACGCCCATGCCTGTACAATTCACATCGCTGCTTCTGCAGTACACGGTATTTGAAGTCACCATGTCATAGCGCCGCTGCAGTGCAGTCGCTACGCACTGAAAAGAGCCATGCACGCCTCAGCACCAGTCCGCAGATGCTGCACAGTCACAGCGGCCGACATGTATGCAAGGTCAAACCAGATAACAGCACAGCAGAATGCACCGTCTTGCACATTGCCGCGACTTGTCGCGACAGCTTGTGGAGCCTCACACATGCGTGTCCATCAGCGGAGCTAGTGCAGCAGAACGTTACACAGGGCTGCTCCATGAGTGCCCAAGCAATGCAGCAAGCGCTGCCGTGCGTGTGCAGTCATCAGAGCTGCTCTGATACTGTGGCTGCTGTACCTTCAGGGCAACTGCACAAACCCATCGCCTCATTCATCCCTGTGGCCGGCGCGCCAGAGCGACCGCCAGTGCGTCCTGGACATATTCGAGGACTTCCTCGAGCTCCAGAAGTCAAACCTGTGGCTGCATGACATCTACCTGCGCATGACTGGCGACTCCACCAAGGACCACGCCACCTACTTTGGAGCCCACAACGGCAACCTGTGGCTGACGCAGTGTGTCATGCGTGGGGACGGCTTCCGCGCTCGTGCTTCAGACACTCACAACCCGTGGAAGGCTTACGCACGGGGTGTGCGCATGTCAACTGTCTGTGAATGAAACTTCGCAGCGACCCCTTGAATTGTCTGCTGTAGGCGGCAGCGTATGGGCTGGCCAAGCATCGTTGTGGCCACCGTGCATGCTGTGTGCTTCAACGGGAGCTGCTCTGTTCAGACACGTGGTTCACGCGCTTCAGCAAAGACGCGGAAGCAGTGTGGCGCTTCCAGCAGGGCACCACGGCCGCCTTTGCACGCTGCAACTTCACAGACAACGCCATCCCCGCCGGCGCCCAGGGCAGCGTCATCGGCGCGCGCGCCTCCTCTTCTGAGACATACATGGATCCCTCCTACTTCTGGCTTCAGGTGCGACCTTCCCCCTCCCCCTCCAGCCCGCTTGCCCAACACCTGCCACATCCCGCCACTCTGCACGTTTCAGCCAATGGAGCTCGCCGCACGTGCATGTCACCTCCAATCACTCCCTGCTGCTGCCTTTGGTGATCTACTCTGCCTGGTTCCGTAACGCCGTGATTGCGTGCCTTCACCTCTGCTTGAAGGCGTGCCGGCAGCACGCATGGCTACTGCTCCACCCTCTCGTAGTTCCGTGCCACTATGGTCGACCCCTCGCATCGGAGCCAGAACAATTGGTGGCAGTGGGTGGCAGCTGATTGTGCGGCGCGGCTGTTGTAGGAGTGCACGTTTGCCGGCAACCGGCCGGCGGAGGCGGCCGTGGTGCGCATGCATGCAGGCTCGCGCGTCTACACGGACACGCCCGCCACTGTGACCGTCTACGACTCGTCGCGGCGGTCGCACACGCAGCCGTGGCTCGTGCGGCTGCCGACCGCGGCCGACCGGCAGGACACGATGGTCAACACCAGCATGTTCCTCAACGAGCGCGATGCCTGGTTCGCTGCCGCCGTTCAGGTGTGCCTGGCCCTCCGTGCACTGTCCTTCATGCACTGCCTTCCATGCGCTGCCCTGCCTGCGCTGCACGCCACATCCTTGTGTAGGAACTAGGTCTCCGCTCAGGAACGATCTGCTGGAAACTAGTTTGTGTCGCTCACCTCACTGGCAGCCGGGTAAGATCACCAGCCGGGGGCATGCGCCCAGTGACGCCCCGCTGGGCCCCACATCGGCCCCGCCAGTGTGACTGTTACACATGTTGACTGGATGGAGCACGCATCTAAGTACACTGGCCGTGACATGCAAGTTTCTGCTGTCTCGAGGGTGGCATGGCTGCAACTGGCGTGCGTTGAACTGTGTGCACTCATTTCCACCTCGTGAAATTACTGCACATAGCCGTTTCACTGTGCCATGCTCACCTGCCTCACCCGCCCGTTCCAAACCTGCCGCCTCCGACGTCTCTCGAGGCCAAGACTTACATCCGACCAATGATGCTCACAAGCACTGCTGCAGTCAGTTCAAACTACAGTCATCCACTGTAGCTCAATTATCAGCTCCTCCCTGGCTGTCAACCTGAACAAAACGCTGCTCCTCAATGCACACGCGACTATCTGGGACGTTGGTGACACATCAACCATGCGTCGACTTCAGCCATACACATGCGCCCACATCAGCCACACACCAACGCCGTCCGTGCATACATGCGTGCACCCGCAGCAGCCATATATCAGCATAAGCGGCGCACAGCCACCTTCGAATCCAATGCAATGCACCAGCCATGCCTTGACGCCCGCCGTGCGCTGGCTGCAGGACCAGGCGGACGCGTCCGGGCTGCCAGAGGTGCAGCGCTTCTACATCCCCCCCGCAGTCGTCGCCTTTGCGCCCGCCCCCCACGCCACGACCACCGGCTGGCATCGCGGGCAGATCCTTGCCGCCGCCCTTATCTTCTGTGGCAGCTGCGCCGCAGGCATCGTCACGGCAGCTGGCGTTTGTGCAGCGTACGTGGGGCACCTCGCGCGCGTGTCGCACACCCAGGCCCCCCACGCCGGCGGCCAGCGCCAAGCCTTGCGGGGCAGCTACTCCGCTACAGGGCCTGCGACAGCTGGCTGCCGTGAGCCGCAGCATGCGCAGCATGCTGGAGCTGGCTGCCTGAGCCAGCTGTCTGGCGGGGAGCGCTCAGGCCGGGCAGCCGCAAGGGAGGCTGCGGCGCCGCCAGGGGCTCAGCTGTGAGCAGCGGCATGCAGCGCATGGTGCTCACGTGAGCTGGGCCTCACGGACGGAACCCGGCAGTTCTTTGGGACCATCTTGAATGCCATGCGGTGACCGGCTGAAAATGGCGGGTGCTGAGGACGTGCACAGCTTCTACACAGCTCCTGCGCCTGATTGTGGCGTAGCTGTTGGGGTACAGCAGCAAGTGACACCCCAGCAAGGATGGGAGCAGATGGGAATATCCCCAGCAACAATGGGAGCAGGCACTTTGCAGATGATTGGTCTTGAGTCAGATTCTTGATGCAACACAGGTGCCGGTGAAATATGGCCAGACTGTGGCTGCCACACAATTGGTCAGATTCGGTACTGCTCGAATGGCGGTTGCTGACCTGCACACAGCTCACAGCGCCACGGGGTGGCGGGTTGGATGGAGACCGCAAGTGAGGTGTTTGGTGCAGCCCGTATGGCCAGGTGGCGCGAGTAATTGCTCCAACCTCGGAGAGTACAGCGAAGGCAACAGCAGAAGGCAAGTTGATGTTTTCAGCCTTGTTCAGACAGGCAGCGTGGTCTGCTGACACCATGATGGAACGGCGCTCCATTTGGCTAATGGGTATACGAATAAAACAAGGAATCATTTAGGAATATCACTTGTCATACTACTGTACAACATTCGGCCATGTAGGACTGCTCCAACGCCGCCAGTGATGCTCTGGTGAATTCTTTGGGCCAGTTCCTGGTGTGCGATAACAATTTCAGACCGTACCTCAAGTGAGCCGCTTCCACATGAGCAAACGTTGCGTACAATTTCTTGGAAAGGCCATTTTATGCAGTGGTGCAGGCTGATGCACATCGCTCTCGTTGGATTCGAAGGCAGCGGGATCTGAAACATACTAGCATCTCCCGCCTCGTGTGTTGTCATGTGCCAATCCTTTACCGGAACACAGCACAGCACCAGTGCGTAACAACAGTCTGTACATGCCGGCCATAAAATGCGGTGACAGATCAGTAAAGGTGGTTTGACAGTCTTATCATCGTGATGCATGGCGAGCAGCGGGCGTGGTCGGTGCGCAGCGGTGAATTGTGCCTGACTTCAAAAACGTGCACGCCGCGCACAAGCCTGATTGTGTTACACGATCATCCTCAAGCCTGATTGTGTAGCCTGGATGAATGCAGGGGTGTGTGGAATGTGACAGGGCCTCCCAAAAGTGGTGTATGAAGTGGACACAGTGCAGTGAATGCAATGGTGGGTTACTCGGTGATAGATCAAGGACGCAGCAGCGCCGTGTGCATGCACTGGCGTGCACCAGACACAGAAGTGGACACAGTGCAGTACTGCCACTGTCCTCGTGGACTGGACAATGTCATCCTCCTGTGGCACCGAGAGACCAAGGCGCAGCCACATGCATGGCAAGTCCTGTTATACTGAGGCATGATCACATATTGATCACACGGCCCGTGCGATGCACGCCCCCCACGGGGCGTGCTGCCACCCCTCCCCTCTGATCGTGTGCCGCCGGTACAGGCAGCCAAGGCTCTCCTGGCGCAAGACCCCTGTAATTGTTTGTTTTGCTCCATGCGTTCTTCCCTCGGCGCTGCTGGGGCCGTCATCTGTCACAGCGTAACACAAGCCGCCTAGGCCTGCCTGGCAATGGGCACACTCACAGCTAGTCATGGCTGCACTGCTCTGCAAACTCAACACCCGTGCGGACATCTTGCAGGATTGCGGAATGGCCACGACCGCTCCCACGGAGCACGGCATTCACATGGCACGAGCAGCCGGTGGCCTGCAGCGACCGCGCCGTGCTGTGTGCTAGGCATGCCACCACTGGGTCCCATGCTATTGACAATGACCACCCGGGCCGCTGTCTCGCACATCCTTGAGAATCGCAAATCATGTGCAGCAGCAGCTCAGTCAGCAAGTGGTTAACAGACATCGGCTGTGCAGTGGCTCAGTCACGCGCGATCGTGTGTGATCACGGCAGCATGCATGTACCACATGCATACATGCCATAAGGCATAGCTACACAGCCAACGCGTCTGCGGCGTAACCGACACCACTGAAGCCACGGACGCATGGGCGGCTGGAGTGTGTGCCTTTGGCGTGGTTGTGGAGCGCGGGTGTGTGTGGTTGTGTTACTTCGTTGTCGCTCGTTAACCTGTGCGGGTGGTGCTCGCTGCTGCCTGCTTTCTGGGGTTTGGTTGCTTGCTGGCTTGCTTGTCGTTGCCCTCGCTGCCGTGCTCTTGCATTGATCTCCGTGCAACACCGGGGAAGCCACCACGGCCAAGTTCTCCGGAGCACACCCCACCCCCTTCATCCCGAAGCAGCACACACAGACACACCGCACCCCCTGCCCACGTGGCAGCCTGTTGCCGCAGTTCTCCCACGCACACTCCCCCACCACCCCCCCCCCCCCCCCGCCGCCGCCTCCGTCCTGTCCGTCTCCTCGCTCTCCCGGCTCCCGCCCAGGCAGCGGCACACTGTCCACAGCCCCCTCTGCCGCGGCCAAGTACCCTCATGGATTCGTCAGGTTCCAGTCTGAAGTCCCACTCTACTTTGGCTCGAGGATCTTACTACTGGCATCGCGTCTGACTGTGCAGACCTCACGATCGGCTGGGCAATTGCGACACCACTCCATTCTTGCAAGGTTCACAGCATCACAGCGACGTGTCAGACGGTCTCACTGTTCTGGTATGACTACAGCCACTTTTGCACACCTTGTGCTGTTACTGATCGCATTGCGCGTAGCTACCAGCTGCGCCTGCCGGTGATGACGGATCCGTGAGCCTGCACGCACTGCCGGGGTCCGCTGGGGACGAGGAAATGCTTCTACTGTACAGTAATACGACGACTGCGCACGCCATCCCGTCCCGCCCAGCGGAAGCGCATGTGCAACAAGCGGCGCGTCCGCATTTCAGTGCATCATGATGGAGTATGCAGCACATATGGTATGTGACAAGCTTGTTCAGCATCGCATTAAAAAGGCGCGTGTGGTTTTAATACACTGAGTAGATGACGATCGCGAGGTGCATGCGTGGAGAGCCTCGGCTGACCCATGCGGACCAGAAACGTGATCGCTCTAGCCGAATTCACCGTGAGTTCCACGTTCGAAACACTCCAACTCATACGGTGGGTTTCGCGCATGACCGTCCGCGTGGCTGTACGGGGGCATGCGTCAAGACCCGCTGGCACTGTCCAGTGCTGGAGCACTGGGAAAAAGAAATGTCTTGAAGGAAAAAGGTGGTAGACAGTCAAACTCTGCTAAACAGGCAGATAAACGGACACAGTGCACACCACGGCAACCCATAGCAAAGCTGCTGACCCTGTTTAGGAATGATATGGAGGTTCTAGTACTATTACTGGGACTGTAAATATAAACGTGAATGTAAATTGCATTATTTGCTGTAGCCAATCAGGCCATTGACATCTCCGGCCCCAGGAGCCTCTGCATGCAGTGGAACATGCAGTGGAACATGCAGTGGAACATGCAGTGGAAAATGCAGCTGCAGAGAGCATGTTACCATGCAGAAATGGTTGCAATAGCTGGACGTGCTGATCAGAGGCCCAGTGATCCATTGTGGATGCATATTTGTGGGCATCAAGCTTAATGAAGCATTAGCAAACCCGGTGTTGTATGATCGTTAAGGGTAATGAACTGCAATGGCGGTGAACTGTAGTAGCAAACAGCCAATGGCAAAAGTCAACGGCGTGAGGTAAGGACAGTGCAGCGGACAGATGAAGCACAAAAGCATCGCATGTCGTCCTAGCAAACCAAATTGGTGTCACAATGGGAGGCCAGTGCACCCACGATGTTCCATAGGAACGAAGCGACACTACCCCAACAACGGCTCCAGAGGTAGCAATTTCCTCATGAACACAATGAACGAACGTCTTGATGCAAATGATACAGACAAACATACCTTACCAGGCCTGTGAACCGCTCTGGGGCAATCCAGTTGAAACGCCTGCAATCATGTGTGTGGCACCTTGCGTACCCGCAGGTTGCAGAACAATGCACAATCTCCGCGGATACTGGACTAGCCCTCCACACACTGGCTCGCCATGGCGCAGCTATCAATTCGACTAAGCTTTCTGGCATGCCGACAATCAACTGCATATGGTGTGCGCTGCTGGTGTGTGGCAAATCCACTCCTGCAGTTCTTGGCCCTGCTGGTGAGTACACACTGCATACACAGCTCCAGGGGCCAGCTCAATTTTGCAAGCAGTCAACAGGCTGGAAGCAAGTTACCTGTACCAAGCTTGTACAAAGCACATCCACTCAAAGCTGCAGTCGCATGAATAAGAGTGCATGCTAACGTTACACCACGCGCGTCGTGGGAACCGTAGTTCACACGAGATGCCTGCATTACGTCGCTGCAGCAGCCATGTCAAAGCGGGCTGCTCATCTCCTGAGAGTCTACCAATCAATGCGCGACTACACGGCATGAGAAGCTCGTGGTGTAGCGACGCCGACGTGCCCACTGTCTGCTGCAAGGCCTCGCCATCTGCAGGTCAGACCACGACTGCCTATATATAACGGCGGTGTGTCCTCGGCATGTTCACCATTCCACCAGCGCCCCCGATCGCGATCGCAACAACAAACTCCCGCCTCCCCCTTGATACACTTTCCGCGACAACACAACAACGAAAACATGTGCGTATCCCATGTATTTCTGACTGTTGAGTTGAAAATTTTTTCCATACGAACGCTTCCCGCTCGTTGATCAGCATGCGTGCTTGTCGCCACAGCTGCTGTTCATATGAGCTCAAGGCGCGCCCTTGCGCCGTGCGATCGAAACGCTCAATGCTGCCTTGCCAGAGCGCATATGAAGCGAGCATGCGTCTGATATGGTTTCCGCTTTCTCAGGCAAGCGCATCATGTGGTAGTTGTGGCGCACCAGATGACACACGCCATACGAAGCCTGTGGCACTGGCTACTGTAATACTACCACCAGCATCAGCACATCAAAACTGGCATTGGTCATGCCTTCAATGATTTTCACAACGCGCCACAAACCTGCACACAATGTACTGCCAGCCAGCCAATGTGTCACAGAGAGCTTGACACACTGGGTGGGGGAGGGGCATGTATATGTAATAGACTGTTGAGAGGCTGTTGAGAGGCGTGTGTGTTGAAAGCAAAGTTGTTTATGCTATTTCCCGCATGGTAGGGTTTCAGTGCAGTAACTTCAGCAGCGTTGCAGTGGAGTAATTTCAGCAGATAGCTTTGCTGCTGGATGTACAGGCAACACGTGCACGATCACAGCCAATAGGAAACCTCAGTGTGATCCGAGCAAGACCACTGCAGCACTTGACTTGTGCTGCTCCTGTTCAGCTCGAGCTCGTGCCCGCTCACTCTTTCTGCTTCTCTGCACCGCTCCTGCCCGAGGTGGTCTGCCCAAACATCTGCAGCTCGGGAGCTGCAATCACCTCTCAAATACCAAAAGGTGCCGCTCTGCCGCACCACCGCCCATGACGTTCCGACGCGCGGCTGCAGGATTCACGCTGCCGCTGCTGTTGGCCTGATGGTCGCCGGAGCCGCCATGGCCCCCGGGCGCGCCTCCGCGGCCGTCGCCACCGGCGCCGCCTCCGCCACCTCCCGCACGCTCCTCGCCAAGGGCGGCGGCGACGACGGCGGCAATGAGGGTGACGAGGGTAACGAGGGCAACGAAGGCCTCGACCGGTTCATCCGGCCGACATTCAACCAGGGCGACGAGGGCGATGAGGGCGATGAGGGCAACGAGGGTGACGAGGGTGACGAGGGTGACGAAGGCAAGATCGACACCACGCCGGACGATGAGGGTGACGAAGGCGACGAGGGCAACGAGGGCGACGAGGGCGACGAGGGGGATGAGGGCAACGAGGGGGGTTTTACCAACAGCTTCTCAGGGTTCACGATGTCGGCTGTGACGTGCACGTCGCAGGCCACCGCAGCCACATTCTCGTCGATGACGAGCGCGCACGTGACTGCGGTTGCAACACTGTTCACCGAGTTCTGCCGGCCGGACTTTGAGAGTCTCGGCGCCGGCGTGGGCCAGGCGGCGCTGGAGGCGGGAGAGGCGATCGCCGAGGCGCTCGCGCTGACGCAGGCATCATGCGTGTCGACGGGCATCGCATTTGGCTGCTCGTCGGCGACAGCGACGGCCGAGGCGTGGGCGGAGGCGACGGCAGAGGCCCACGCGACGGCCGTGGCTGCGTCGGCAGAGGAGTGCGACTGCCTCGCGCAGGCGCAGGCGCTGTCGGTCGGCACGGCGTCGACGTTCATCGAGCTGATCGCGGACGCATTTGCGCGCGCGGAGGTCACGGCGTGCTCGCAGGGTGACGCTTCGTCGTTCGCCGTTGCATACGCATTCTGCTCGGCACAGGCCTACGCCACTGTTCTCGCCCAGGTGCGTGCGTTCGACCCAGTCGTCGAATTGGGCTCCTCTGGCGCCTCATATTGCATACCTGCGTCTGTCTGCGCGATGCTTGCTTGCATGCGCACAGTGACCATGACGCGGTCAACACTGGCACTCCCGATTGAGTGATTGTTGATATTGTTGAGAGGGCTGACGTTTCAGGTGGCACTGGTAGCACAATCGCGCTTGCTAGATCTGATCGTGGGCAGCATGCCTTCATGCATGCAGTTCACATGGGCGGCAACGCCAGAGGGTTCGAAGTGCTTTGAATGCAACACCCTCGTTGCTGCTGGCAACACACTGGTTCTATCAGATTTACACATCACGGGGCATTGCCCGCATCCCCGGGGGCATGGCACAAACGGCCGTGCATCGGCCCTACGTTCAACTCACACATCAGCACTTGCAAACACGATACAAATTACTAATATAATGTTGACGCTTCTCACTGGAGGCCGGCGTGCAGACGATTGCGGAGGCGTTCCTGTCCGGCGACTGCTTCAACTCCGAAGTGTCCACACGCATTGAGGCCGAAACCTCGGCCGACTTTGGCGTCATCGAGGGCTGCGAGCGCGGCGACTTCTCCTTCGGCGACGCCTCCGGCTCCACCGACGGCTCCACCGCCGAGGGCGTACGCATCCGCTCCATGCATGTACAAGTGTAAACCGGCACGAGTGCCTGCCAGCATGTGTAGCCACCATCACGCCTCTGTTCAGTGTGCTGGCATGGCGAGTCAGCCGCAGCGCTCCAAGCGGTGGTCCCAGCAGTGTGCCGTCCCTTCATGCTGGCACGCGGCAGCATGCCCAGCGTGTCCATCGTGCGCACGCCCGCATCGGCGTGCACTGTTTTTTGGCTGCCCCTGGATGCGGGGCACCGCTGTGCAAAGCACAGCACGTTCTGATAATCAGTGTTACGTGTGCAAGTAACTGTTACGTGTGAAAATTTTGTGTGACATGTGCAGCAGGCGAACGAGTCTCACTAAGCGCCCAGCCTGGCTGACTCCCCATCCCCGTGATGATGCCCATGGCTGTGGGGACGTCGCATGCATGCTGTGAGGACGCACTGGTGCCCAAGCGAAGACGGCCGTGGCGGCCTGCTGGCACCACCACCATGGCGTCATGGAGATAAGAACCGGAATAAGGCGGTCAGCATAGCGCCTTGTCGCTGTGCTGCACAGGCCGGGGCGTGGGACGGGCACCAGCTGGCGCCGATCAATGGCTGCGGGTGCTGATGCAGACGCCACGCTCCTTCCAGTAATAAGCTGATCTGTGACAGCAGTACCATGTAGTCCTTTCCGCTGCTGCGCAGGCTATTTACATGAAACAGTTCAGAGTAGATTGGATGTGTGGTGTGGCTGTGCGTTACCCTGTTGAGATTGCTGGCAGCCACAACATAACCAGCCGAGAAATGATTGATTCCCACATGCAATTGCTTTAAATAATTGTCTACGTGCGATTGCACAAACGCTCTTGCTCGATGGCCTTGTGGGTGCATAGGGCTCTTTTGCCCTGCTTGGCGTTTGTGATCAAACAGGGCTCAGCAACTCCAAAGCTGCAATTACTTGAGCAACCAGACACGTGTACGCACCACAGATATCTAAGGCTGCTGTTTCTGGCAGCAGCATGGCTGGCACAGACTGTGGCAGCTCTGTGGCAGCTCTGTGATCTGCAGCACTGGAGGTGCTCCACCACAAGCGAGATCGCTAATCTAAGTGATTCGAACAGGCGCTCTGTGATTCAGACAGACAAACACAGCTTGTGCCCAGTAGCGCCGGCTGGCATCTCGTGAAATATCGTCCGGCACAGGCTGTGTATGTCGCTTGCCCATTGTCTGACCCGGATGGTTTTCGTCGCATGGCATCGCGAATGTATCGTGAATGTACATGTTTTCCCATCGCGTGAGGGGATATCACATTCTTTTTATGCATGATCGTGCACGTCAAAACACTGACGTGGCGCCGGTGCACTAGGCCTCCGACAGTAGCTGCGCCACGCAACTGTCCACGCAGATGATGTGGTACATGAAGTCAGCGCAGATATGCATCCTGCACATCCTGACCAAGCCGATTAGCTTTGAGGCAGCCATTCGCAGCGAACCTGTTCCAGTTCTAGCGTGGATCTCCTGGCAATGATGACCGACCTTGACCTGTTCGGCGAATGCCAAGGACGCTGTCAGCATACCTGTGGTGGCCACGGCATGTGCAATCGCCGGAGAGCTGGCTCCGTGGAGCCGCCCTGAGCTCCTGGGGAGTCCAAACACTGTCGCGCTGCTACCGGTCTGCTACCCATGCGGTGCAGGTGCGGACCTTCGCTACCGATGTTGCAAGCAGCAAACGCCCAGGCCTCGCCAGGTCACGATCTATTTACCTGTGTACTGTCCATCATTGGGCCTTGCCACGTACTGCTGCCGCATGCACATACTGCCACAGTACCAGCCCGCATGCGTCGTCACTGGAGGTATTCGTGGCACAAAACTCGTGCATGCAAACACTGAATTACGGAAGAGTTGAAGCCATTTCGATCAATGCATTGAATTGCTGACGCCGGCAAAGGATCGACATGTACACCAGTGCGGCGCTGCGGCTGCTGCGGCTGTCAGGCATGCGCGGCTACATAAACCCCAGAAGTGAACCCAGCAATGCACGGTCAAATTTCCGCTCGAAACGTTTGCTGTCGCGCTCTTCACGTTTGCGTCAAGGCCTGTTGAAGCATCTCCACCATGTGCGCCACATCTCCACGAAATGTTACATGTGAACATCAGGCCACTTAGAGGACGTGCTTCACCGCTCTATCTGCAAGCATATAAATCGCTGGTTTATGAAGTTTACTGATAGATAGTGACGGTTGTGCTAGCCTTGTACCTGCGGTGTGATGCGCCGGCCCACGCCCAGCGCCTGTTCGGGAGTGTCTCCACGAAGCAGCGCCCGCGCATAGAGCGTCCGAGTTTTATTATTGATCACAAGCCATATAGTCTTCTGTAGCTCGCATGCAGTGTATACCATTCGTGTGCTTCTGGTTGGGGCGAGGACGTCTGCCTGAGAGCCGAGTTGATGCAGTCTGAGCTTGGCGCCGCTTCAATGCGGAACGGCGAGTAGGCTAAGCCCCGCAACATCTTTGGCATCTTTGACGACGATTCAGGCCTAGATAGCCTCTCACTTGCCGACGTGCTGCCTGTGCTGATCATGCGCCACTGCCAAGGAACTGGCCACACTCTCTGGTGCACATTCATGTTGAGCTATTGGCCCACCAATCGTCGAGGGCACCGCAGCTCATCAGCAGCTACAAAAGAGTGGCAGCGCTTGTGGACTGAATGTGATCAGTAGCCAAAAGTCCAGCTGCCTTGACCATGTGGTTCTGCATTGGGTGCTCCATCCACTGCCATGGCAGTCCACAGAACTGAGATCTGCATGCATGCCATGACTGATAGGATATTGAAGGATCCACTGCACTACAACACGAGCTGACTGTGCATATGTTGATTGGAATGCTGGTTTCCGTCACCATCTAGGCGCGTTCTGTGCCCATATTGGCATGCTTCCGCACGCGCACATAACATGTGATACGTTACAGATGTATGCACGCACACATAACATCGACATGTTGAGCCATGCCATGCCTGCAACACAGCTGTCCGAACCAACGCTGATCTGTCGGGGTGTCTATAAATTCGCAAAGTATGTGACGTGTGTGGCGCTGTGGTACACAGGCTATACACCACCACACGGACTGCATGGCAGGTCCAGGCATCATCACATTGCACCACCACGGGTCTGTAAGTGTGGGGATTGTAACCACGCACACACCTGCTCTACCAAATCTGCTGTAACACAGAAACAGGATGTTATGGTTGCATGCCAGCCTGAGTAGGACGCTGTTCTCATCTTTGAGGGTTGTGCAGGATTCACGCTGCCGCTGCTGTTGGCCTGATGGTCGCTGGTGCTGCCATGGCCCCCGAGCGCACCTCCGCCGCCGCCCCCGTCGCCACCGGCGACCCCACCTCCTCCCGCTCCCTCCTCTTCAAGATGCGCTCGCGCAGGAACGACGGCAACGAAGGCGACGAGGGCAACGAGGGCCGCCGCCGCTTCCGCCGCGGCACGCGCATCAGTGGCGACGAGGGCAATGAGGGGGACGAAGGCAACGAGGGCAACGCCAGCAAGCGCGCCAACGATAAAGGCAACGAGGGCGTTGAGGGCAACGAAGGTAATGAGGGGGATGAGGGTGACGAGGGCAATGAGGGTGGTGCCTCACGGAGGTTCACCGGCACCACTCGCTCCAGTGTCAGCTGCACCTCCCAGGCGTCCTCGCAGACATTCTCAGCAATGAAATCAGCCCACGTCTCAGTCACCGCGTCCGTGTTCACTGAGTTCTGCCGCCCAGACTTCAACGGCACCGTCGCGAGCGCCGTCGCCGCGGCGACAGACGACGCGTTTGCCATCGCCGAGGCGCTCGCGGCGTCGCAGGCCGGCTGCGTGTCGACGGGCAACGCGTTTGGCTGCGCGTCCGCGTCGGCCACGGCCGAGGCGTGGGCGGCGGCATCGGCCGAGGCGCACGCGACGGCCGTGGCTGCATCGGCCGAGAGCTGCGACTGCCTGGCGACAGCGCAGACGCTGTCTGTCGGCACGGCATCGACGTTGATCGAGCTGGTGGCAGATGCGTTTGCACGGGCAGAAGTCACGGCGTGCGCCGAGGGCGATGCATCATCATTCGCCGCTGCCTTCTCCTTCTGCTCCGCGCGCGCCTACGCTGTTGTCTTCACCAAGGTGCGGCCTCTTCCTGTCACTGCCGAACGAGCCCCTGCAGCAATGCCGCTCAGCCTTCTAGAATTGGAATTCCAGAGGAGCTTCCTTGCAGGTACCGCCAGCTTCCGTCTGGATGCCCGAGACGCTCGCACAGCATGCACAGCATGTGGCCATGCCGCTCGCACCATACCAGACGCACACTCGCAAAGTTCATGCCGGCTGCGTGGGTCTTTTTGTTTCAGTTGTTGTGTGCACATGTGCAGGCGCTGCAGCATACACAGGCCGCTCTCACAGCTGCCCCTGCTCTCGGTGGCGTTGCTACATGCGGGCCGCTGATCTGCGCATCTTGCATGTTAACATATTACATTAACATATTAAATACTAAAGCATTGCAGCCCTTCGAACCGGTCCATCAGTCTTGTGGTGTGTCCGAGTTGTAGCACCAGACATTCGCAGTTGGGTGTGGTGCGCAGGCCATTGCGGAGGCTCTGCTGGCGGGCGACTGCTTTACCACCCAGGTAGCCACAGCCATCACCGCCGAGACCGGTGCTGGCTTTGACGTCATCGAGGGCTGCCAGCGTGCTGACCACTCCTTCGGTGACGCTGCAGGCTCCACTGACGGCTCCATCGCTGAGGGGTGCGCCCCGCCTGGTCTGTCCACTTGCAAGCTGCGTTGCCCACTGGCCCACTGGTCAGAGCCTCTGAGAGACAGCCGGTCATCTGCGCAAAAACATCTGTAATTGCTGATGTTTTAAAACACCATAATGGGCAGTGCCATATCATGCTGATAGACCATGTCAGCAGCACAGGCATGCCATACAGTGCGTGTGGGCACGTGCTGCCGCGGTGAGCCCGGCAGGCTCACTGGGGCACCCATGCACTGCTGACTCTGGCTGCTTCATGTGCAGCAAGTGAACGAGGGCTACTAGGCAGCACCCGGAAGATGGCCTGGGCGGGCAGTGCTCAACATGCAATGTGGCTGCATGCAGCGCGCCTGTGACGTGGCATGCGAGGCTCGGTCGCGGGCAGCCGACTGTCTTTCTCGTGCTTGTCAAGCCATTTCAGTCCAAAGCAATGAAGCGATTACGGCCGAAGCCACCTCAGTCCAGAATAATGAATCAAGGCATGGCGGCGGGGTGGTACCCATGCCCATCCAATAACGTGAGCAATGTGAATGCGAGAACAACTCTCGTCCCCAGTTGATGATGATGTACCGTGAAAGACTGCTTTGTCTGTGCCTGTGTGCTGTCTCTGCAGACCAACCTCAGTGCTGTAGACGGATGCATGATGCATGAAAGGCCAAGTGATTGTAATTTGTGATTATGGCCAAAGCGACCGCACTGCCATGATGATGAGGCACGAAGGTGCGGCTCTGCAGGCCCTCCACTGGCATGCACTCGCAGTGTTGTTTCACTGTGTCACTGCAGCCATGTTGTGTGCACTCTGCATGCGTGCTGGCAGCACCAGCACTGCTGCCTAGTAATGCAGCTGCTCTGCCCGAACCAACTGTGTGCCAGCAGCTCCAGTGTCACAGACAGCAGCTCTTGCATGCCTGCCGAAATGCACCCAAAACAAGCACTGGACGCAGCATGAGTGGCAGAGACTCGATGACAGTGTGAAGTCACAGTGTTCTCTTCCATCTGGCATCATAGAGGCTGTGTTCATCAACCACGACACACCTAGCCACACTCCCGGCATGCTTGCCTGCAACATCTCCATGAACTCAACATCCGTGTGGATGAGCGGTGCCTTCCTCTACATGTCTGTGCGGCAAAGAGGGCACTCATGGCAATGAAGTTGGTGAGGCACACTCACGCAGTGCACACCCGCGAGCCACTGCCTTCTGCAGCACGCTCCGGGTGTGGATGTGGGTACTGCTCCGAGCTGCTCGCTGTCTGCGTGTGTGTGCGTGCGTGCGCGCGTGCGCGCGTGCGTGTGTGTGTGTGTGTGTGCTTGTGCTATGCATGCGGCACTGACGCACATGTGTGTACTACGTGAGTGTACCTCTGCACACTTAGCTCTAGTTTCTCATCAGCCTGAGACACGACTGCGTCGTCCAGGGGCAACAACTCCGCCAGGAGTTTGACAAAACAGCTGCAGCTGGCCAAGGCCATGCATTCTCAGACCACCCTCAACAGAACCTCATGGCGACCTCAAGCTGCACAGCTGAGCCCAGCACCGCGCGCCATACGCATACGCATAGCCACCTCCGAACATGGGGCGCGGGAACGCCGCAACACAGCACGCACCGCAGCACAGCACGCCAAGCCATCACAACGCTGGGCTTGAGGTACACTAAACTATACATACACTGAATGCTCTGGATAAATTGCAACTACAACGGCTGCCTCTCGGTGTGCATGTTCGTACCCGCGACTGGCAGTGCACCGCCATGCATGCAATTTGCAAGTGTAGAGCCTTCCAAGTGTTACACGGAGATGAACGCAAGAGCCCGGCAGCAAGGGCAGCAGCAGGAAAGCAGACGGCCAAAACCCCCGCAAGCAGACAGCAACAAGCAGCAACTGTCTAAGGTGAAAAGCCACAACGAACCGGCACAGCCGACACAACCACACCCACGCATCCACACACACGCGCACTCTCGCACCCCACCACCGCGTCAACCACGCCACAGCCGCACACAGCAACCACCAGCCACACTGCGAACTGCCGCCCACCCCAGCAAACCCGGTCACCACCGACCCCCCAACAGCAGCACCCCCACTACAGCCGGCCTCACTCAAGCACTCCATCATGGGCCCCCCGCCCAAGACAGCCCGGGGGCCCACGCCCCCTGCAGCGCAGGGCATACCAGCCCTCCCCCTCCGGCTGCCCGGCAGGGGCCTGAGGGCGGGGCGCGAAGGGGACTGGCGGCGACGCATCGCTCTCCCCGCGGCAGCCCACGGCCACCCGCAGCCGGGGAGGCAGGGCGGGCCAGCACGACAAGACGTGGGGCCGGCCTGCGCCGCTGCGACCGCGGCCCCCACCGCTGCAACCGCGGCCCACGGTCCATCACGGCCGCCAGCATGCTGTGTGCTGTGTGCTGAGTATTCACGGCCGCCAGCGGCCGCCTACAGCACGTCCGACGGGACAGCGTGGCCAGGCACCACCGCCCGGCCTGCCAGCCGCATGCGCAGCGGAGCCGCAGCGAGGACCTGGCCTTCCAAGTGTAGAGCCTTCCACTCAAGTGTATGTACATGCATGTACATACACCGCCATCATGATATGCCCTGCAGTTGTGCATGGCGGTGCACTGCCTGAACATCACCCGCTTGTATCGCTGTCGGCGCTAGCCTAGTGACAGCGCGTAGCAGCTACTCCACATTCGTCTGCTGCATTGCACAGAGCAGCATCAGCAGTGGGCTCATAAACCATGCCCATGCCACGTGTGCCAGCAGCGGTGTAGTGTCTGTATCTTGTCTAGATGGCACATGTTTAGATGACAAACATAGCGCGTGCTCACCAACAGTGCTGGCCGGAGTTGCGCAACAGCATACGAGTGCTCTGGCACCGTGGCACGCGTCAGCAGGTGCAGGAGCGTCATGATGAGGAGCGCATCCAATCCAAGTTGTACAGCACAGCAGCCAGGTATTGCACAGCACGGAAGCAGCGTGTGTCTGCGCGCATTCTGCGATTGTCGGGAGTTCAGGGACAGCATGCAGAAAGTTCCTGGCTGACGTCCGCTTCATGATCAGGCAAGACACTGTGGGGTGGGGAGCGCACCCCTTCGGCGGTGGAGCCATCGGTGGAGCCGGAGGCATCGCCGAGGGAGAAGTCGCCGCGCTCGCAGCCCTCGATGACCTCAAAGTCCGCCCCCGTCTCGGCCTCAACCCTCGTGGCCACGGCCGTGTCGAAGCAGTTGCCCCGGAGCAGCGCCCTCGCCACAGCCTGCATGCCTCCACCCCTGACGTGCGGTCACAGTGATGTCGCGCTGGCAGCACCGCACATGTGCATGGGCAACCTCACACCGCGGTGCCTGTGGTGATGCAACTTGGGTCTGGCTGGGGTTGACATCACCAGGATGCACAAGGTGATATCGATTGTGGCCCTGATCGCGAGTCGCTATCTGTTCCAGGATTTTGCAAGATTCCTTCACACATCCACCAACAAAGCTGGGAATGGCAAGATATCATCGATGACCGTTCTCGTCAGTGAACCCAGCACACAACACACAGCACCCAGCACACGGAAAATATCACGTTTTGATGTACGCGCATGCCAACAGCAGTGGTGGCAGGGCGTGCATATGGCGTGATCAAGGCTGGCGCTTCAGCTGCATGCACGCCCCCGGCCAGGGCAGCCCGAGATCATGATCTCTAGGACGTGAGAGCCTGCCTGGGCAGCATCAGCCATGACGGCCAGCGCGCAGAAGACGCAGAGGGCGGGGCCAAGCACGCACCTTGGTCCAGACCTCTGCGTACGCCAGCGCAGAACACTGTGCAAACGCGCCGGCAAAAGACTCTGCGTCTCCCTCGGAGCACGCCGTGGCCTGAGCGCGTGCAAATACATCGGCCGTCAAATCCACAAACGTCGACGCCGTGCCGACAGACAGCGCCTGCGCCTCCGCGAGGCAGTCGCACTCCTCTGCCGACGCAGCCACGGCCGTCGAGTGCGCCTCCGCCGCCGCCGCCGCCCACGCCTCCGCCGCCGCGCTGCCGCTTGCGCAGCCAGCCGCAGCGCCAGCCGAGAGGCACGTCGCCTGCGCCGTCGCGAGCGCGTCGGCGACCGCGCGGCCCGAGTCGGCGGCCTCGCGAACCGTCGATTTCACCCGGCCGTCGAAATCCGGCTGGCAGAAGCGCGTAAACACTGCGGCGACCGCCGCGACGTGTGCATTCGTCATCGCCGCTCTCGACTCCGCCTCCGCCCGGGCTTCACACGTCACTGAGGACACGGTAAAGCCACTGAAGCCACGGCTGAAACCCCCCTCATCGCCCTCGTTTCCCTCATTGCCCTCGTCGCCCTCATCGCCACCTGTGGCCACCTCGCCTTCATCACTACCAACAGCATCGCTGGTATCGCCCGAGGCCTCGTCATCGGCATCCACCGGCGCACCACCACCACCCTTGCCCCTGGCAGAGGGCAAGACTGGGCGGGTCAGCCGAAAGCCGTCGAGGCCCTCGTTGCCCTCATCACCCTCATTGCCCTCATCGCCCTCGTTGCCCTCACCGTCTGCCTCATCGCTACGTGTGAAGAGGAGGCTCCGTACATGAGGAACTCGGGCGGCACTACTGCCGGCGAGTGCCGAGCCTTGGGCTGCAGTGTCTGCAGCTGCAGTGTCCGCAGCTGCAGGGTCGGTCGCGCTGAGTGCCTTGGCGGTGCTGGCGGCCATGAGGCCGGCCGTTGCTGCTGTGTGCAACCTGCACATACGTATACCGTAAAACGCTGCCACAAAAAGGTTTGTGATCGATGTCACCGCGGCACTCATACCCCCATGGGCCAGCATACGTGCCTATGCAGTGAATAGTATGCACCTCCAGATGTCGAAATCAGCACAAGGGTCGTGTAAGTGTACAAGTGTGCATGATCTAGTGTTACACGGAGATGAACGCAATAGCCCGGCAGCGAGGGCAACAGAAGGAAAGTTGACGGCCAAATCCCCCCGAAAGTAGACACCAGCAAAAAGCAATCACTGTCCCAGGCGAAAAGCCGCAACGAACCGACACAGCCGACACAACCACACCCACACACCCACACGCATGCGCACTCCCGCACCCCTCCACCACGGCACCCGTGCCACAACCGCACACAGCAACCACCACCACCACACTACTGCCCACCCCAGCAAAACCAGCCACCACCAACCCCCCAACAGCAGCACCCCCACTCCATCCGGCCCCACTGGAGCATTCCATCACAGGCCCCCCGCACATGAGAGCCCGGGCGCTCACGCCCCCCACAGCGCAAGGCGTACCAGCCCTCCCCCTCCGGCCGCCCGGCAGGGGCCTGAGGGCGGGGCGCGAAGGGCACTGGCGGCGCCGCATCACTCCCCCCACGGTGGCTCGCGGGAAGGCAGGGCGGGCCAGCACGACCAGACGCGGGGCCGGCTTGCGCCGCTGCAACCGCGGCACCCGGTCCAGCAAGGCGGCATGATCGAGTGTAAGTGTACAAGTGTGCATGATCGAGTGTAAGTGTATAAGTGTGCATGATCGAGTGTAAGTGTACAAGTGTGCATGATCAAAGTGTGCTCATCGCACTGGGAAGCAGTTTTGCCTCAATTCTGACTGAAAGTCCTGGAAGGATATGATACATGCCTACACGAGGATATGACACATGCCTACACGTGGATTTAGGACAAACTGCGTTGGAGCCGGTGGTTTTTAGGCATGACTTGAGGCATGAATTCCATCTTGACGTTCGTTTGAATGCATGGCGCCCATTGCTATGTCATATACGCGTTGCAACACTTCGTAAATGTACGGCAGCACCGCAACAGCTGCTGCAGCTGCAGCTGCGCTACGGGAACAATTATAACCATGGTCCTTCATCAGCATCAATGCGTTCCGAAAGAATTGCGATACGCATCACGGCGCCTGCTTATGAATGAAAATGGCCATGGGCAGGCGAACAGAATGCGCTGCACGAGCGTGCCGCTTGCAGGAGTCAACAAAGCTTTCGCCAGCGGCCACTGAAGTCGAGCACGAGCACTCAGAAATCCTTCAATGGTAGCAACATGAAAGCTGTCTCGCAATGGAGATCGCACATATAGAAAACCGCGTTCAGTGCTGGAACACAGTCCTGCCCAGCGCAGAGATGTACGGTTGGCTGCAAGATGAAGTTCTCAGTGTTCCCATATTAGAAGTACTGCGTGAGAAAACTGATATATGTGATGTACGCCCGGAACATCATGCAAGGCTGTCGCGCGGCAAGCCCAGACTGCGCCTGATCGTGATCGTGTCAGGCGCTAGCGCTGTACATGTCTGAATGGTCGCATCGAGCCTGTGGGACAGTATCGTGTCACATCAACGTATGCATTCATTGCATATACTTCAAAGGAATAAGCTTGCGTCACGTGCGCGCCCGATGCTGTGACTGTGAAGTCTGGTGTGCTTGCCCATTGTAATGGGCTGCAGCCGTCTTGACAGCCGCCCATCCACCGCGGAATAGACACGCGTGGACCCTTGCAAGAATCTGGCCTGGCAAAGTAGATGTAAGTTCCACTGCATTGTGCCCTCAGGTCCATGAAGAACGTCGATACGACAGCTGAACGGGTGCATCTCGTGATATACAGTGCGACCTCGAATTCCAGCTGCCGGCAACGTCATTCTGTGCAGCATATGTGCGTCACATCAGTGGATACCTCATACTATAATAGGCGTGGGTGTACGCGCGTGGAATCAGTCAAAAGACACCAAGCTGATAATCTGCATCACTTGCGCACACTTCACGTCAGTGATTTCCATCCACTATCGGGACAATTGCGCAACGCGTTCCATGTGCACCGCGCGTCACCACGTACGCCACAACCGCGCAACCATGTTCACAGGCTAATTATCTGTCGGTGCTGACGCGTTAGGCGTCGAAAGGCGATTCCGCCTCGGTAGATGCTATTGAAATGATATTGTGAACACACAGCAGCTTTCCGCGACAACAACGGTGAAGCAGGCGCGTGTTGAGGCATCGGGCACGCGTCAAAATTAGATTTGAGGGCCTGAGGTCGCGTTAAAGGCTCTGAAGGCCACGCCAGATGAAGACTGGTGCATGCATAGTGCTGGGCTGGTGCATTTGGGCAAGAGGAGCATATTGGGATTTGGGCCTCGGGGACAGGTTCAACAGGTTGCAGACAGTGTGCTGAGACAGTCAAGGGTCATCTGGGGACCAGGGCTGACGTGATTCGAAACTCAGCTTATCATATGTGCTGAAATGTGGCAAAATGGAGGGCCAGGGCACCACAAAACTCTCCAGATTGCCATTGAATTGACATCACACACTTGCACATGCCGCCCAGTTCATCCCGCTCGTACATGAGACGTACGGCAGGGTTGGACGGGACGCGTACCGCTTCCTCCAGACGGTCGCGGAGGTTGCCGCGGGACACGGGGCGGTGTCAAAGCGTACTTTCCTTCTCAATGCCATGCGCGACCTGTCCACAACATTGTGCCGCGCGCTGGCGCGCCAAGCCCGCGCGGCTGCGCCCCTCCGTGCTAGACTGGTCGGACGGGCGCTGCTGCCGGGCCTTCCTGTCCCCACAGACGGCCTGCCGGCGCTGACAGGCCATCGCGCATAGGCTTGCGTCCCCCCCCCCCCCCCCCCCCCCCCTCGCCCATCTCGCCCCGAGAGCCCCCCCCTCCACCCATTTCACCCTGCAGCCCCCCCACCCCCCCCCCCCCGCACCCGATCCCTCCCTCTTCCCTCCCTCCCTCTTCTTTCCTCCCAGCGCACGTCCGCCGTTTCTCCTCTGCGCCCCTCCCCGGACACCGCTCGGGCTGCCGGGCTGGCTGAGGCTATTGCTCCTGGGACCGGTGCCTCGCGGCCTCGGACATCGCCGTAGCGCGCGCTGTCGCGCCCGTGCAGACTGCTAGTGCCGCGCCGACGACCGCTTGTGGGCCCGGCGAGTGCTGGCTGTGTGTTTGGTGTGCGCGTGGCCTGCATGGTACTGCGTGGTGTGTGCGTGTCTGCTTTCGCGCTTGCGATAGTTCGTTCTGGCATTTGCGAGTGCGGCGCATGACCTTGGTGCTTGGGGTGGCCGGTCTGTCTGTTTGCTGTCTGTTTGCTTGTTACCTGGTCTGTTGCCTCGGCGCTGCTGAGTCCTAGATCTATCACTGTGTAACACACTTGCACATGCCCCCCCCCTCCACCCATCTCGCCCTGCGGACACCCCCCCCCCTCCACCCATTTCGCCCTGCAGCCCCCCCCCCCCCCCCCCGTACCCGTCCTTCCTCCTCCCTCCCTTTTCCCTCCTCCCAGCGCACCTCCGCCGTTTCTCCTCTGCCCTCCTTCCCGGACACCGCTCGTGCTGCCGGGCTGGCTGTGGCTGCAGCTCCTGGGACCGGTGCCTCGCGGCCTCGGAGATGGCCGCAGCGCGCGCCGGCGCGCCCGTGAAGACTGCTGGTGTCGACTCGGCGACCGCTGGTGGGCCCGGCGAGTGCTGACTGTGTGTTTGGTGTGCGCGTGGGCTGCGTGGTACTGCGTGGTGTGTGAGTGTCTGCTTTCGAGCTGGCGCTAGTTCGTTCTGGCATTTGCTCGTGCGGCGCGTGGCCTTGGTGCTTACGGTGGTCGGTCTGTCTGTTTGCTTGTTGCCTGGTCTGTTGCCTCGGCGCTGCTGAGTCCTAGATCTATCACTGTGTAACACTTCACGTGTTGCCTGGCCATGGGCCATGGGCACACTGTACTGCACAGCTGCACTGCCTGATGACTGCTCTGTTTCCTCGGCGCTGCTGGGTCCTAGATCTATCACTGTGTAACACAGCTGTGACAGCTGCTGGACGTGAAGGTGATGCACCCGCTCACATGTGCGCGGCGCGTCATGCGTCGTGCGGCTAGCGCGACCGCTGAGAAGGGCGAATGGCACAAGCGCGACAAATATGGCGCCATCACAGGTGCCACCCAGTTCATCCTGCTCGTGCATGAGACGTATGGCAGGGTCGGACGGGACGCGTACCGCTTCCTCCACACGATTGCGCAGGTGGCGGCGGGGCACGGCGTGGTCTATAGGCGCACTTTTATGCTCAATGCCATGCGCGACCAGTCCACGACGCTGAGCCGCGCTCTGGCACGCCAATCGCGACCGGCCGCGCCCCTCCGCGCTAGACTGGTCGGGCGGGCGCTGCTGCCAGGCCTTTTTGTCCCCACTGACGGCCTACCAGCGCTGGCGTGTCATCGCGCGGGAGCCGGCACCGTGACCTGTCCAACAAAGTATTCGTGCACTCTCTCACTACCAGCTGTCACATCTTGCTGCCGCCCGCCTACTGGGGTTCATATGCTTGCTTGCGTGTTGTTTCCCTCGCTGTTGGGCTCCTGCGTCAGTCTCCAGCCGTGCAGCATGGTGCAGAGCCTATGTGATCGTGCAAAAGCGGTAAAGCACAGGGGATTCCCAGGAGATCACTCAGCCAAGCACTAATCCTGCCCAACTAGGCTTAAGCTGCGAGCTCTGATGGGATCGCCTGTTTTCCTGGTGGTATGACCGTGCCACAACTTCTCTGTTTAACTTACAGATATTGTACAACCAATGACAACACTGATGCTGGACCCCACTCACCACCTCGCATTAGTGCTTCGCCGCTGCCTCGCAAGCTGACCTCCACACACACCTCGCATACTTGGATCCTTAAGCTTTATGCTTCGTGTCCGAGTTCAACAAGACTCGATGCTGCTACAAAAGACAGTGAACCATCTAAGACTAGCTCGCAGTATACTGCATGAGAAACCATGCTGTCTGTACGGCACACCTAATGTGCCATTGCATATCCGTACTGCACGGTTTCTCGCGGATGCCTGCCACATTCAGCTGCCGCCACATTCAGCTGATTATGACGTGCAGCGTGGTATGCGGTCCAAGAGTTGGAGTCCAGGTTGCTGTCCTCCCAACACTGATGCCGTCCTCTTCACGCGGTGTGACACACATTCTCGCCACAAGAGCATTTTGAGCTCAATTCTGGACCGTCCACCACAGCAGAAAACCCATCGAAATTGTCAGAAGCCAGCAGCACAGCCTAGCGCAACCAGCATAGTGCACAGAGTGGCAGTGCCAGCGAGTTGCCATTCTCAGCGCAATATCAGCTGAACAGGTCAATTTGTAACCTCCATAAACACAGCCATCTTGCAGGCGACAGCTTGCTGGCTGGATCAGAAGCCTGGGGTTTCCACTGATTCAATAACGTTGCCAGGCACCCTGCTGGTAGTGTTCTCATACGTACACTTGTCGTTACAGAGCTCCTGGGTGCCTGTGCCAGCGTTGGTACAACTCGAGCACGGAGCAGCAAATGTTTCCATGCTACTCTGTCCGAACACAGCGTTCGACATCCGCTTTCTGTAGAGCGCCGGCGGCGTGGCCAACTTGAGCCTGGAGGAACTGCTGGAACAGGTCATGGAAGGCCTCCCCGCCAGCCACACATGTCCCGTCACGCAGCGGGCACACGGCTTCATCCACGGTCCTGAGTTTTGTCACCTCGGCAGCAATTCCTGAAGCATCTGGAACATCAGGGGCCCGCCAAATTGAGGCACATGTGCGGCTGGAATCACAGTCGGCCGGCCGGCTCTGCAAGCGTAGCACAGCGCATGTCAGTACGCAATCACAGCTTCCATGCATCTGATCACAGCACCTCCTCCTCTGAACTTCGCACCTCTGTCCAACAGTCTGACTGCGGTGCGCAATCACCATGCATGTATGTCACATTGGTGGAGGACTCGGAAAGAGCTCTCATACTCAATGTTGCTCACATGCCCAAGCGGCCCGCTGCCGTCACTGCAGCATGCAGATCGCAGCATGCAGATCGCAGCATGCAGATCGCACAGTCGATACGCGCTGTGCCCGGCCTGTGACATCGGCTTTGTCTGCCACGCTGGCATGGATTAACGCACCCAGGCAGCAGCCACGGGAGCGCGGTGGCGGCTCTGGCTCCCGGCGACTTCCACATGCGGCAGCTGTGAGTCCGCGTTCACGCCAGGCCCACTGCCGCAATGTGAGGTGGCCGAGACCGCTGAGTCATGCGGCGCTGACGCGGCCCGTTGCCCGTCTGCACGTGCTGCTGGCTTGTGCTCTGACTGCTCCGCCGGCTGCTCCCGGCGCCGGCCCGCAACTGGCCGTCGCCCATGCCCCGCTCTGACCACTGCCCCTGCTGCGCGTGCTACCCGGTCAGCTGCTCGGTTCACATACCGTACTCCCGCCAAATACTGAACCCACCCCCCCCCCCCATCTGATTTTTTGGCTGAGCATTCCCGAATACTGCAGCGATGATGAACACAATTGAGAGCAGTTGTCAGCTAAAGCAGTCCGGTAACTTGCAAGCATAGGGTATTCCTTCAGCAGCAACTGGGTGGAGTCTGACTCGCACCGGAATCCGCCATCCCTGGATTGGTGGCGCTGCCTGGGACTGCGGCGGCGCTGTGTGCGATGCGCTGCGATGTGCTGTGTGCTATGCCACCGGCCGGCACGCGGTCAGGCGCTGCCACTGCAGGCGCCAACGCTTGGCCCTGCGCTGCACATGCAGCAGCTCCCTGAGCTGCCTGCGGCGCTGTGTGCTCATCCGCTCCCACGGGGTCCAAGGGCCCCCCCTGCCGCGATAAAGCTGCGGCCGGTGCAGCGTCGCGCAGTTGCAGCGGCACGGATTCAGCGGCGACGCTCAGTGCCGCTGGTGTCTGAGCAACGAGGCAGAGCCGGTCTGCTGGCGTCTGCGCGGCGGCAGAGGCTGCAGAGGTGTGGCCGGGTGCGCGCACACGGTACAGCGGCAGCGTGCGCAGCGCGGGGGCCGCCGGCGATTTGGCGGGTTTCTCGGGGCTCAAGCGGCGTGAGGCTGTTGCGCTGGCGCAGGTGTCCTGCACGGACAGCACAGCTGCACCATCTGCATGTGAGTGGCTGCAGCCAGTTGGCACGTGAGTGGCGCGCTCATGCAATCACGTCTGTGGGCCGTCGCGAGGGAGATTTTTCTGTTGTCCTGGCCTATGTAAAGCATGTGTCAGATGCCACACAGCTTGGCACAGCCGCATTGCAAGCTAGTGCAGGGAGGGCCTTGACATCATGCACCGTGGTTGACGGTTCAGGTGGTTTTTGTTTGCAATGCGCAAATTTCATGCATGAAGCAGAGCGTGGCGGCAGCTCATCATGGCATGAAGACGCGGCGCCAGCTGTGCCCAGATGTATGCCTCAATTAGGCATACAGTAGAACAAAGGTCATGGCGTGCCCCACATTTTGAAAACATGCTTGCCAGCTGAAGGCATCACATGATGGACCCAGCAGTGCCCTGCATTCAACTCCGTACAATCGCAACAGAGGAACTGTACAGCCGTTGCCGCAGCAGGCAGCCACGGCGAGGACATTCCGCCAGGGCAGGTTTAAGGGAATCGCATGGCCGTACCTCCCCGTCAAGCTCTGCCCCGCGCCCTCCACCTCCGCGCTTGCAAGGGCTTTGCATGCTGCCCATGCTATGCACGCTTTGCAAGCTCCCCGAGCAGCCCAGCTGTCTCTCGCACGCGTCCTGTGCTGTTGTTAGCAGAGCATCGCGTATGATGCCCCCCAGCTGGCTTTGGAAGCCCTGACCATCGGCACCCAGGCCCCTCCGGTTGGCAGTCGCGGCTGTGTCTGCAGGTGCGACAGGTGCGGCACCGCCCCGCCGAAGGCGCCCCGGCCTTCCTGCAGCCACCCGCGGAGCCTCGCCAGCCAACGGAATAGCCGCCGATGCGCACGATGACTCCCCCTGCAATCCCGGACCGACCGCGGCACATGCCGCAAAACTGTCCTCTGGTGTCAGAGCTGGCGTCAGTGCTGGGGACCCCTGTAGCCACAGCATGCCCATATCATCAACGAGCCCTGGTTGCTGCCCCAAACCTCCCACTGCCGGCGTGAGCTGAAGCAAGCCATTGCCCGTTGTCGGGAATACGGCGGTTGCATCAGCAGCGCACGCTTGCGCACGGGGGCCCCTGACTGTTGGGCTGCCGCGGCCCGGAGACCAGGCAGCACCAGAACACACAGCAGCGCGCTGTCGCAGGCCGCAATGACGGGCATGCGTGGCGCCCGCATCGTCCACCATGTCCGTGGGCGCATGCTCTGCACCGCCTCTCGCCATGGCGGCGCTGTGGCAGCCATGGGGGAGGGACGGCACATGCGGCACATGCGGCTGAGGCGCGAGCGCCACGGACGAGTTGCGGGGGTCGCGGTGGGTGCTGCTGCAACCGGGCTGGCCCGGAACGTTCGCCAGCAGTGCCTGGGCCACAGACCTGATGTCTGCACAGCATGCATGCATGTTCCGTTCCACGCACGTGCGGGCACAGCAAGCTGGCACACGTCCCCAAGCACATAGTTTGGGATGGTCAGCACCAGACATCTACATGTGCGGCAGATGTGCGTGTGCAGCGAGCGCACTGCCAAAAGATGCGTGCCAAAGCACACCTGCTTCAGCGGAAGAGTCTGGCTTCTCGCTCCCTTCAAGCTGTGCTTGCCCCCGGCCAGCCACGGAACCGGTCGCCTTGCGGACGGCACGGCAGCCGCCGACAGCCGCCGCACCTCCCAAATGCTTTGCCCCCTCTCCTGCGGCCCTGACTGGCGATGTCGCGAGGCTCGCGACTGCTACCTTCCGTGCCCGGGAACGCAGCTGCGACGCCTGACCTGCACGCAGCCGCCGTACGCATGCTGTGCCGGTCATCAGCAGCGACGCCCCCATGTCCTCATCGCACCACCCCACCCCATCCTCCGCTATGTTCAAGTTTCCGCAGCCTGAACCAGCCGGCTCAGCGCCCCCTGGCCATTCCGCACTGTCCCGCACCGCACGCCCCACATCTGGCGACCTTGACTCCAATGCCCCCCGCGTGTCCGGCGAGGCATCCTCCTCCTCCTCTCCGTACCCAAACCTCCCACTCATGCCGTCGTCACGGCCGCGCAGCGGCTCCCCGCGCCCGCCACGACGCCGCAGCGCTGCAGGATGCGCACGCCCTATACCACGACCACTCCGGCCCAGTGCACCAGCCCCGCGGTCCCGCAGGGCCGCGCAGCTGCCGCTGTCATGCAGGGGGGCCCGCCCGGCCGTCGTGAGCTCCCGCGAGCCGGGCGCGAGCATCGCGCGAGCCGCCTCTGCGGCGATGCGGCCGGCCCGGTCCTCCATGTCCTGTCGCCACGTGCACACCTCCTCCCGAGCATGTACCACTCCCTCCCCCGCCTTCAAAGGCGGGGCCCTCCCTGTCTCTGTCTGCGCCATGCACGCCCGGCCGACCCCTGTGCCACCCCCAGCCACTGCTGCCCCCACCGCTGGCTGGCCCCCCAGCACCACCCGGACACCACGCTGCGGCTCAGCTGCCTCACACTGCGCGTTGCCTTCACCAGGTCCGCGCGGCGGCGCTGGTGATGAGCGCGGCGCCGTGCCGCCCCTCCAGCCTCCCAGTGACAGATACTGCGCCAGCTGCGACGAGCGGCTGTCTGCCGCACGCAGCACAGCAGCCTCATCGGCAGCCACCTGCCCACCGCCCGACACATCCGCTCCCGCTGCAGCAGGCAGCAAGCCACCCGCGGCCTCGTCTGCCGCTGCCGCCCACTGCACTGCCGCCCACGCTGCAGCTGCATCCCCAACGTCCGCCCCCAGCGCACAGCATGCGCCCTTTGTATCATCAAGCGGCTTCCCTCCGGCTGCACCCTGCCGCTCAGTCTTGCCGGCATCTGCACTGCCATGCTCGCCGCTGCTCTCTGTGCAATCAACCGCCCGGAGTCGCCCTCGGCCAGCCAGGGACAGCCGAACGAGAGCTGACGCTGCATCCTGCACCACTGGTCCGTGCGGCAGGAGCGACGTGCTCGGCACAGCAAGCGGCCCGCGCCCGGCCCCTGCCTCCGACGCAGGCACGCCCCGTGACCTGGACACTCGTGAGCCCGTCCTGGCAGCATCGCGCCACTTGTGCTCACTGAAGGGTGCGGGCATCGCAGTGGCCGGCGTGGCCGGGGCAGCCGCCGCCATGTCATCGCCAGCACCGCAACGTCCGCGGCTGGCCCAGGAGCGTGTGATGACGCCCATGAGCGGGGGAGACAGTGCCCGCGGCCCTGGGCGCTGCGCAGGAGCGGCGGGTGACCCGGCTTCAGGCTCCGTGCATTGTGGAGCCAGCTTCACGTCAGGATCCTGCCACGGTAGAGCTGGCGGCCTGCAGCAGGCCAAGGTGGTGTGACCATCGCTCCCAAGTTTCTGGTGTTCCATGTACAGTGTACACTGACAAGCGTGTGTAACATCGTATGTACAATGTTGTATATATGTACAATGTTGTGTTCTCTTACATCGAGGGGCTCCGATTCAGTGCACCAAGCGAATGTAAAACTAGATTCTAGACTCACATGCTACCCAGCAGATGCGAGCCGGCCAGGCGATCACCTGGCACGAACTGCGCACCCGTGAGCCGTGCTACCCTGGACATGGTCTGTGTAACATTGTACACATGTAATGCAATGGCGGCGCCAGGAGAATAGAGGCTCGGCGCTGCGATCATAGGTGACGCTGACAGCCATCGCCACACATGGCATTGTGTGAATCTAATCTGGGGCAATTCTGGGTCCTTTGGTGCCCTACCTGTGGCACAGTGGACGTGCAGTCTCACACATCCGTGCCTCACAACCTGGGATCATAGCACAGCTAACAAGATCGCTCGAACTTGGCTGCATGAACACGGGCACAAAATATAAACCCTTGAATGTGTCGCAGTGTGGGTTCTAGCGTTTGATGCGATAGACACGCAACATCACATGCGTTTGCGCTCTGAGAGCTGATGGCATGTGAAAGTACAGTGGACAGACGTTCCACAATACCAATGAAGAACTTCACCTGGTGCTGCAGCTTGGAACGATACAGAGGCCCGCGTCATGTTTCACGGAGCCTCTGGGGGTCGTGGCATCCCTGCTCTGCCCTGGGCCTTCCTGTTCTGGTTCTCTTGCACCCGACGCTACGCCCTCTTCCGCCATCAGCCCTTTGTCAGCTGGCCAAGGGCTGCTGGAATCCTGAGACGGCCTGCCAGTGTCACGGGCATGATCGCGAGGCCGTATCAGATCGGTTGGGACTTGTCTGGTGATGGACTGGCTTGCATCCAAACAGCGATCGAGTTGTTCAGAAACGGCGGGGGAATCAGCAGGCTGATGTGATAGCCGCCGCACTGCAGATGGACTGACACATGACAGGTTCTTGAGCAACATGGTGGTGTCAGGTCGCTGCGGAGGGTTGGGCGGTTCGAGCGTTCTGGAATCTGATTGTGGGCCGTGATGAAATTCCTGACTCGCACAGTAGGCGAATCCACTGCCAAGTGGGGTGCCGGGAAGGCTGCCAATCCCAGCTACGAGGCTACTCCCCAAGCGTGATATGCAGACGGCGGAAAGAGCTTGCTCGGCATCAGGGAAGCTTGTTGCCCTTGGCCGGTCTTGCTCTTCATGGCCAAGCGTAGCAAATATGGGATGCAGGCGCGCTACATCAACGCTGCTGGATGGATTAGAATCTCCAACCTGATAGAAGGTACTGACTGAGGTCTCTAGATCAGATTGCATGCTTTGTGTCCGGTTCTTGACTGTGATTGATGGTGATTGAGGAGGCGGGCGCTTCCCAAACAGACTCGGCTTGGTCACGGCAATCGACACAGTCCGTGGCACCGCGGATTTCTGAGACTGCCGCTGGCTGGAACTGTTGGACAATGCAAGGCATCCAGAGGTTCTATTGGGAGCCTGGGTCACAGAACTCTCCATGCTGGCAGCTGATCAACACCCGGACTCTGCACCCCACTGCACATTGGAGGCACCACAACACACGATGCAAACAATAGCATGATTCGATACCGGTCCGTAAGTGCCCAAACATTGTCACGCTACAGCGTAAGCGAGTGATTGAAATCTAGCAGCAATCAACAGGTGATACTCTAGAGACGTCAGCCGCAATCTGCATCTAATCGCAAAGAGCAGTAGAGGAATCACCCCCGAAGTACTATCAGTAGCCGTACCCACAATCATCTGACTGTCAATGCCAAGGCTTGCATGGATGGTCGCCAGTGTGATACTCGCAGGCAGGGAAAATGATAAGACATGCAAGTGCCACGAAACACTGCAAATGTCGAATGTGTTTTGACATGTCAAACGATGTTGAATTTCGGGTAAGCGACCGGGGGCGTTGCAGAAGACCACAACAGTGCCCGGTGCACACTGGTCGCGAGCTGCACCTGTCCGCACGGCCCTCATACAAAGCTTGCAAGAGACGCAGCGATGAAGATCGTGTCTATCTTTTGCATCCATGCAAGGGTAATCGAAATACGCACATGCCGAGGCTGTGGGGCACGCCCGGGCATGGCAGCGCTCGCCGTTCATGCATTGGTTGGAACGTTACACAAATGTGGCACATCAGTGACATCACGAAAGATATGGAATGGACGCCTGCTCAAACACGTCTTGTGAATATGTCTAAGAAGTGCTAGCTCGGTGTGCACATCAATTTGCATGTGCTGGTGCAACCCCCTGTCTAATCGCACTGATTGCCGCGCGCTCATCATTCACCCATGCCACGGACTGCACCATCATCATATCATGGCCGCGAAATGGCCATCGACACGGATCCGACTCATCAAACTTAGAAGGGATGCACAAAGGTGAGCACAGTGCGCTGCTGAAGGGCCAAGTTCTGAGGCGAAGGTGCATAGGTGCCCAATCGAGACAGTGCCGTACAGTTGCCTTCAATAGGTGCACAATTATGTATCAGAGATGATACATATGCGCTGGGACGTGTTTCATTCCCTCTGCCTCAGTTTTGACGCGTTCTTTCACATCATGGAACATCATCTGCAGGTTGGAGCGCCAAGTCATGCTCCGGTTGCATCATCCTGTTGCCGCCCCCTCCTGTTGCCCTCTCCCCCCCCCCCCCCCCCCCCCCCCACCCCCCACTCAAACACTTCTCTTGATGATCAAGCCTTGACCTCCTTGGTATCAAATTGTGTCTTGACAATGAACGCTAGCACCACCAATAGCAGTGGCAAGAGGGCCTGAATGATCCGGATTGGCAGTGACTTCCTGGCACCAGTCGATACGCCCGCACTTGCCACCGCCTCTACGGGTGCTGGATCCCCACCCTGGAGATATATCGTGTCATTCCGGTACTTGCTTGTGCAGTGGGCATGACAAGCTGGCCCCGAACAGTGACACAGTCACATTAATCATCCATTCACGAGGGTGGCCTGCGTACCTCATAATCTCCTACTTCAAATTCTTTCATGTGTTCCCTGGCTTTATCGCTGTGGCCATAGTATTCGAAGTCTTCGGTGGCGTCCTTCCCTGCATCGAACGACGTGTGAAAATGGCGCGCAGCACATCGACCAGAGTAACCAAAGAGAACAAGGCGCATGCTCACTCTACATGTCAGAAGCTGAGCCCCGATGATCATTCGCTGGCACGGCATTGAAAGTGAAAGGTGCCTCCGAACGTAGCAGAGCATCGGACCACGGATGCTTGCTGTAGGCAGGTAAGCGGCGACAGGGCAGAACTGTACGCAAAACGAGATGGTATGATAAGTGATTGATGATACGTTCAGCCTAGGCAACTACTTCGCATGTAGATGTAGAGTCAATGCGCAGTTGTGCAGATCAGTGCGTCTGGACGATTAACACCGTTAGAGAGTACCTGCATGTTCTAGCATAACATCGTCGCCTCCCGGATGATCAACAAGGTAGTTAGTGATGTCGTAAATCTTGCCATGGATCGCGAGCCAGCAATCCTTGTTTGAAGCATGCTCTTGCAGCTCGGCTGACGTCACGACGCGAGACTCTGACATTTTCAATCGGTTATTAAGCTTCAATTATGTTGATGTCAAGCGAATACACCAATTGTGTTGGCCGACGCAACAGAAAAAAGAATTGTAACAGCTTTGGCGCCTTGAGCGAGTGGGTCCAACTATGTACGTGACACCACTGACAAATTTGAAGGCATTAACACAGATCCCCTTCTGTTACATAAACACTAGCGATGGCAGCCACATCACATCTCTCTTGCTTTGCCCCTGTATCCACCACAACAGATGCCGCGAGTTGCCAGTGGCTTGGGTGCACCCTCGAGCCGTTTGGCATTCATCGCTCCGCCGGAACTCCCGGAATTATACAGAGATGTGCGCTCTGGTGACCAGCCACGCACGCTCATATTGGAACCATCCGCGATTACATCGAATGCGTATTGACCTGTTTTAGCACCAACTCGACTTTTAGGCCAGCGCAGTGGGCGTACGGATTGTCTTTGACGCCGACCTACCGCCGTAGGGTCAGTCACCAAAGCTTTTGCCGCAATGGTCTTACATCTTCCTGATGACATCTCTGGCCACGCTTGTGCTGTCAAGGTACTGCTGGCGAAGTGTCCCAGTGGTGGCCCGAAGGTGAATAATAGGAGCAAAGACCTAAAGCTCGAATCAGATGGGACAAGCCTTACTCAAGTGAACGCAATATGCAAGGCAATTGCGCGTCAAAGCTGTCCAGATTTGATCGGATCCTCCGCCTCAGACAGTGCTCAAGTGTGCCGACTTCAACCCAACTTGCTGCATCCCCAGCACCAGTAAAAGCTCCAAGGCCTCTCGGTGTTATGTATCTCTTTTATTCTCGTGCATTTATAGGGAAGTTGATGCTGGTATTCCGTCAAGGACGCCACCGTGACTTGCAGGTTGAGCAATGGATGTCCTTTGTACACACACGCTTCACCCCCGTCACAGACGAAGCACTGGTCGAACTAAACGAAGTGCTGGCTAAGCGGGTGTTCATAGTCAACAATCGCCTGAGCTTGGCAGACATCTGCTTATATGCAGCCCTGAGTGATGCAGTGGTACGTCCCTTGGCAATCAGTCCATGTGCCACGCTGCGTATTGGCACATTGTATAAGGTGCTCATCAGCTATGCTGGAACGCACATCGATTGTCTTTTCACATCATCACGTCTCAGGCCATTTCCCTGGCGAGGATTTCCACAGCATGGTGGGCCACTGCAATGACCAACTTGTCCACGGGTTGGCTCCGCTCGACGGCTTGACATGTCAAAAAATGCTCAACATCCGAGCATTTGCACGATGATGCAACTCGTGGCTTCGTCATGAGGTATAGTACTGCCACTGACAGGTTTGGCAGTGCAGGTGGCCTTTCCTGTCGCGCAGCAGTCGACCTTCTGCCACATCCTGCGATGGTATGACCACATCCACCACTCAGTCGATGCCCCATCAAGTTCCCCGCCCATCTGCCCGGTCGTTTCGTTGCCACCGGCAGCCGCACCAAAGGTTCCCAGTCAGCCTGCTCCACCGGCCGCCAAGCGGCGCCCTGACTCATCCGCAACGTCCACTGCTGCAGCGGCCAGCTCGGCTGTGTCCACAGGTGGCAAGAAGGACAGTGCCGCCAAGAAGGACAGTGCCCCCGCTGCAGACGCGGGCAGCAGCAAGGCAGATGCTCCGGTCGAGGGCATGAGCAAGAAGGCGGCGAAGAAGGCCGCTAAGGGTGGCGGCGACAGGGCTGCGGCCAGTGCAGGCTCCGCAGACGATGCGGCTGCGGCAAAGAAGGCGGAGCGAGCTGCAAAGAACGCAGCCAAGAACGTGCGCTTCAAGGCGCACATCCTTGCTTGAGAAGTGCAGCAATCTCGCTTTTACCCATGGTGGCCACTTGTAGCCACCATCCATGCGCTGCCCGTGGCCCGTTTCAGAGTTAGTGGACCACGCCTGGCAGTGCACGTGCTCGATTCATGCGCCTTGAGCAACCAGTCGTGTGGAATTCCGAGCCTCCCATTATCAATTACGCGCGAGGACTGTTTTGTGCACACCTGACAAGCACCTCGAGCCTTGCACTGTGGCCGGGGGCCCCTCTCTCCAAAACCTGTCGGGACTTGAACGCTCGTAGCGGCCCATGCCTGTGCACGCCTTTCATCCGCCCTGATCCCGGCTGCAGCTCATCATGCATGCAGGCGCCGGCGCCGGCGGCCGCGACTGGGCCGCCCTCGGTGGATGCGCTCGACATCCGCGTCGGCACAATCACCTCCGTGCAGAAGCACCCGGACGCAGACGCGCTCTACCAGGAGGAGATAGATGTGGGGGAGGCGGCGCCGCGGCAGATCGTGAGCGGCCTCGTGAAGTGGGTGCCGCAGGAGGAGATGCAGGGCCGGCGCGTCGCGGTGCTCGTGAACCTCAAGCCGGCCAAAATGCGCGGCGTGACCTCGTACGGCATGGTGCGGGCCTGCTGCGCATACTTGCATGTATGCATGCATGCATGCCGCCGGTCAGGAGCTGGTGAGCCTGCCATGTGGGTGCCTCGCAGACCATGGCCACAGCTGTGCCTCCTCCGGATGACCATCGCCGGTGACCCCGGCTGCGCGCTGTGCATGGTTCCCATGCATCGTGGTTTGCATCGAGAGCTTGTGATGCGTGCGACCGCATTCTAGGTTTGTGTGCTGTGTGCAATAGCTGGGCGGGGAGCGGCTAAATTCTGGAAAGAGTATACGCCAAAGCCGCTGCTGTCAGGGTATTCCCTGGCTGGGATGTGCTGTTGCGCACGGGTGCCTTCTGGAAGGCAACGGGCGACAGCCACGGCCACAACGCAAGGTCACTCTCGCACGCTGTTTCCATGCATGCAACAGGTGTCATCTTGATGGCTCAGATGACCGAGATTGGCCCTGCAGCACCATCCGTGGGTGCTGCGATGGAGCAGGTAATAATATTCCGTAACGTAATAATACAATATGGTGCTGCCCGGGTGGCATCGCTCAGCCTGTCAACAGCCGTGCGTCAGTCAGGTGCGGTCAATTGTAGCCGTCTTCCGGCATGGACCGTTGTTCAGGACAATCCGCCAGACTGATCGCCGCTCGCTGGCCTGTGTAGGTGCTGTGCGCGTCGTCGGACAGTGCAGTGGAGCCGCTCGCAGTGCCGGAGGGCGTGCCCAACGGGGAGCGCGTGATGGTGGACGGCTTTGCAGCCGACCCGGAGGCGCAGCTCAATCCGAAGAAGAAGGTCCTGGAGGCGCTGCTGCCGGACATGGCCACCTCCGCCGGTACGCTCTTCCATTCACTAGCAGCATCGACATTTTTGTGTAGCACCAGTAGGCGCCTGTGGCCACAAGTGCAGTTTTCACAGACCTTTGACCAATCAGATTTCTGTAAGCCGTTCTTGGCTCACAGGCGTGCACAGGTGTCACGGGTGCTGTACGTAAATGTCAGTACTGCTAGTGACTCTGTCCCTTTCTGCGGTGCTTGCTTCGGGCACTGCATTTGGCACAGGCAACCCCAAGCTGTGCAACCACCATGTACACGCTCCACACAGTCAGTCGCTGTGTGTGGAGTGCGCATAAGTAACACTTGCGTCTATGGTGTGCAGTGTTTCACAGTCACAGCTGTGTCACCCTGTGGTATAGCGATCCCTGCATCACCGTGCTGCATGATCGTCATGCTGTGCAAGACGCAGGGGCACAGTCCGCAGCACACCATTCCCATCCGACCTGATTGTATAATGCGTGACTCACGACACGGCCAGCCAGGCGCCTGCGCAGCAGCAGCCCAGTTGATTTGCTTTGTTGGGAACATGCTCAAGCTGGCAAGTTGCTCACTGATTGATACAGGACGAGTCAGTCCCGCATGTCCTGCCTCGGCCGTTCACCCGTGATGTCTGCTAGCCGCACCTGCCTGCATCGCGGCATGGGTGTGGGTGTTGGCCCCTGTTGCGTTATGTGCCAGCCAGCCACGCCCTCAGTCGACCAGTCGCACAGCAGGCAGACTACAGTGTTGCGCAAGCACGCTCGGTTGGTGCATGGAGTCGACTTGTTGTATAACAAATACAGCATGAGTCGTTTGTTGATCTTGCTGCTGCATGTCATGTCCGTAAGGACCAGAATAACGGTGTCGCTTGGCTACACATGATCGGCACAGCCCTGCATCCCGTGCCCATGCTCCGTGCGTCTATTCAGCAAGCACCGGTGGCCATGTTCCTGATCCTCCGTGCATGTATGATTTGCTCTCTCAGCTGTGCCGTGACAGAATTGATCCCTGCTCCCTTGGTAAAGTATGGAGTTGATTGTGCAGATGGTGTCGCGTGCTTCAAGGGCACTCCATTCAGCACCTCCAAGGGGCCTCTTTCATCCAAGATCGCCAGTGCCCCGGTCAAATAAGATGTTCGTAGGATCGCTGTCCCCCTCGGTCACTGTGTCGCGAGCACTCTGAGGAGGCGAATGTGTGGGCCCTTTTGGCACAGCGGCTACGCATCACCGTTCTGCTCTCCCTGCCCCGTCAGGGAAATTAGATTCAAATCTGTTTTTGAATTCTGTTTTATTCTACTCCCGAGTGTTTCCCGTGGACTATACAGCTGCTACTCCACTACAAATGATTAGATGCTGTGGTAGCGTGAGAGGGTGATTTAATACATGCCATTTGCAAATGGCAATATCTACGGAGGCAAGAATGTCACAGCCAGCAGAAGCAGGTAAGCAAGCATGCCATTATGAATGTCGACATAGGCCGCAAAGTTTACGATACTAGAGTGTCTGAAAAGCTTCATGAGCATGTCCAGAATTCGGAAGTGGCTTTTGATTTGCATGACGGAACCAGTTTGCCAGTTTGCGTGTCTGGCTTGTCCATGCACTGTGAGATACCTCACACCGAACGAGCTCCTCTCAGAAACTCAGCGAGTAAGTCAGCAGAGCGATGTCGGCGCCTTCATTCAACCGGACTGTTCGTCACACTGCGGGACCATCTGCAGTGAGCGAATGAGAACGATATCCACATGTGGTCAGGAGCATATCAGATGCCGAGACGTTCGGTCGTTGCCAGGAATATAGACCGAGATGTAGTACGCTGATCGATCAGATGGAGTTCAAACGCAGGGCTGCGTGATGCACAGCTTACCGCATGCAGAGTACCATTTAGTGCAACCACGGTGAAGCAACCAATGCCGAAGCTCCCTGGTCATGAACGAATGGTGAGGCTGAAAGCATTGCTGAAGGTACTTCCAAGGCGATGCATGTGGAAATCAGGCTCGTCGAGCTGCACTCCTGAAGAGCATTGACGTCGACGCTGTGGGAGTGCAGAACTACCATGCACACGGCAGACACCTCGGCAGTGCAATCCGTATCTTCTAGAGGAATATATGACACCATACTTTACGCTACACGTTGTGGGCGATGCACAGCCCTGTGCAAGACATAACGAGTCGCGGCGAAACCCGGGAGTAATTGGACCCACTAACTCACGCTCCATTGTAGCACAGGCATCCGAAGTAATTGAGCAGCTTCTACGACTTTGCAGAATTACACAGGTTTGGGAAGCTACAAACTACGACATAATTCCGAACAACCTGCGTCGTGACTTGTGAAGACGTGAGTGTGAGGACTCATCGTTTGCGAATACACAAACACTGCATGTGTCAAGCCCTGAAACAGTGAATGTTGGCCGTCCCAACATCTGGACTGATGTATGGATGCGTGAGTGCTGAAACGCCGGCTGTGCTCTCGAGCTGCATAGACCCCACAGCCACTAATGCAAGTCTAGGCGAACAAACCTCAAGTGCCTCTGCAGTTGTGAATCACGGTGAAACACTATGCAGATGCCATTTAAAGCAACGAAATGCACGGTAAGTGTTGTATTATCCGAACATAGGGTATTTGGCCCATTTGGGAGCTGCGCATAGATTGTGACAGTTCGGATTCACTGACGTGCAAGCTGTAGCTAGGTTTGGGCCAATCAATACTGCGTGGTAGGAGCACATTCCATGTACATTGGTTCCCCTGGTTTGTTGCAGAGCACTTTGTCGACAGGCGCTGGGCGGGCAGCAGGAGGTGAGCAAGGAGGGCTTCAAGCACCTTCTGCATGTTTTCTCACGGGGAACAGCTGGGGACCGTGGGAGAGGGAGGGGGAGGGTGAGAATGGGGATGGCCGTGGCTGCGTGCTGGCAGGCGGTGCTGCTACTGGTGCTGCTGCTGCTGGTGCGTTGTGCGGACGGTTCGAGTGCATGGCTTTGGTTAGGCTTGGCTGTCAGTTGTTACACGGAGATAAATGCAAGAGCCGGGCAGCGAGGGCAACAGCAGGAAAGCAGATGACCAAAACCCTGTAAGCAGGCAGCAACAAGCAGCAACAGTCCCAGGCGAAAAGCCACAACGAACTGGCACAACTGACACAACCACACCCGGGCCCGCGCAGCCACACACGCGCACTCCACTGCACCCCACCACTGTGTCCACCACGCCAAAGCCGCACACAGCGACCGTCCACACCCCGCACCCCGCACCACCGTTTGCCCCCAGCAGGCTCGGCCACCTGGCTGTCAGTTATGGGGTGAATGGGGTGCGCTGGTTGCCCCGGTTGTGTCGGTTCGTTGTGGCTTGGGAACCTGCGCATGTTGATGCTTGCTGATACCTGCTCGCTGGGGCTCAGTTGCTTGCTTGTTTGCTTGTTGGTGCCCTCACTGCCAGGCTCTTGCGGTGATCGCCGTGTATCACACTTCAAGTATGTTTTCCCCGGCCATGGCTGGATGCCTGGATGCAGATACCCGTGTGCATCTGCAGCATCGAACACTGTGCATCTGCAGCATCGAACACTGTGCATCTGATCAAGGCAGATGCGAGTGACGGTCGCTGGCCTGCAACGTGGATCGCCAGATGTCAATCAATGTGCTATGCCATGTACATTGATTCCAGGTCGAGCCAGACCTGAGGCGCAGGAAGGGCTGATGCATCATGGCAGGCACACGGTGACCGTGCTACATACATGGGTCTAATCGCTGCACTGTCATTGGCTCGATGGCATGTTATGGAGCCTGTGAGCTCAGCCTGCTAGTGTGACCTGGTGATACATCCTAGAGTCTACACAAGTCGATGCGCTCCAGACACGTGTTCATGGCACTTGTGTATGAAATCATTTGGTGGAACAAATCAGACTCTCAACTTGCAATCTGCTTGCACCGGTCTGTAAATGGGTCAGTGGTGTCAGGTTTCTGGAAGTGGTATGGATACACACATCTCACAGTACAGAGGCCAGCTGGTATCATTGCTGGTCTCACAGACGCAAACTGCTGAGCCACGTATACGAGTGTTACACGGAGATGAATGCAATAGCCCGGCAGCGAGGGCAACAGCAAGAAAGTAGACGGCCAAAACCCCCGAAAGCAGACAACAGCAACAAGCAACAACTGTCTCAGGTGAAAAGCCACAACGAATCAAACAGCCGACACAACCACACCCATGCATCCACACGCATGCGCACTCCCGCACCCCACCACCACGGCTCCCGCGCCACAGCTGCACACAGCAACCACCTGCCAACCACCTGCCAACCACCTGCCGTATACGAGTGTGACCCCGTCACTTCAATACGACGTAGTATCAGTGCCTCAAGTCGAGTGGGATGTGGCTTTTCCACATATCTCCGTTCCTCACACAGCGCTGGACATCATAACATGCTTTACCCCCAAGTGGCATAGGTGGTCCAACGGTAGTGCTCTTGGTCCCTCCAGAACCTCGTCGCGAGGCATCACCACCACAAGGCAGCAAGCTGTGATGGCGTCGCGTATGCATCCTATGCGTCCAGTCGCCCGCCAAAACTTCCACACAGTTACAATCTGCTGTTGGCCACGTTTACGCGAGAGGCAACCACCACCTGTTCAAACACGGTAGTGATTCTGTAGACACATAGCATTGCACAAGAGAGTAGTGAATAAGTTCCTATACGATCAGCGCACAGTGTTCGCTTGAGTCCGACCGTCGTCGCATTCCGCTGGCGCCCGCATCAGACTCCTTGAGTCGCGAGGACCTGAGCACCTTTGGCATGTGATGCCCCAGACGCACTCAGAGGCTCTTCATTAAGGTCAGAGTTTAGTACAAGGAGGCATTGGGATATATACAGCTGCGATTGCGGGTGGCGAAGACGAGGGCCTGGCCATTGTCAGCGCGGTCGCATTAGTCGGGAAGTGCACACCACCGGAGCATGTTCCACACTGATCTAATTTGAGTGGTAGGCAATGGCGACTTTGCGGAAATCTGCGCGCATGCCAACGGGGTACGTGCGTGATCGCACGAAGGTGTACAAGGAGAAATGGGAAGCGCTGCATCCAAATCGTGGGTGCGTGCTGCTTATGTGAGAAGCGTCAGATTTTGGACGCTACATCTGCAACGAGAGATCTCCAGTTGAACCGTCTTGACCAGCTTCACTTAACCTGCCTGTTATAAGCTGGTCGTCCCAGGCATCATAGCGTGACAAGACCACCAGTCCGCACAGCCAGCTTCTATATGCCTGCCATTCAGTCCACTGACAAGCTCTCTGGTGTTTGTAGGGCAAGCATAGCAAATCATGCCGCTGCTGAGCGTCTTAGGAAGGCGTTTGATGAGTCTGACGAGACTCGGTTGCTGGATGCAGCTGCCGGCCCCAGCGACGCTGTGGTGGTCGAGATGCTGCCCGTGCAAGATCCACTGATGGTTGCGGAACAGAAAATAAACTCGGAACTGCGAGCTGCAAGAGCTGATATGGCTGCGCTGTCTCGGCTACAGAACGCCGCCCAGGAAGTGTGCCCCTTCATGCCCCTGTTGAAGGCACCATGACAAGGACTTGATATGTGCTGCAACAAATGAGTACATGGACCTATTAATTAAACCTGTTGTGCTGCGGTTAATACGCTGCATCCCGTGCAGCTGTACTCCCTATGCACGATTATTATGGCCCGTGCAGTTCCCCCCATGTGCTACCATCATTGATCAGACACAGGGCTGTTCACACCGGGGCCGTGATGCAGAGCTGCAGCAGCTTCATTCTTGCATTACCCGTGCACATGCCGTCAACGCCGTAGTGAGTTGGTGCTGTGCGGAGCGCAGCGGCGATGCCGGCTCGGCAGCTTGGTGACACCCTGCGGCATGCAGGACCTGTTTGGGCAGAACAAGGGGCAGCATCAGCAGGTGGAGGAGAAGCGCAGCGCGCTGCGTGCTCGGATACGCCGCATCCACGACATGGTGCTCGGCCTGCCGACTTCCGGCGCCGGTTCCGCGGACGGAGTGGCTGCGCGCATCAAGCGTGCCAAGGCGACGGCCCTGAACGACATCGCAATGGAGCTAAATCGGCAGGAGATTCGCGACATCCAGTCCCGCGCAAATCAGGGAGGTACGACGCCCATACTCTGCAGCGCCCACACCAACCACTGCAGTGCCCACTCCGCTCTCGCCGTATATCACCCGCACGGAGCCATGCACTCCGTTTTTAGCTGTCTGATCGTGCCTACTGTTCTGGCGCCCCCCGGTCGCCTGCACCCAGCCGAGCATATCCAGAACTGTTCTTCGGTAGATTCTTCAGATTCTTCCTTTCCGCTTGCACACAACTGTGCTCCAACGGTTCACATCTGTCGCTGACATGGCCGCGGTGCACTGCAGTGCCCGGTCTGGACAAGGGCCGCATGGACGCGATCTTCAGCCAGCTCGCCGAGCCGACGCCGGCGTACACGGAGCAGCAGATGGCGCAGCTGAGCAGCATGCAGCACGAGTACGAGCAGCGCGATGCGGGAATCGCGGAGCTCATCAAGGAGGTTACCGAGGTCCAAGAGGTGATGCGGGACATCAGTGTGCTCGTCGTGGAGCAGGGCAGCATGATCGACCGCATCGACCAGAACGTTATGGTCGCGGCGGAGCACGTGGAGCGGGGCGTGGAGCACATCCGGCGTGCGCACGAGGCGAGCAAGGGCGGCGCGATGGCCACCTGCATCTTTGTGCTGCTCATCGCGATCGCCATCATGTTTGTCATCATGATGTTTGTCAACTTTTTGTGACGCTAGCATGCAGCGCCGCCCGGTGCGGCTGGCCAGGTGGTGCGGCCGGGCCGCAGCCTGCACGAGCCGTCAGCGGCACAGACGAATGGTGCTAACGTTACAATAGCCAACTGGATGGCCTCTGGCTACTAGCGGCCATGACGGCGTGGAGAGCGTGCTGGGTGTTGCGGCCTCTCCGATGCCCACGGCGAAGCAATATGCTGCAGGCATGGGGCTGCAATGCTGATGCTTGCGTAGGGGGGGGGGGGGGGGGGCAGTGCAGCACGCAGTAGCGGTGGTGGCCGCTATGCGTGCTGCGTTGCCGACAAGTAGCTGATGTAAGATGGCAAGCTGCCGAGCGGTTCCTGCAGGCCAATGCTGCTCCGAGTGGATGCATGGATGTGGATGGCGGAGCCAGGCTGTTGCACTGTGTTCAGTGCAGGCAGACCGCTCCACAAAAAAACCAAGGCATAGTCACCATGGTCACAAAGTCGACAGTTACGTTCCAGCGGCATAGCGCAGCAAGCTTTTACAGGGGCTTGAGTGTGGATTGTCCTTCTCAAGTCTGCCGCATTTGCATTCACACATGCAAATGATACGTGGCACATGCGCATGGCTACATAGCATCGGCTTGCGCCATGCCTGGCAGCAGGCCCAGCTCCCCATGCTTAGCCATGCAGTGTTACTCACAATTTGTAATTGATGAGCTGACCAGCCTCGCGCACTGCGACCTCGAGGCCTAGTCGGTCAGCGTTACAGCGAGCAGTACGTTGCCAGGCCCGCGACCACAGCCGCCAGCACCCCCAGGCTCTGCAGCACTTGCCCGTCCTGAAACCTCTCCTGCACACGCTGCCCTGAATCATGCATAGTGTGCAAGCTGCACCGCGTGCAAAGCCAATTCTGGCGAGCGTGCATGCGACCGCGATCCACTGCCGCCATGCGGGATCGTGTGCCGGACGCCAGTGCATCAGGTGCATCGTGACTCGAAATGTAAAAATGAGAACAAACTTTTTGGGCACCACGCCCAACCCAAACGGGTTGTGGCCACAACGCCCCAATGAATCGGCGCGGACGAGCTCGTCCGAAGAGCACACACTCATCTGCAGAGTGCACTCCTGCGTTCAGTACGGGCGGTGCTACAGGGTGCGCGATGCATTCATGAGCTCAGCATGCCCAGCATGCGCAGCGCACCCAGCCACCGTGGCAGAGGTCCAGCCGCAGCAGGAGGTAGATGGCGACCTCACTCATCGCGACGGTCGCGCCGAGGAAGTCCCCGACTATGCCACCGATCATGCCCTCCGCGTACGCCGCCGCGCCGACGGCGATGACGGAGCACAGCGCGAGCGCCAAGCATGCCGTGCATGCGTCGGAGAGCACGACGGCGACGGCGAGCGACGCAGCCGTGGCCGCCGCGAGGCGTGCTGGAGTGAGCAGCTCCTGGACCTTTGCAAACCAGTTGTACAGCCCTCGCTTCGCGTCCTCCTCGTCCTGCACGCCCAAGCCACAAACCTCTCCTGGTTTTTAGACCGGACTCGGCCAGTATTCTGTAGCGCGGGAGTGCTGTCTCAACAGACGGTGGGGCACGCAGCAGCTGCTGATTTTTGCAGCTGCGCTGCTGTGCATGCTCGTCACACCAGCCGGTGCTGTGCTGTGCTGCGCTGTGCCGTGCATGTCTGTGTGCCTCCTGCAACCGCATCTGCTATCACGCATGCCTGCTGCGATGGCACAGCTGCACTCCGTGCACCGTTCGCGACAGCACACAGCACAGCACACAGCACAACCGTATCGTGTCACAATCGGGATGAATCGGGGCAGCTGCTGTGCAAAGCACCACAGCCCGCAGCACGTATCGCAGCACAGTGGAATCGTGGCGGCAGGGGCACCTGGATGTAGGAGCACATGAAGGAGATGGGCAGCGGCACCCAGCGGGAGAGCGCGTGCGCGAGCGGCAGTGCGGCGAGCGGCGCGGGCAGCGCGGCGAGGGAGGTGAGCTTGACGGCCTGCACGAGCACGGTGCCGACAAGGGCGTACGTGCCGACGCGGCTGTCCTTCATGATGCGCAGAATCTGCGCCTTGCCCCAGCCGCCGCCAAAGCCGTCCATCGTGTCCGCGAGGCCGTCCTCGTGGAAGCAACCTGCAGGGGCACCCCCCACATGCATGTTGGTCATGCATGTACACGCACTATCGCCGGTGGCGTCGATCGTGTCCGCGAGGCGGGCCGCATGAGCGCAGTGCGCACTCAGGCCGACCTGCGTTCGCACATGCGTTCCTTGTGGGTCCCGAGCCTGGGCCAAGCATCATCTGATGCGGCACCTCTGAGACGTTTCTCTCTGATGTGGCACAGCACGTGGGCATGGGCCCCTCCGGTGTGATTGGTGCCACATAGCCAAGACTGGACAGTAGCGGTATATTCCAGGACTTATCCCAGTATATTTGGAATAATATCACAGTGTTCCGGTGCGACATAGCAGATGGACAACAGCGGCGGCATCTGCATCAGGACGCGGCGTAGCTTCCACAACGGTCCGGGCCACGATGTGAACGTGCTCGAATCACGCAGGCCGCGGTTCCGGGCGTTTCATGCAGCATGCATGTGCCGTGGCTGCTTCGTGGTCCCGTGTGTTCCCGTGCACTCTGCCGACACCACGGCGTGAGCGGTGCGGGGGTGTGTGCCGCACCGGTGAGCCACACCGTGGCGAGGGTCGACACGGCTGCGGCGGTGGACGCCCCCCAGAGCGCTGCGGCGGCCTGGAACCAGACGGCGCCCCACGCGCCGATCAAGATGCCGACGAAGGGGAAGTAGGCCATGGAGCGCATGAGGAAGGTTGGGTGATGGTCGGCCCAGTTGCCGACGGGGAGGCGCGTGAGGAACATGACGCAGGTGAAGAGGGTGCGACACTCACTCCGCATGACGGCGCTCGAGTCATACGGGTCGCCGCCCTCCTGCAGCACTGCAAGGCCTCTGCACAGATGGCATGATGTCATGCAGCTGGCCTGCTGGTTCGTGAAGCTGCGTCCAGGCCGGTGCATGTACAACGGCCGTCTTGCATGCCTCTGGCGCACTGCTCGGAGGCTGTGATCAGGAGATGTTAGAGATAGCGAGGTTCTGCTGCTGACCGGGAGGGGTGCGGGATGAGTGCGTTGCAGAGCATCGCGGTGACCAGTGCGCCAGGGCGGTGGTCGCTGTGCTTGTGCGAGCGAGCCGTACCGCTGTGCCGGAACCTCGATCCTCGATCTCCTTCTTCGACACCATACCTCCACCATCAGGAGGTGGTTGTTGCCAGTCAGGCTGGCTCTGCTCGCCCATGGCGCTCATCGACTCGGAAACAGGTGCTGCCGCTGCTGTTTGTACCGGACAAAGTCTCAACGCCGCTCCAACGAAGCACTGGCGGCAGTGGCAGCTATGTTACAGGAGAATGTCCTTCCGCTGTGTCAAAACTATCTGGCGAGTCTCCTTAGCCAGCTGCTAGCTGTCGGGCCAAGCTTGAGGTCGTCGCTGTTCTGTTTGTGCGCCGCTGCGACAGCACATTTGAATGTTGCTGTTTAACACCATTCCATGCGCTGTGTTAAGGTAACTGCCGACATCTGATAGCTCAGAAATCTGCAATGTACGCGGTTTGCGATGCACACCGAGCGCTATAGCGAGCTATCAGCTGAGCGCAGCTTGCGCCACTGCATCGAAATTGCGGGGTGCCCATGCTGAAGCGGCGACAGTGACGTCTGAAGCGGCCTTCCAGCCAGTCAGCCAGTAACACATATACAGAAGCAATCGCCCACAACTCATGCAGAGTTATTGTGACTGTGTTTAATTCATTTGATCTCTGTGAGCGCCTGCACCACCGCCAGTGGCACGGAAGCCTCGCCACGCTGTATAAACGGCAGCAGCCGATTTGATCGTGACCTGTCTGCTAAATTCCTGAGCATTTTGAAGGGATCCTGTGTGAACGCCCCTTGCACACGGAATCAGCCCAGGGCTACCATAGTGCTGCAGACGAGGACCGCGTCCGCTGCCGCGCGTCTCTGTCCCCTTTTCTGTGACGAGCTGCACAGGCAAAGCCACTGTGAAAGATGGGAAGTATAGGAGAGCAGGCACGGCGGTTGATGGACGGCAAAACGAAGCCCCCAGGGTCTCTTGGGATGTTGGAAGAATGGGCCATCAGGTGAGGTCTCACCCGTACTGCCTCAAAGCTTGGTGATAGCCCCTTCCACTGCGATACTGTCGTGAAACAGCGCATGTTGGCAGCACTGGTATTTGGTTTGGTGTGTGACTCAGCACTGCACTGCACCATGCGTGCACACGCGGATGTGTTGCGCGATGTGTGCATGGGCAGCTGTAGTATGCGACCGCCACACGCTGCCCCTCAGAGCCGCCGCTGCACTCTCCAAACGCATTACACATTGCTCGATACCTCTGAATACTGTTGCTGTCAACGTTGGTTCTTCACACGTTGGCTGAACTCGCCCCAAGGCGCGACTGTGAAAATGCATTCGCTTGAGCAGCATAATCGGGCACGATCAGCCAAATGCCATTTCGCAACATCACGTAACCATTGGGCTGCGTCTTAACAGACAGAACTCGTTGATATCTCGCGGCATGCAGCCTGGCGGTCAGGCAAGGCACGCTCGCCCCGCAAGCCACTCCAGCTCGGCTCGTCATCTTTGGCGCAGACCACGGCGTCGCCATGGCACACTCAGTCAGCGCATACCCCTCTTCAGGTACGTTTCGCTCCAGTCCATGGCCACTTCTGTCCGTCGCACTTGTCTCAGATACAGAACTTCGCTGCATCAGCCCCCCCCCCTCCGAGTGCGAGCTCCCGCTAGCCACGGCCCACATGGGTGTCGGCCAGAGCCAGGCATGCGAACTGAGTGCGGTTGCACCATCACGAGCACCTGTGGCCCCGCACTGCATCAAAGGTGCACCACACGCACCACAGCACAGGGCACCGCATACCTGCCTCCCAAGGCCGATATGCAGAGTTTTCTCAAGCCAGGCAGCATTGGCTTCCAGCGCAGCGCGAGCAGAAGCAATTGATTGATTGATCAACGCTCAGCAGATGCGCAGCTCAGCAGCGCAGACCTGTTGTCCCTCTCCGCTTCACAGCGGTGCCGTGGCCGCGGCGTGCCCAGGGTGCCTCCCATGATCCCCGATAGGCCCCCGGTCCATGCGTGTGGTATGGAGCGTGAAAGCAGTCCCGATTGTCGGAGGTGTCAATGGCCTCATGGACACGGCACTGTAATCGTACATATATCGTACAGCCACCAGCCATGCATTGCACTTAACCCGCGCGGCGCGCGCCCTGCAGTTACGGCGGCCGTGTTTGAGTCCATCCGCGCCGGCATCGCCGCGAGCTGCGTCATGGCCCGCTCCTGCGGCGTATCGCTTCACGCGATCGATGTTGGCATCGTCGCCCCGGAGGCCCCCCCGGCCGCCTTCACCGCCCGGGTCTCGTCCGGCATGCTCTCCGGCTTCCTGCCCGGCGGCGAGTGCGGCACCGACGATGAGGCGAGTTCGGGGCTGTTTGCAAACCCCACCCCTGACACCGCCGAACGCCTCGGTGCGGCTGCAGCCACTGCTGCCCGCTGAATGCCGTCGTCGCGACCCTGCATGCTCCATGTCTCCTGCTCTTCTATGCATGCCATGTGACCATATGTGCTTACCCTATACTTGCAAATTGATGGACCGCCTTATCGGACAATTGCTCAAAGAAACGTCTATCAAAGCTGCTGTATCTGGGAATGCACAGCCAAACATCCAGAGATGAGGGGTTCAATATTTGGCGGAAATGCGGTAAATGAGCTGTCTAGCACCTGCCACCCGACTGCCGTGCTGCGCCATGCTGTGGTCGTGTTCGAGTCCTGCGCCTGGTGTACAGAGTGTCGACGCTTGCAGAGGGCCCTCGAGCGTTGGCCATGTGCTCTTCGCATGCATGCGGCCGTGAGCAGCACTGTACGCGCCCACAACTATTTTTGTTTAAATCGATGCGTCTGCATGCGGCCTCGCGCGCCCCCTAATTGAGCCGACACGCGAGTCAAGTGCAGCACGCAGCACGCAGGATGCAGGTCACACCATCATCATCGACCGGCAGCCGGTGCGCGGCGGCACGCGCGACATGCTGAGCATGGCCGCGATGACGGCCGCCGAGTGCCAGGAGGCGATGGCGACGGGCCGCGCTGCCGCGCTGAGCTCCGCGCAGGACGGCATCAGGGTGCTCTGCGTCGGCGAGATCGGCATCGGCAACACCGCGAGCGCTGCGGCGCTGCTGTGCGCGCTGACGGGTGCGCCACTTTGCTATGTAATAACATGCATGAGGGCCAAGAGGGCACGCTTGCACAAATTGGAGTCGCGCTGTTCACCCTGCGCCGCTGCAGACCAGTGCGTGACTGTGCTACTGCAGAAGGCAAGCTAGCAATTGTGGCGCCGTCACGCATGCCATGTGCATGACTCCAAGCTGTGCACGCGCCGGTTGCAAACGGAGGAGGAACTTCGTTTGAATTTTTTGGGATGTGTTCTTGCATCTAACAGAATCCTGTGTGGGCAAAGGACACCATGCCGCCACAGGTGGCCACCGCTCAGAGCTGCCAGCACCAGCGCTGCACCTAGGACTTTGTAACCACCGCCTGAAGTTCTCGTAATGTCATGCACGGGTGCCGCGGCAGCGACCACACGCCGCACTTGCAATGACGTCGGGCCGCTGCAGGGGCGACCGCGGAGGAGGCGACCGGCAGAGGGACTGGTGTGAGTGACGATGCGCTGGCAGAGAAGGTGAGCGTGGTGCGGCGTGCTGTGGAGCGGGCATGGGGCGCGCACCCCCCGCCGGAGGCGCTTGCGCAGCACGCAGCGCGGGCCGCAGATGGCGCGGCCGGGCGGGACACCGCCGCCGCAGACACGGCGGCAGAGGGTCAGGGTCAGGGTTTCACGCTGCCGCGGGTGTTCGCGGAGGCGATGCTGGAAGAGGTGGGCGGCCTCGAGCTGGCTGCAATAGTCGGCGCAATCATCGCGGCCAAGGACGTGCGGCTCCCACCCTCCCCCTAAAACTCACTTCCAGGCACCCCACCCTCAACCTGGTCTAGGCAAGATGTGGTGATAAACGGTTCGACGCCATGCGCTGCAGGCGACCATGTGCACCGAATGCGCAGATCATGCAACCTACTGTGCTGTCACGCAGATTGCATCATGCTCGCCGAACACAGGCTTTGTTTCACAGGCGTGGGTGTGCTGCATTGGCTACTGCTTTGTGGAGGTGCCACACGGCACACATAAGCCGGCTTGGCTGATGTTGGCTGAAAGTGACAGACGCATGCATGCAGACCAAGATGGTCGTCGTGGTGGATGGCTTCATCAGCGGCGCCGCCGCGCTGGCTGCTGTGCTGCTTGAGCCCAGCACGGCCGGCATGCTGCTCCTGAGCCACCACAGCGACGAGAGGGGCGCCGCCACGCTCCTCGCCGCGCTGCGCCGCGCCGGTGTCGCCTCCGCGGCCCCCCTCCACATGGGCCTGCGTCTTGGGGAGGGCACAGGCGCGCTGCTGTGCGTGCCCATGCTGAGCATGGCGTGTGCTGTGCTGAAGGATATGGGCAGCCTGGACGACACAATGGCGCTGGTAGGCGCAGGTCAAGACGACAGCTGAGCGTGGCAGCTGGCGCGTCAAATGCGGCGCAGAGTGTGTAGACAGGGACCGGATCCCCAGAAACGGAAGATCCGGTGCATGGCCTCTGCGTGCACCTGCACAGCATGCACTGCATGCAGGCGTGCTGTGGGATCAAGCCGCCGGGAGATATCATGGCCGTTGAAATGAGCGATGGACGTGCTGCTGGTGCGTGACCCGCCCCTATGCCTGCTCGGTCGCCCCAGCACCCAGCGGTTGCAGCAGGCAGATGCTCCAGAAATAATGCGGCTTGGACACAAAAGTTGGTGCAGCGTGAGGCTGCCACCCGTGTGTAGGAAGTCCAATCACAAAGCACAGCACAGCACACAGTGTGCCCAGTGTGTGGCGTGAACTCTTTTGAGAAGAGTGCGTCGCCGTGTACATGCGTGTGGACCGAGGCCTCGGCGAGTGATGTCTGGCGGACAAACTGCGGCGTTTGCCAAGTGCAGAATGTAGCACGCGTGATAGACCTGGAATGGTCACGCTGTGTGCATTCGGGGCAGGCAAAGCTCTGGGGCTGTAGTGCATGGCCCATGGATGGGGCTCAGTAGTGTGGTGTCTGGTCGCCGTTCTGTGAACGAAGGGGTCTAGGGAGGTGCTCACACAGGTGACAATGGCGTGAGTTGTTCAACAGTTGTGGCTCTAGGAATGACAAGCAGTGAGATGCTGCAGTAGTCCTGTTGTGGGTGTGATTGGTTCCCTACGTGGTCGCGCTCATCAAGTTGCAGTCGAGTGGTTCTACGTAAATGTGACACAGCATAAGGCTGGCCATTTGAGGCCGCTTGTGAATCTTCAGCTCTAATGCAGAACGGACGTTGCTTTCACCTCAGGCTGCATGGTTGTGGATGCTGCCGTATGGCAGATCGCATTTGGCCACTCATGGCCTGAGGTAGTGTTTGCATCAAGTGTGCAAACTGCATCTGCAAGTGTCCACAAACTGGACCTCGTTTCGCATGCCCCAAGCTCAAGATCGCTGTTGTGCCTCCCCGGTGGACCCATGCTTGAGGGCCGTTTGAAGACGGCTGCGAGACCAATCTCAGCTGACCTCCTGAGACGCACAGCAGCGTGATATAACGCGTGATGCAGAAGTAGCGACTGTGCCACAATTGCCTCATCATTTTGACCAGTCAGCACGCGCAGTGCGCAGCTGCATCTCGATGCATTGCGGACTCGGTGTCTACAGGTTCACGATGCCAACCTGTGAAAAGGAGCATTCGTGCGTGCTGAAGCATCAACCACGCGCACATCTGACAACACCGCCGGCGGTATGAGTGGATGGCTTCCACCACCTGCCGACACCAATTGTGGTGTGCGGTTGCTATCTCTTAAGATAGTGACTGACGAACGTTCGCGACATGTCATTGGGTCTGCGCAGCATTGGTATTTCGCACGCTGACCCGTCGTCACTGCCGCACCTTGCAACTGTATTATGTGCGCTGCTCAGTTCTGATCACGCGTGGTTGTTCCAAGGGTCTGTGGCGCATTTGTCATTCACGGCTTGGAGACAGAAGCGGTGCGACTCTGGATGCCCAGTCGATGCACAGTCGCTGCACGGTTTTAAACTACCGCAGACACTGTTACCGCTGAAACAAAGTGTGACGTACGCTATACGTATGAGGCCGCGATGGGCCTGCCGGAGCTGCCCTGTCAGAGCTGCTGGCTGGGTTAGGGCGTCCACCCTGCAGCTGCATCCTGAGCTTTCCACCCTTACGTCAGACGTAGTCGTTGGCAGCCACAGTGGTTGAATGATCGTGGAAACTGAGCTGCTGCGTGACTGTGCACACGCAAGTACGACTGATAGAAAATCTGGTTCCCGAGCGATTCAAAGCCGCGTCTGGGCGAGCCAGGCCCATTCGCTCCCCGCAGTAGATCCATGCAACGGGAGCACTTCTGCCGCGCGATGATTTGAAACCGTGCGGCTGAGAACAGCAGACCGGCTTGCATGCAGATGCACATGTGCCATTGGGCAGCCTCCTGAAGCACAGACCATGGATGCTAGTACTACTGCTAGTAGTACTGGCAGCAGTCGGCAGCCTGTATACTAGCTAGTACTGGCACCAGGGCATCATGATGCATGCGGGCATGGCCCAATCCATCAACACGAAACACCAATGCTATCTGTGGTCTGGCGGAAAGTCTTAATAACAGTAAGATCCTTGTCTATGGACAACTCCTCGTGTACCTGACAGGCTCTTGCAACCTGCTAGCTGTGGTCAGGTGCATACCCATGTTGCACAGGTATGTGTTACACAGTGATAGATCTAGGACTCAGCAGCGCCGAGGCAACAGACCAGGCAACAAGCAAACAGACAGACCGGCCACCGTAAGCACCAAGGCCACGCGCAAATGCCAGAACAAACTAGCGCCAGCTTGAAAGCAGACACTCGCACACCGCAGCCCACGCGCACACCAAACACACAGTCAGCATTTGCCGGACCCACAAGCGGTCGCCGAATCGACAGGTATGTGCTGTATCCATGTTGCAATTGGATTTTCTGTTTTCTGTGACACTCCACGTGCTACCTCTTTTTGTCACGGAGGCTTCCCAACAACTGCTGTCCCTCTATGCGCACAGACTCATGCCATGAGGATCCCACCATATCACTTGGCATCCACTTGGCATCGATCGAATAACTCTCATTCGAACAACGTTGAGACCTGGGCAGCTTATTCGAACAACATTGAGACCAGCACAGGTGGGGGAGGGGGTGGGGAGGGGGGACAGCAGCTGACTAGCTCTGGGGGCAACATGGCTGCCATGCATGCTGACCTGCATGGCCACAGGGGAAGTTGAGTATCAGTAGCCACGCGTGCCAGAGCAGCATGTTTGAGCACACGCCTGGCGTGTCCACCCGCACCTCCTCGACACATGGGGGCGCGTCTCTGCCGGCACACAGTCAACACACGCACATCTGTGCCGCTGTCCGCCTCGTTTTGGTCCGGCCAGCCGAGGCTCTGGCCAGATCTGGCCTGACGGGGCTGTTCTGCATCTCATGTGTTGTGGTGGCCACCTGTATACATGTATGATGGCCAATCACGCAACAGCAGCAGCACATGGATCAGGGCACAGTGCAGCTGGACACAGCGCAGCAGGGCACAGCGCAGCAGGGCACAGCACAGCAGGGCACAGCACAGCAGGGCACAGCACAGCAGGGCACAGCACAGCAGGGCACAGCACAGCAGCGTTTCATGAGCTAACAGGAGCCACAACCGGAGTCGGAGGTATCAATGTCCTCATAGATCTGGTGACTTCATCATAGCAGGAACTAGTTTAGCAAGCGTCAGGTTGGAGTGCCCTGCACCATCGTCATTTGGCAAGCATTTTGCACACATGCATGCTGCGCTTGATCTCGTGCCAGTGGGGCCCCAGTGGGGCATGCTCGGCCAGCACTCCCAACACTCGGCCAACACTACCAACACTCCCAACACTCACTTCGCTGGTGATTACGAGGCAGCAATAACACTCAACGAGCGCTCGTCAACCCTTGTCAACACACTCATATGCTCATGCACACATGCTGTGCTGGCTTTGAATGTGGGGCTGCAGTGGTTGTTCCATAAGAGGTGTGGCATGACATAATGCCTCCTCCCATTTCCGGGGATGAAATGCAGCCCGGCATAATGCAGGGCTGCATTATGTGGTCATCACAGAGCCCACTTCAAACCAAATCCTTCAAGCCATCCACTCACAGCGTTGCTGCCACAACCAGCAGTCTCCCTATGCACAGCTGCCATGACAGGGGTTGCTCTTGTGTTTGCCATTCCGGTATCTCTGTGCTCGAGCTGCTTGGTTTGGACTTCAAGTTTTTGCCTGGTTCACAGCACACGTATGTGCCAGCATAGCCTGCTCCAAAACCAAAAACCTGATCCAAAACCTGATCCAAAAACAAAAACCTGATTCTAGGCTGCATGCACTGCAGCTGCAGCAATGTCTGCTGTGAAAGTAGGCAAGGCATTCCTTGGGCACTTGACTTGTACAAGTCCTGGAACATTTTCTGAAGGGGCCACGAATGCAGTCCTGTGCCCCCTGGCTGCATCAAACTGCACAAAACAAACAGCACAGCACAGCACAGGGATCACCAAAGCAAGAGCCCAGAGCACCTGCTCAACACTAAAGAGCAGGAACCGTCCAGAGGCAGCGCGCGTTGAAACATAGGAGCAACACGAGGTTTGAAGCACAGGAGCAACACGTGGGTTGGCAACAGAGGCTCTGCTGCCAGAGGCCCTGTTGCTGTTGCTGTTGTGAGGCCTCGTTGGCACAAACTTGGCTCCTGTAACTTCACTATGCGCTCTGCCTGCCTCTCCACCTTCCTCGTGAGCCCCACACAGTGCTGTCCATTGTGACACCACCAGTTGCTGCTTGTTGCTGTCTGCTTAGGGGGGTTTGGGTCGTCTGCTTTCCTGCTGTAGCCCTCCCTGCCGGGCTCTTGCGTTCATCTCCGCGTAATACACCACCACGCCCCCTCTTGTGTTCACCTCCGTGTAATACTGCCATGCCTGAGGCAAGCCCACGTGCCCGCCTCGGTTTCTTGACCGCTGTGGATGCCCATGGGGTGCAGCCTTTCCGCAGACGCCTACGCCCGTACTGCACTCAGTGGTACTTCGTGTGTTCGTGATGCACTCGTTTTCAGTCCTCGTTGGCTGCACACAGAATGCACAACATGCACAGCATGCACAGCATGCACGCACATGGGAGACACAACTGACACTGCAGTTGCTCATACGCATACTATAGCAGTACATAGCACAGTGGTCACACCATGGTCGTTTGGTCTGCTGCATGCCAGATGCCAGCACGTGGTGGGGCCGCCATGGGACCCGTGTACACTTAACAGTGTGAATCGAGTGACTCGCACGCGTGTGATCAAAACACCATAGAAGAAAGAAACCATAGACAGAGTACTGGCCAGCCTCATACTGTGGCGTCCGGTGTGTCCCAGCCTGAGCCTTTGTGTCAGTGGAGCAACACTAGATCTGCGCGTCTCAGAAGTGCAGCTATGGGGCACAAGCGCACAGAATGACATCGTGGCTACCTGAGCCGCCATTTCAGCATGGCATCTTCCGACAGGGTCACAGTGACCAGCCTCCAGCGTCTTCCATGGAATATGCTGGAGGCCGTGGCATCGTGGTCACCTCAATTATATACAGAAGCTGGTGTGTTTCTGTCTGTGTACGGCGCTTGGCCATGGTGATTGATTTTTGGTGCATTGCCATGAATCGAGCCTCTGTGTTCTTCCACCTTGTGGAGCATACATCTGTAACGTATCTCGTCTCCCTCAATTAAGGTCTATCCCTCGGGTTAGCGAAGAATTATGACGCAGCTGAAGGCTGTTTTGTATTTCAGCATGGCATCATGGGGCCCCATGGTGCATGCTGACCTGTCAAGCAAGGTTGAATGGCAGCACTCATGATCAGGTCTTCAGCTGCAGGACACTTTTTGGAGCGGCCTGCAGTAGAGCCTGTATGTGTGCTTAGCACTAGCAGCACTCAGTGTGCCTTACTACAGCCTCGGGCGGGCCTGAGCATCAGGTTATTGCTCTAGGCTGCTGCCCTAGCTATAGGGTTCTGTTATGTGTTCTTCTGTGGAGTCACCTGCTGTGAGACTCGGAACACTCAGCCAGATACTAGCTGAGCCATGTGCAGTTCTGTGACTGATGTCCATGTGGGCTTGCATTGTGCGTGCTGCTCGATCTTGGTTTTGTTCTTTCAGTTTTCGTTTCTAGCCAGCATGCCAGCCTCTGCGCCACCTCCAGCCACTTCCGGGCGCCTGCCCTCTTCGCAGTGGGAGCTTCTGCGCAGCTCAGCAGGCTCTGCACAGCAGCCCAGAGAGCCTAGACATGTGCACATCTACCTCAGTCACGATATGGCACCGGGTTGCCCCTCCCAGCCTCCGTGGCTTCAGGCATCACCCTTCACCCTGTGCTACTTCCTGCTTGTGATGACTGTTCCCTTTAGCACCATCCGATGGTCTGGTGTTGTTCCTGAGCGCCCTGCTGAGATACAACTGCCACAAAGCAAGCCTGCCAGCTGGCTGAAGATCTCATCACTGCAGCCTGCATCAGCAACCATCTTTCTGCTCAGGAAGGTCATATTTGGATGTGGCCTCCGCAAGGAAGTAGGAAGTACAGGCCCACCCTTCAAGTTGAGCATGGCAGCAGGTGGGTGTGTCTCCAGATGAGAAGGCAGTTGCAAGCAGGCACTGTGGGCAGCCCATCAGCAGAGATACGGCCAGATGTGCCCCAGCTCAGCTCAGCTGTACATGTACATGTGCCACCTGCATACTATGCAGATGCCATATGTAGCATATCCGTGTGCTGGATATGTGCTGTGCAGTGAGATCAGGATGCTTCAGTGTGGCCGCTGGTAGTTGCATGACCATGAACTGCACACTGCCCACGTTTGCTGCTGAGTCCTAGATCTATCACTGTGTAACACACTGCCCACGTTTGCCTGTTAACTGCTCTGCTGCCTGGCACTGCTGAGTCCTGGATTTTTCACAGTGGAACACACTGCCCATGGCCACCTGAACCTTGATCCATCTCGAACTCACTTCAGCACCTTGACAGCATGGCACAACATTGTAACAATGTAAGTTTTTGCTTGATGCATCATGTGACGCTTTTAGCATCGTCTACAGCTGGCTCCAGATGATCCAGATCATGGCATCCATGATCATGGCAGCCATGGCAGCTGGACAAGCACATGCATGCAGGCCAGCCAGTGCCAGTGCATGTGCTTTTTTTTTTTGCAAGCCTGCCAGTGCATCCGACTGCTTGCCACCGCGGCATGCAAGCTTGCTGAGAGCCTCATTGCAGGTAACAGACCTCATGGAGATGGTGTGTGCGGCATGGCGAGGAAGACTTGAAGGAAAGACTTGAAGGGGAAGCTTGGAGTGGCAATGAGAGGGAGGCTTGCAATAATGTCATGGAGAGCTACATGACAGTGCGGGCAACCGACGATTCTTAGAGACACTTGCAATGTGTCCCCCAGCTGTGTCACCAGTCTGGCAAATTCAGTGCAATGTGCCATGTGGGCGCTGTGCATACTGCTCATGCTGTGCTCTCTTTTGGGGTGATGTCCGGACAGGTGCACTTTGCAGGTGCACTTGGCATGTGTCCCATGCAAGCCCCCGGTGTTGTGCTGCAGCCTGACGCACGGACGCATGACCCATGAAGTTCATATATGGACTCCTGATGAGAAGCAATTACGTAGAACAAGTCAAGAAGCAAGCAAACACACAGACAAACCAACGAACAAACAAACAGACAAACAAATAAGCAATAACGTAGAACAAGTCATCAGCAGTGGCACGCCAGCGCAAGAACGAAGGAGTTGCAGGTGATTACCTTGACGAGTTATGAGTCTGGTGAGCACTTTGTTGCAATGCGGTCTAAGGAGCAGGAGCCTATGTTGCAATAAGCCCATGGCAGTTCATGCAACATTGGCTGAATGTCCATTGAGCTGTCGTGGCAGGTACCAATGTTGGACGAACACATCTGGTTGGACCTGTTTCGCAGCCGGCATGTCATGCAGCTGTCTGACAGCTGGGATGATTTTGCTTTGATAACCCAGCCTTGGGCACTGTGAACACCCTGGGATGCAACACATCTAAGTAGGGAGCTACATCACGACACGTCACCCCCTTCTGCAGTTACATACTCCAGACTGTCACGCTCATTGCAACCTCTGGCCAGCCTCCAACTGAACCTGAACTTATTCCTTCCCAGTAAACAGTGAACAATGAGCCAGGCTGTGAACATGCCAGCTTGCAATCATGTGTCTTACACAGTGACAGATCTAGGACTCAGCAGCGCCGAGGCAACAGACCAGGCAACAAGCAGACAGACCGGCCACCGCAAGCAACAAGGCCACGCGCCGCACGAGCAAATGCCAGAACGAACTAACGCCAGCGCGAAAGCAGACACGCACACACCACGTAGTACCACGCAGGCCACGCGCACACCAAACACACAGCCAGCACTCGCCGGGCCCACAAGCGGTCGTCGACTCGACACTAGCAGTCTGCACGGGCGCGACAGCGCGCGCTGCGGCCATGTCCGAGGCCGCGAGGGTCCCGGGATCCGTAGCCGCGCCAGCCCAGCAGCCCGAGCGGTGTCCGGGGAGGGGCGCAGAGGAGAAACGGCGGCAGCCTCCAACTGAACCTGAACTTATTCCTTCCCAGTAAACAGTGAACAATGAGCCAGGCTGTGAACATGCCAGCTTGCAATCATGTGTCAGTTTTGGAAATCCAGTGTACCACTGCAGGGTCACTCACTGAGCATGCCACCCGGGCGCCTGGTCCAATGGACCAGGCAGACAATTCCTGGCCTGAGACGCCATGCACATAGGATTTCCATGATGGCCAAGGGTGAGTGGATTACGAGGGGGTCTGGTGCACGCAGTGAGCAATCACACCCATGTACCCGGCCACGAAATGCTCCAGCACACTTCCACGAACACACACAGCCCAGCCACACTCAGCCCCACCCACTGAAACCGGATGGGCACCGCTCCTCCCAGCCCCGCCCGAGCGCTCACATGCCAGCCCAAACAACTCCCCATGCGAGCCCGGGGGCGTGCGCCCCCCGGCACGGGAGGCACCGGCCCCTGCACGTCACAGCAGAGACTTATAGACTCTGACTTACTCAGACTTATAGTATACTAGTAGAGATGCCAGACCGTGAATATTAATTACTTCCATGCATCCCCCGCCCTCTCGAGTTCCGCACTTCCGCACGCACGAGGCCCACGGCTCAGTGCGCGAATACGGAGGCACGCGGGAGAGTATGTGCGGACGCGGCCCCAATCATTGCCGCTTCATCCTCTAATCCCAGCGCAGCGCAGCAGCCACCTGCCGCCAACCGACCGTCTGAGACGACCGTGTAGGGGTGGCCAGGTAGCCGGCTGCGCAGATGAGTCCCTGTGAGGACCTGCCTTGTGGCACCCCGGCAGATGGGGATGGAATGGTCGCACATGCATGTGGCAGTCTGCAGTCGTGCTGGCGCTAGTTCGAACGAATTCGTTCTAGCATTTCTTCGTGCGGAGAGTGGCCTTGGTGCTTGCGGTGGCCTTGGTGCTTGCGGTGGCCTTGGTGCTTGCGGTGGCCTTGGTGCTTGCGGTGGCCTTGCTGCCTGTCTGTTTGCGTGTTGCCTGGTCTGTTGCCTGGGCGCTGCTGGGTCCTAGATCTATCACTGTGTAACATATGCATGTGGCAGTCTGGTCGCACATGCATATGGCAGTCTGCAGGAATTCCATGATTATCGCGCTTCTGGACTCAGAACCGGAGACGGCCTCTACAGGCCCGTTTTGCGTCATCGGAAATCCCGTTGACATTTGCAATTCTAGGACGGGACTCTGCCTCATAACACAATAAACCCCGCGAAGAACTGGCGAGAATGGGATATGCAGACCGAGAATCGCGTTCACTCGCGAATCGCGTTCTGCCCTGCACCTTTTTCAGCTTATCAGCTTTTCTGACTGGAATTTCCATTGGGATGTAGATGTAGAGGCCCGCACCAGAGGCGGCGGAAAATCAATAATCTCATTCAGGAAGGCAAATGCAACCACGCCACTGGCACCTCGGCCTGCAGTGTACACGACACGTGTCGAGCCACATGAGAGCCCTTCATGGCCATGGGGGCCACGTGGGAGCAGTCATGATCAACCACGTGTGCAGGGCAACACATGTGCACAAACCAAATTGTACAAAGGTGGCATGGTCACCCTAGCATGCGCAGGGCCGAGTGACCGCAGGCGCCAGCAGCCCGCTGCCGGCTGTATACAGACGTACCGGGCACCAGCAGCTGACTCATGATTGCAATCGGATTAATATTGTACAATCCTGTGTCTGAGGCGCCGGCCTGCAGCTAACCAGGCCTGGCCCTAGGGCCTGCATCCAAATCCTGGACCGCCGTGCGACGCGCCGTGCGGTGGTCGTCCGTGGCCACAAAAACGTGTTCGCCATGGTGCGTGACCGAACCCGCCGTTCGGGCTGCCGTGCGGCGCGACGACGCGCGGTCCCAACGCACGCGTATCGCGCGGCTCTACTTGGTAAGGTGACAGAACGGAGGTCCTGAAGCTAACCCAACGCGGGCCTGCACCGGTACCTGAGCCGAGCGGCTGGTCTCGAGCTCGCGAGGGGCACAAGTGGCGGCTGACATGCATGGCTATAGAACACAAGTTGCCCGCCTCTGCTGGCCGGTTTTGGAACAGCTTGCTGCTGCTGCTGACGCAAGCGCCATCGCGATGATGCGAATTCAAAGGCTTGCCACGCGCGGCCGTGCGGTAGTGCTGATGCGACGAGTCGCATGCTGTGACCTTGCGGCCAAACTTGACCCACACGTGTTCGCCCTCGTGTCGGTCAAACCCGCGTCGAGCTCTGTTGGCGTAGGCCGTGCGAGGACATGATTGCAGTTTCTGACCCCTGCCGAGGCTGTGCAGGGGCGACCTCGGGCTCGCACGTACGTAAACTCCAGCTGCTGCACCCCTCGACCTCGACCTGCATCAGCGCTGGCTTCAAGTTGAACGAGTTGAACTGTGTTCAGCTGCGCAGGAGCTCGTGATGTTGATCACTGCCGGCGCTTAGGTCCGACCGGTACCAAATCAGTGTGACCCTCGGCATGACAAGGGAGCTGCACTCGAGAGCAATCGAGTCATGTTTGGCCTAGTATCATCGTCGGGCGACCATCCGAGGAGGCCTCACCCCTGTGACCACACGCACAACGAATCCGGCAATCCTCGAGGCCTCGCGAGGATACCCGCTGTTGTGCGTATGTGCAAAGCGCAAGGCTATGCAATGTGCCCACGGGCATTGCCGAGTTCTGTGCTGACTGTGAAGAAAAGGGTGCGAAGCAGTTCGGTTGAAATTTCACGGGAGCAGTGGACCACGCACGAGGCGTTGATCACGACACAGACCTATGCGACATTTGTTCGAGGTGTCGAGAATGTTATGTGTCCGATGGTTTGGCTGCGACAGTGTGGTACAAAGTGCGCCTCTCAACATGTGTGCAGCGCGCTGCAGCTGGGAGTGTTCGCATATATACAACGCCCGTCAGCTAGGCACAGCACCACCTCCGCACTGACAAACCAGGCTACGCAATTGCAAATCACCCAAGCAAGAGTCTGCATCTGTTGACCGTGGAACCGCTGGACGTCGCGATATCGATCGTGCTGTACACCTCGAAAACTTTGCATGAGTTGCTCAGAAGCCCACTGACACCCACGCCTCTGCCTCCCTATCCGGATCAACTACACATTTTAAAATGACGAGGTGTGTAATCTTGGCCATTGCCGGTGAGAGTGCGGCACGGCGAGCATCATAGGCAGGGCCTCGCTCGAGGCACCTGTAGCTGTCGAGCGCGCCGGCCACGCTCGAGCGGGCTGGCCACGATTCAGGCGCGGGGGTTTGGTCCCACCCATTGCAATGCGCTGGTTCCACGCCAATCACCAAGTCACGCGCGACACGTGTGCGCATGCTCACTGCATCCCACATGTATGCAGCTGTACGATCCTCCATTGTGGTGGTGTATTGCTGGCTCAGCGAGCACTGGTCAGTGCGGGCGAAGTGTGGTCACTGTACGCGTGTTCTGGAAACAAGTGTGGCGCCGGCGCTGCGATGTCCGATCGACCGATACTTGCATTCGACCCACGTGTGTATGGCCGCAGCGCGCCCCCCTGCTGATATCAGCCCTGTGCAACCGCCGCTTCAGCCGCCTCGTGGCAGTTATGTGCTCATGCAGTGTGCCGGGGGCTGCTGCTGTGTGAAGCTGCGAGACGGATCGCCCGTACGCCACTGATCTATTGAGTCATCAGAGGTCTGCCAACTGGTGGCACCTGCAGCACCGGTGACACCCAGCACCTTGTGCACCTGGCCATGTTCTTCAACACGCCGCTGTTCTTGCACATGTCGTGGAATGTACATATTTAGCCGCGAGCACGATCTCGTTTGACCGAGCAGCGCGGACGCGGAAGATGTCTGCCAGACAACGTTTCCCTGTTGGCACGCATTCAACGCTCGCACATAGACACGTATGAGCTGCTATTCTGTTGCCGTGCCAGTGCCTCCTTGTCAGACCCACCGTTCGCAGTCACAACGCCGGCCATGCACAACGCCGCGCCCTCTGCTCAGAGCTGGACATACAGTCGCTGACCGTTTAGTTCAACAAACGGAGGTATAAACTATCTGAGTACTTGCTTATGTTCATGCAATGAGCGTCACGTCGCCCATCCATACGTTTGGTGACACACGCGCATGTCACACCATCCACCGGGCCGGGACGCTGCGTTCAACGAGCCACGAGTGGACAGAAAGGTCCAGCAATTCTAGCACCTCTGGCAGCTTCAGGCCGTCCGAGCAAGTGTATGAATATCCCAGTGGGAAGCAGCTGCATTCAGTACACACCTGGTCTCTGCAGCTGCATGCAGCCCTGCCTGTATGCATCGTGTCAGCCAACATGATGTATGCCCTGTGAACAATCGGCGGTATGCAAGTCTGTGTGCGCGGCAACCGGAAGACCGGAAGCGGGGTGACCAAACTGTGACAGCGACCATGTAAACTGGTCCAACAGCCCTCTGTGCCATGGCCTAAAATGATTGCATGCTTCTGTCACAGCAGCCACCGCTACTCCATCCCTACTCCTTCCCAAGCACATATGCACTGCCTCAGCTGCCACCTGAGATGTGCAGCACTCTGCTAGGCTCCAGGCTTGAAGAGCCTGCTTGTACCATCACTCTAAATGCTACATAGCCAGCATGCCACTATTGCTGCCTGCCACTACTGCCGCTAACTGCTGCCCCTGCACTGGCCACGACCCGTCCCGACACACGACCACACCACTTCCCCTCGAGCACAGCCACACTTGTGTCCTTCGCTCGTAGCTTTTGTGTTGTGACATACTGCTGCTTGCTGCTAGGCGCTTGCTGCGACTAGACTGCTTCCTCGCGACCGCCCTCGCTGCAGCAGCCCAGCAGCGTTGACCTGACACTGTAGACACTCGCGCATGCATGCAGGTCAGTCACAGCCGCCGTCCTCCTCGTAGCCGCCGCCGCCGGCCCTGCCACGGCTTTCACCATCGAGAGGCGCTTCCGGGGCTTCCCCGGCACGCCGCTGCCGGACAATGGCAGCACGCGCAGCACGCGCACGCGCTCGGGCCACAGTGGCGGCACGCGCACGGCGAGCGCCAGCTCATCCTGTTCCACAACAGCCACTGCTGACGCGTATGCTGGGCGCCTCGACGGCTATGCCACTGCAGGTACCCTTCCCCCCTCTCCCTCGGCCTCTGTCCCATGCCAGACGGGCTGACTCAGACCCCCTCTATGTAGTGTATGATCCATATGATCCGCTGCCGCCGTGGCTTGTCGGAGGTAGCTTTCGGCTGATGTACAATATGCTGTGTCCGCGGTGCACCGGCTGGCAGGCATGCATGCATGCTGCCGCAGAGCAGGGCGTTGCTGCTCTCCGCTGTCGGCGCCGGAACGTCATCAGCGCTGCCTGCTGTGTATGGAATGCTCTGCAGCAAACGTGGGTCTTGCGGAGGTCTCTCGAAAGGGACGAAGGTCACGGCGGCGGCGATGTCCGTGTCTGTGCGCGTTGCAGCTCCAGTGGCGCCGCTCCCTGGCCCGGCAGCAACGCATGTGGCCGCGCCGCAGGAGGAGGCTCGTGTAATCCACACTGTGTGACGCACCCACACGTAGCGCATGTGGCCACGCCACAGCTCACGTCTCGTAGAGTAGAATGTGCCCTGTCATTCTGTTGCATTTACACCAGTGCTGCAAGCTGCTCTGTCACATGGAGCTACTCTATTTCTTCCATCGTGCTCTTCCCTCTGGCACTGCATCCCAGTCCTCACGGTACTCTTCCCATGTTGCTGCTTTCTATACTGCTGGTCCACCGCGTGCGGCTATTCGCCCAGGACAGCGGCCCCACTCACCCAGCGGCTGTTGCTGCAGTGACGAACCTCGTGGCCAGCGCGTGTGACGCTGACTGGGACGGCTCCCTTCAAGTCCTGCGTGATGAGATGTCAGACTTTGCCCACGCATGGGCCTCGGTGCGCCTCTCCCCACCCTGCACCATGCTCATACACCGACCTCACCCCAACACGCCTCACTGCGCCGTGCTTGGATCAAGCGTGGGATGGGATTCTGCCGAGGGGACACGTGTGTGTTCCGCCGAGGCTCGTTGGATGCCGCGGTCACCCGCGGCGCTCTGTGTCTGCCATTGGCATGCCAACGTATCTTTTGTTTTATGCGTCCGGGGTGCTCGCTCAGGCCAGCTGTATGAAACTGCCAGGATCATCAGAGTGTATGGGATGTGGTCGTGTGATGGTCACGGCGGCTGACTGGAATGCAGGCGACCGCGAATGCCTGGGTGTCGTGCGAGGCACAGGTCACGGGCAGCGGCAGCGCGCGGGCGTGCGCGTACTCCGAGTCGACCGCGTTTGCCTTTGAGGCCGCCATCGCCGCCGCGCACGCCGAGGCGACCGTTGAGGCTGTCACAGGCTGCGAGTGCGGCAACGCCGCAGCGTTTGCCTTTGGCGAGTCGGCCGCTGTCAAAACGCTGATTGCCGACGTCTACGCGGCTGCTGCCGCTGCCGCCTGCGCCACCGGTGCGTGCCATGCATGCCTGGACATGCCTCCGAACCTTGCCCCTCCACTCAGTAGTGCTGTGCGTTCTGTCTGAATCCGCCGGCGTCTTATTTCTTAGGGATTGTTGCACTCTCCGATGTGGGCACGCCGGGTGGCCCTCAGCTGAGCGTGCATGGACCGTGCTTGCACAATGCATGCATGCACGCGGCAGCGGCCACATGTGGTGACACAGCCGTCCCTACACGCACGCGCCGTGTGTCGTCTGCTTGCCCTCGCTGCCGGGCTCTTGTGTTGATCTCTGTGTAACACGCACGCGCCGCCCGATCTCGGCGGCCACCGTCAGAGAACGGTATGCATCAGCTGCACGCATGCAGGCAACCAAGTGTCCGAGGCACAGGCCACCGTGACGTGCGCGGCGCGGGTGTTCGTGGACGTGTACGCAAAGGCCGTGGCTGAGGCGGCGGTGAACGCCGAGTGCGCCACCTTCAGCGACGCCGAGATCTACGCCAACGTCGCCACGCAGGTCGCGACAACTGTCGAGTGGTCAGAGTTCTGCAACGCCACCGAGTCCGCGCAAGGCTCCTCCGACACTGACGTCTACGGCGACACCTACGGCGACGCGGTGCGCTGCGCGTGCTTTGCCTGCCGTGATCCGTTGTGCGCTGTGCTTTGCGTGCTGTGCTTTGCGTGCTGTGCTGTGCATGATGTGTTGTGCTTTGTGTAAGCACGACGCCACGCGACACCGTCGAACAGACCTCGTGCGTGCCGACGAGCAATGTGTTCGGGAGGCGGCCCGGCAGGCCGGTGCGCGCACAGGTGAGGCTGCGGTTGTCAGCCCTGTCTGGGTTGGCTCTGCATGAACTCGTTGCGCAAGAAGTGGGCACAGCGTGGTCGCCTCTGTGTCGGCGAGATTTTGACAGCGGTGGGTGTTGGTGCAGTATGACAGCTGAGAGTGACGTCTAGTGCGGGCCGATGTGGGAGGGGAACTTTATAGCCTGTGCTGTGTGGCGGGAGCTCCATGGCCCTCCCCCGCAGTTTCCCAGAAGTGTCTTCAAAGAGGCGGGGGACGTCGGCGCTGATGGTGGGCGAGACACAGGCAGCCGCCGCCATCATGCCGCTCAGCCGCTGTGCCTTCAAACGCTCAAATGTGAGTCCTGCGACATGCATGGTGTTGACGCACACTCAGTGTGCCCACGCCTCAGAGGCCGGCGCGGTGGCTTCAGCGTGGCGCTGACTGGCCTACACGTGGCAGGAGGTACTGGGGAGTGCCACTGGGGAGGGTGCCGTGACCGCTGGGAGGATGCAGTGCATGCCCGGGGGAAAGCTGGCTTTTGGATAGGGGATGGTGGCAGCCGTGCGCTTGAGGCGAGGGGGTTCTGATTGAATTGGATACGCCCATTCTTGCTTTGATGGGATGACGGGAGGCGCTGCCGTGGCAATGAGACCACCGCCGCTTGCGCTTTTGTGCTGTTGGTGCGCGCTGTGCTGAGCTGTAGCATGGATAGGCGCCCCCGGCATACGCTGCTGCTACGTGGTGTGCCGCTGTGCGCCCTGCTGAGGCTAATAAATGGCCACAAAGCGACCCGTTCCTGCTTCGCCTTTTAGGTATTCCGGTAGATGCTGAAGCGGCGCTCCGTTAGCGCGACAACTCGTTTAGCCTGCAGGCTCTTGACACTGTGGGGGTCGCATGCATTGTGCGTGCAAGATGCATACTGCTCTGTTGAGTGGCCAGGGGTGTTGTAGAGTGACACTTGCAGCACACTCACAGGCCGTAAACAGCATCCATTTCTGGCAGCTTTCACAACCCCCCACGTGCTGCTTTCCCGTTGTGGTTTGTTTTAGGCACCTCGCCCTCTTTGGTCTGGGCGAGCTCTGCACGCTTTGCACAGATCGCAGCGCACAGCGCTTGTTTGAAGGGTGGCGGAGATGTGGCGTGGGATGCAGTAACATACCGATGCTACATAACATGCTCCACCTCACTGGAACCTCACTGTCAAAATCATAATGGCCATGCCCCCAATGCATGCAGAGAATATCCTGACCACCTTGCACAGCATGCTGAGCGTTGCGCAGCATGTGCTTCAATCCGCACATGTCTGCTTGCTGGCCCTTGCACAGGCAAACTATACATGGTTACTGCCAACCTGGTGTTGCATTGTACGCCAACACAGCGCCAGCGCGGCCGACGCTGTGCTCTATCTGCATGTAGTACAGCACCCACCAGCGCTGCTGTCCGTGGATGTACACCTCTGGCATGAAGCTGTGGCCTGTGCATGCCGCGCACGGGCCCATAGACGACGTGCTCCACCACGCTGGCCGGACATGAACAGGAATGCTTGTCTGGTTGCTCTTCCATGTCCAGAGCACTTGCTGGCCATGCAGCGCATGTTGTCCACAGCATGTGGTACATGGGCGTAGGCGGCGTGCCGCGCTGGGTCGGTGTGCTGTGCTCTTGAGCGGCCGGTTGTGTTCCTTGTGCGTTAAGTGTTGGGTGACCGCGCTGCTTGTGGTTGTTTTTTGGTTCTGTGCTTTCGTCCCCCGGCGCTTCTGGGGCCTTGATCTATCACAGTGCAACATGTGATGGCAGGCACCTGTCACGCCCTGTGTCCGTGCAAATGCATGTGCTCCATATGTACCGACCCGAGATGGCCAGTTGTATGTGCAAGTAGTCAAGCCCTTCGAGTGCTATGCATGAGCACCTACAATTGGGAGCCGCACATGAACGCAACGAGATTGGGAAGCATGCGGCGATTGCTTGCCGCCGGTGGGCGGGAGGGTTGCACATGCATGCCTTCACTGCCAGCAGCTGCGCCGACCAGATCGCTGAAATGCAGGTATAGTGAAACGCCAAAGTGCCCTGGTGCACCGTGCTATGCCGTGCTATGCCGTGCTATGCCGTGCTATGCCGTGGAAGGCTGGCGTGTGCTAGGTTACACTGCAGTGTTCTTCTGACGTTCACGACAAGAGGGTCACACGGCATGGACCTGTGATGAATCGAGACTCAGAGATCAAAGACTCGCATCAGGAACTGCCGATGTCTCCTTGGCCAATGGCCACTCCTTGTTCCCATTGCAAGGCACTGGTCGCCTACAGACGGTCAGCACCCGGCCGCCACCACCCCGCACTGGCCCATCACCACTCACTCTGCGCCCTAAAGCACTGTACGGCAGCCAGCGCGGCTGCCTACTTGCTGCTGCACTCAGCAAGCACTCGAGCAAGCACTCTTGCAAGCACTCTTGCAAGCACTCCGGGCACCCCGCCTGTGTCCTCTTGCCTCGATAGTTTGGCCGCGATAGTGTACATTAGGAGCTCTCGTCGAGGCATGAGGTGGCTCCCATCATGTTTCATTCGAGCACTCCAGAGTCGTGCCCGCCGACCTGGGCATGGCCATAGACGGGCTGTGTGTGTGCTGCCGGTGAACAGTGTGATCGGTGGAAGCATCCAGAACAAGCACTGACAGTAAAGAGTGTCGCAGGGCGAGGAGAACCAAGTGGATCAGGTCGAGGATGAGGAGCTTGATCGTACCTATGCATTGGCAGTTGATGAACGTAATAACGCGGGAAGTTAGTCCTGACGGGTGCTTGGACAGATACGGGGCCCGGTCAGTCTAGAATAGAGAAAAGAGAAAAGGTCACGCCCGGAACATAGGACGTGGAAATACATGTATGAAACGTACATGTCACATCCGACCAGTGCCATTTTGTTGATGTGAAATGATACGATAGCAGGCTGCTGTTCACCACGATGGCAGCCACTGATGTCCCCTTGCCTCCTGCAATCCATTCCTGACGGCTTCTTGACCTTGCTGATGCACAAAAGCAGAATTTGAGCGCTGTAGTAAACGCAAAAGCTTGGTAGCTGCTGCTGAGCGGTATTCCGTGTTGGACGAGCTGCCTGGACAAGCCAAACATGCACATGTTCAGAGGAGACCCTTCGAGATCGCAAGAACACACTCTTACGGGCCCCACCTGCCCCATAATGTCTGGTCGAGAGTATTCAAGAATTTTCAATTGTATTCTGCGCTTGAGAATGAGAGAGACGGCGTGATCGGCTCATCCATGCGGCAGCGAGGTGCAGTGAAGAGGCGCCCTCCTATCGCACAAATGGGGTCACCGACAGCCCAGATCAGCACCGCGGACACGGAAACTTTGGGAGTAGGTACAATGAACATACACCATCACATGCGTGGACGTCAAGGATCCTGAACGTACCCGCGTTGTGTTTGAGTCGAGTTGGAGACGTGGTTTCAACAGTAACACGTGCATCCGAATGCCTATATGGCGGAACAGGCAACGACTGCGTCATAAAGTAGAGGTTTGTGTGCATAGGTGGAAGGCTCAACAGCGGGATTTGATGCGGTGTGCAGTCCGTGCCGGTTTGCAGAAGTGGGCACCTGTAGCCTGGCTGGTCGGCCCGCTACCGACGAACTCTATCCTCGGCCTGGTCTGCACGCGGTCATGCACAAAGGCCAAGATATCCCTTCACAGCGAAGCCGTCATGCACAGACACTTGCGTAGGAGCCAAGGGCAATCAGCTTCGAGATGACGGATCAGGTGGCGTCAACTGCCATCGCTTCAGGTGAGCTGCACGCATGCACGCAGACTGCACCAACGCCTAGGCCTGGCTAGGAGCGCCTCGCCGGCTTACTCAGTATGATCACCTTCGCTTACAAAATCTCGCATGCAGTGCATGGGACCACGTTCACGTTGTGAGCTTAGTCCAGCGTTTCTGAAAAGTCCGCATTCATCGCAAGTCCGCATTCATAGCAGCGCTGCCATGACGGAGGGCAGTGATAGCGTGTCCTGTACGATCGCATCCCAATGCGATGTTCGCTGAAATGTCTCAGAATGTCTCATACTCGCTCCATGGAGCTCCAATGCTCACCAACTTCATGCAGGTGCTAGTGGTAGCAGGCCTCTTCCCATGAGCCTCTCAACTGCCAGTGTCAGTGTAAGGAACTGTTTGCACGCCGTTGCATTCGAGATAAGAACACAACTGGCATGTTGTATATGTGATACGGGCGGTGTCAGAACAGGGATTCTGTAAGGGAGCGTTGTTGACTTGCAGCTGCACTGGCAGCTGAACTTGCTGCACCACACGCCCACTGGTATGACAGTAGCAGCTGCAGCACAAGTGTGTTACACAGTGATAGATCTAGGACCCAGCAGCGCCGGGGCAACAGACCAGGACCAGGACCAGGCAGCACAAGTGTGTTTTGCTCTCTCTTTTTCTGCCTTCATAATGCTGCCACACCCACGCATCTGGCGTGATGGTGTGGTGTGTTACACAGCGATAGATCTAGGACCCAGCAGCGCCGCGGCAACAGACCAGGCAACACGCAAAAAGACAGACAGGCCACCGCAAGCACCAATGCTACTCTCCGCACGAGGAAATGCCAGAACGAATTCGTTCGAACTAGATGGTGTGGTGTGATGGTGTGGCTTGCCACAGGCTCCACACCTGCCAGTGCGTCTATAACTGTGCCACACACCCGGGTGGACACGCGCACAGACAATTCTATCTGGCAAGACCAGGAGTGCTGCTGCCAAGGGCCACACACGTGGGCGTGTGGTAAATGTGTTCTAAAGCAAATCTCCCAATTTATGTAGCCTTTAGCCCGTGTCACGCACCGCTGCCAACGTGCTTGACGGCTATAGTCGTTGGGGGTGTGCATATGGGAGTCTGCTCCAGTCTTTGAGGAGTGTGCATCGGATGCTGTAGGCATGCGCCAGTTCTGTCACTGCCTGTCTCCACAACGGCAACACAGCAGCTTCAACACGGCAGCTTTAGCCCATTGCACACCCGCTGTGTCAGGCTTCAGCTTCGCTTCAGGGTCACTGAGTTGTGTAACTAAAGCCCTCTGAAATTTTCTCAAGCTCCAGCTTCGATCGGCTCCCCTGGCCGCACATTGCGCCAGGCTGCCTCCCTTGCACATGCCAGCAGGAGCACGTTTTTCAACAGCTCTTGTTTCAGCAGTAACCATCACTGATGCCTGAATGTGACTGCCTGTACAGAACTGCTGGCTCATGTCAATGTAGCCGTTCATGCGTGGGGGAGCGTTTGTGGTTTGTGGTTTACAGCTCAGGGCTGTGCCATGCGGACATGCATATAGCCCAGCCAGCTCACGGGTCGGGTCCTGCCAGGTGATCGCCTGGCGGGCTTGCATCTGCTTGGTAGCATGTGAGTCTAGAATCTAGTTGTACATTCGCTTGGTGCACTGGATCGGAGCCCCTCGATGTAAGAGTACATATACTCCAGCCGTGACGCCTGTATGTATGAGTACATTGCCAGCCTGCAATGCCAGGCCTCCAGCACGTTGCGTACAGGGCTGCCCGAACTTGAAGCAGTATCCAATGTATCTCTGACCGGTATACCTCCTGCCCCAGCTTTTGGCTGGAGACGGTTGGAGTTGGGGCCCGGTGACACCGAGTCTGGTTTTTTTCAACTTGCCTGGGCCTCGTGCTCCACCACTTTAACAGCACATGCACATGCGGAACTATGTGGAGGCCTTCCGGGATTCCGCTCGAGCAGTAGTCACCTGACCACATCCTGCATGGAACCCCTTCGCAAATATGCACATGCTCTCTCCATTAGATACTATGATGTTGTTGGTGACATCACAGGGACAGGTGCTTGCAAACGTTTGTCATGTTATTGCAAACTGAGAGAAAGTGTCAATGGAACTTAGAGTGGAGAGACAGGAGCAGCAATCAGACGCAGAACAGACAACTTGAAGGCCTGTGGTCTGAACTGTACACTGGACCAATCAAGATTCTGAAATGTGTGTTACACAGCGATAGATCTAGCTATAGGACCCAGCAGCGCCGAGGCAACAGACCAGGCAACACGTAAGCAGACAGACAGGCCACCGCAAGCACCAAGGCTACTGACTGATGGCGTCTGTGTGCGCTGCTGTGTCAGCCTTTGTCTGCCGCAGGAATCACAGTCAACAGAGCAGAATTGCTTCTTTAGGTTGTGTCATGCAGCAGGGCAGTGTGCAAGAGTCTCTGCACAGCATGCACAGCATGCACAACACGCGGACTGCACACATTTCAGTGCATGCACACGTGTGTGCTTTCGTGCCGAACGAATTCGTTTTGGCATTTGCTCGTGCGGAGAGTAGCCGTGGTCCGAACCAATTTGCTCTGGCATTTGCTCGTGCAGAGAGTGGCCGTGGTGCTTGCGGTGGCCTGTCTGTCTGCGTGTTGCCTGGTCCTGGTCTGTTGCCTCGGCGCTGCTGGGTCCTAGATCTATCACTGTGTGTTACACAGTGATAGATTTAGAACTCAGCAGCGCCGAGGCGACAGACCAGGCAACAAGCAGACAGACAGACAGACCGGCCACCGCAAGCACCAAGGCTACTCTCCGCACGAGCAAATGCCAGAACAATTGGTCTGACTGATGTCATCTGTGTGCGCTGCTGCTGCTGCTGCTGCTGCTGCTGCTGCGTCAGCCTTTGTCTGCCACAGGAATTACAGTCAACAGGGCAGAATTGCTTCTTTAAGTTGTGTCATGCAGCAGGGCAGTGTGCAGGAGTCTCTGCACAGCATGCACAGCATGCACAGCATGCACACACAGACGCCATTGCCTGTAGGGATGTGATAGTGGCAGGGATGTGATGCATCCACCACTGATACCATCACCTAGTGGTGCAGTCAGCACAGCACTGCTGCCATGCAGCATAGCGCTGCTGTCATGTGATGTGATGTGATGTGATGTAATCAGTTTGGAGCCTGAGGTGGACCTGGAGGGTGCTGTGATCTGTGCTATAGCAGGCACATGCATGCACCGTCATGCATCATTCCCCTCCACAGTGTCACCTGACTTGTGCAGCCTCAGGTTCAGATGGCAGTCCAGTGCTAGCAGCTAGCATGCTGGCCAGTGGCCCTGAGACCAATGTCTACTTCTGCTGCCAGGGCGATCAGTCATGATCTGCAGCTCATCCAATGAAGTCCTCCAATCAGAGCCGGGCGGCTGATGAAAGTCAATCTGACACCACACTGACCTCTTCTGGCATTTGCTCGTGCGGCGCATGACCTTGGTGCTTGCGGTGGCCGGTCTGTCTGTTTGCTGTCTGTTTGCTTGTTGCCTGGTCTGTTGCCTCGGCGCTGCTGGGTCCTAGATCTATCACTGTGTAACACGACACCACACTGGCCTCACTCTGCCACTCAACCTGTGACCTTAGACAGGGATTGAAGTGCCCATCCAGTGCCTGGGCGTGTTCCTGTGCAGACCAACGCAGAGCTACGTGCTGTGTGCCTGCTTTCTTTGGCGCATCTACGGGGCCATTTGTGTATCAGTATCAGTGCAGAACTCCGCCCCTCATGGGACTACCAGAGCTCAGCTGGGCCCAGGCTCTGCAGCCCTTCAAGTTGTCAATCATGCATGCAAATACTTCACAAATGTGTTACACAGTGATAGATCAAGGACCTAGCAGCGCCGAGGCAACAGACCAGGCAACACGCAAACAGACAGGCCACCTCAAGCACCAAGGCCACTCTCCGCACGAGCAAATGCCAGAACGAGCTAGCGCCGGCACGAAAGCAAACACAGATTGCAGGTTTGTGTAGAGGCAACGCGGTGTTGTTCAGGATGGGCTTGCAGATCATGACTGGTGTGTCTGGAAAGGCAGCCGTGGCGGGCAGAATCCGCCCGGTTAGCTGAAACGCCCAGTTAGCTGAACAAGTGCTGGCGAATCCGCCCGGAACGTTTGAGTTAGCTTAATAAACACTGAGGAGAGCGCACGAGCCTTTTGAGATGTGAGAAGCACCAGAGCACCCCTGGGCTGCAGCCATTGCAGAGGATGGCAAATACTTGCTCACCAATGCAACAGCGGCACAGCAACTTGCAGTGCAACAAACCAGCAAGTAATTCAAAGCAAGCCTGTACACACACAGCAGGCGTGACAAACCTATAGATCTGCACTTTTGAGTCTACAGCTTTGATATACGTTATACAGGTGGCACAGGTTACAAAGGTTACACAGCTAGCGTTGCGTTCATCTCCGTGTAACACAGCTAGCGTTTGGCCACTTCTGGCTGATCCTCTATCAGCCAGCCTGTGCAGCAAGAAGGTGGACATGAGTCAGCCATAACAGAATATGCTTCCCTTGAGGCCACATATATACATGCATGCCATGCAGCAGCACAGATTACACAAGTACATCGCGTCGACGACCGCTTGTGGGCCCGGCGAGGGCTGGCTGTGTGTTTGGTGTGCGCGTGGCCTGCGTGGTACTGCGTGGTGTGTGCGTGTCTGCTTTCGCGATGGCGTTTGTTTGTTCTGGCATTTGCTCGTGCGGCGCGTGGCCTTAGTGCTTGCGGCGGCCGGTCTGTCTGTTTGCTTGTTGCCTGGTCTGTTGCCTCGGCGCTGCTGAGTCCTAGATCTATCACTGTGTAACACAAGTACATCCACACACTTACACAATGTCAGTACTCTGTGGCATGAAGGCATAATGGGATATCAAGCATATGCTTGATGGGACATGCAGACTGCGAAGACCGAGAGATCCCTGCCAGTGGCAGAAAAGAATGAACTCATGCCTGCGAGACAAGAATGTGAGGCAGACAAGAATACGAGGCAGACAAGAATGAAATCATGCTGCAAGAGACAGCAGCTGCCTCTTAGATAGAATTCTCCTGCATGAGGCACTGCACAGCAGCATGCAAGTGGGCCTGTGGGGGGGTAAATTATGTTTGGTGAGATGGCTGTAACTACAACTCAAGGGGGCAAGACAGGCGGCCAGGTGCCACTGGTTGCCTGGCATGAGCTGTTCTGCATGTTCCTTGAAGTTGAAGTTGAGGGCCACCCGCAGCAGCACACCAGCACCACTCAACACACTGGCAGTTCAACACACAGCAGCACGCCAAAGAACTGAATGTGTCATTTATTTGGCAGACCATGCAATTTCTCTGCTGTTGTGTTACACTGTGATAGATCTAGGCCTCAGCAGCGCCAAGGAAAATAGGAGGGACAAAGCTCTAGATACCTGCTGTTGTGCAATCGCTCCGAGACTCTGCCTATTGTGATTGGCTGTGCAGCATTGCAGTCAGGTAACTGAGCAGCCACCCAATAGAGATATCATGCGCATCAGTATCAGGTAGTACTGTTACATCGAGGGGCTCCGATCCAGTGCACCAAGCGAACGTACGACTAGAGTCTAGACTCACATGCTACCCAGGTAGTACTAGTACGTACTGCTGCTGCTGATGCGTTTGCTGTGACTTGGCGAATGGCACAGGGAAGAAGGTGGCAAGCTGATTCTAGACTGCATGCACAGTCCATATTGCATGCAATCAGCAGGTTTCAGGTTTCCTGAGATGCTGCTGGAGATCATGCCTATTTGCGACCATCGCCAGAACAGAGATCCTGAGCAGAGCTCCACGACGACTGCACACGCACACGTGCTGTTTGCGTTTCAGTCCTCGATCCGTGCGAAAGCCTGCCCAGGCCATCGCTGAGAAGAAGTGCATGCGCTGCGAGTGGACGTGTCATGCGCAGTATGAACGGAGCGCGATCGGTGCACACACGACGATCCAGGCGCTGGTTCGTTCTGCTCGTGAGGAAAATGGCCTTGGCGCTTGAGGTGGCATGTCTGTGTTACACAGTGACGTGGCATGTCTGTGTGTGTTGCCCGGTCTTTTGCCTCGGCGCTGCTGGGTCCTAGATCTATCACTGGGTAACACATGACCATCCAGGCGCCAGCCACTGCAGTCAGCGCCTGCCTATCGCTTCATGCTCTGGGGGCAGGTGTGTGTCTGCGGCTGTCTTGGAATCGCTCGGTCAAAGAGGACTAAGGCCCGCCGAGTTCGCGCCACGCTGCGATGCTCACGTTGCCTAGGTCAGGCTTGCGACCATGCGGACAGCGGCACCACGTGACACTGGTCGACGTACTTAGCGCAACACGTGCGAATTTTATCAACTTCACTGTGCCTGGCCGCTCGCATTGGGCCGCCAGAAGCTGAGCACGCCGTTGGTTCTTGTCTGTCCCCCGAGTATGCATGCCGCGCTCTCTGGCCGGCGGGCGTCCCTGCGAGATGCATTCCCCGACACACGTTCGTGGATCTGGTATGTTAGCTTGCATAACATGACACTTCTGCCGACGTGCTGCTGTGTTACCAGAGAGCTTCGGAGAAGGCCCTCTAGAGCACTTGGACATGTTCGGCTCCGAACTGAGCTGCGTCGTCCGGATACGTGCGGCGTTCAACATCACTGAACGCTGAGGAGTCATACAGAAATGCGCATGATTCGATGCTGTGCAAGTGACGCTAGATTACAGGAGGTCGGATGCAGTAGACACTGCTGGACACCGGCAGCCACCCAGCGTTTACGAATGAGGCCCCTCGCTACTTCCATTAACTTCCGTACATGCCATACGCGGGGTCTGCACATCATTCAAACATTCAGAGTGTTCAATGTCTTCGTCTATACCTCTTTTGCGACGATCCGAGTCGTCGCAGCGTCAAATGCTGCGAATCCAAGCCTGTACATATACACTGACAGCATCCCCAACTTGTTGCTGCAACGTCGCACGGATTTCAATTGCTATGTATGGAAGATCAGCAGTCATTGTTCCTGGCAGGTAGAAATGTCAATGTGCCACGGCCGCTGTCATAGAGCCAGCGGCAGTGTTGTTTTGCTGCTTCTGCTGTTGCTGCTGTGTGTTGCGTGCACCCCGTCCACCCATGCGGGTCCATCGGACCCCAGCAGCGCTACGGGCGCGCAGCACGCCTGCGTACAAGCAGCGACTGCGGATGCCATTTTGAAGGCTGTCGCGAACAGTACCGGCGCTGTCCACGTCTGTGTTTCATCGGAAGATGGGTGCGAACTCCCGCCTAGCCGGCCCTGCGCCTCTCGGGTGCTCCAATTCAATTTCAAATGCAATCATTTCGATTTCACGAGGAGTTTTCGTGTCGCGGCATGGGCGTGCAGCCAGAGCAACGCTCAAGCACCTACACGTCCCTGGCTCCCTTGCACGGCGTCGACCACTGACACCATGTCGAAGTCGCCGCACTCATATGTATGCCACAGTGAGAATCATGTGTTTCTTTTGGCTGCATCGCGTGTACTGGTGTGTGCTCGATATTCGCTTGGCCCTGCGTCCATTCGCGGTGACTGTTGTGCCATTTGGGCACGCACATTCCTACATCCTCGAGCGCAGCTCTACGCCTCGAATGACCTATCCTGTCCGAGCTCAGCCACATGCACCATGACGTGTATGTGACATGTATGCCTTCGAATTTGACGCCGCAGTGCCTTCCCGGCCGTGTCCTCGCAAGCGCTGATACACGCTAGGCAGGCAGCTACACTGACGTGTGCTTGATGGCTGGCCAGGTCTGTCACCTTGACAAACATCACATGCATAGACAGTCAGGCTTAGCTATGTGAACAGGCGCCGTGCGTCTCACGTGTGTGGGAATGTGCACAGGCATTTTGATCAGCCCGTCGTTTGCGTCCCAGCATCCACTGGCCATGGCAGGCTGCGCTGGCGGGCGCACGCCAGGCACGCGCGGCAGCTTGCACGCGCCATAATACCATTATAACATTCTTCACTTTCACCATCAGGCTGCTACAGCCGCCCATGCGGTGGTGGACAGCAGCGGCGTATGATATCATCGATGTACATGTGCACTCCTGCCCGGCCTGATGCCGCGGCGTCCCAGCTCTCCTCCTCCCCTCTCGTTGTCAGCAGATCAGTCCAGGCAGCCATCATCTCTGTACACGAGCGAGGCAGTGACACGAATGCCGTCCAGTTCTGAAGCGCAGTTCGGTTTTGCTCGGAGGCGATCATGTGTCAATTCACCAGTAGTTATGACCAATCTGGAGATCTACTGCTACGAATATTCCAGGCAGGCTCCACCAGCCAGGCAGCAGGCACCACACTGGCATGTGTTGGTGGTGTGCGGATGTGGCAGTGTGCTGCAGTTGATGGATTTTCGCGTGCTGCTGCTCGCTGCCTGCCGCTTGCTGGGATTCGGTTGCTTGCTTGCTTGTTGCTGCCCTCGCTGCTGGGCTCCTGCGTCGATTTTCGAGTGAAACCGGCATGGGAGTTGATCTCGAACTGCCGTGCGAGAACATCTGAGTACCCGCATGCATGGAGTGTGCCGCTTGCATCGGGTACTACATCAAACTCCTCTGTTCGCACGTGTACACACTTCATGCATGCGCGCCCACCACTCAGGCTACGCAGACACCTGCACCAAGGCTTTCATCAGAGGCTTCCAAGAGCAGCACGTTTTGCACCGAGGTCGCAGTGCGCGCGCTGCGCCACAGTACCTGCAGCGCCGCCGGCAGCAACAGCATGCTGCCGGAGGAATATGCATGCAGTGTGTGCATTGCACAATCCCAGACGAGCTCCGAGCACTGAGCACACTAGCGCACTTGAGCCCTTACCAGACAGGCTGGCGGAGTGACAGGGAGCGCATGCATGCAGGCAGGAGCTCTCGTTCGAGGCGTCTCCGCCACTGCGGCTGCCGGCAGGGTTCAATCTGACGGTTGAGTGCAGCACGCGCAGGCAAATGCTGAGCCTCTTCAGCCCGGAGGGTGGCGTGGAAGTGCCGCGCTCCTCCCACCTCCTCTTCAAACGCTGCCAGGTACGCGCGATCCCCATCCAGCCTGCAAACTCTTCTTCGTTCGTTCCTTCATAGTGCCGTTCTTTCCTGCGTTTCACTTGACTTTATTGCACCCCTGTTCCTCCGCCTCACGGTGTACACCCTATCTATGCATGTACAAGCAGTTCACCACCCCCATCCGGGGGGGTGCCGCCCTACTTGGCCCTACTTGTCCCTGAGTGGCGCTGAGGTCCCATCAGTGGCTAGGGGGGGAGCAGGTGACGAGGTAGATAGAGTTATGGCAGCAAAACGCAGTGGCAAGCAGTCGGAAAAACCGAGTGAGCCGCCTGTAGCCAAGTATATTTGGCGCAGTGTGGCTGTGGCTAAGTATAGCATGTGCTGGCCCTTGCCGCAACACAACATTGCACAGAGAGATACGTTACATTGCATAGACACTACGTGTGCGGGCGTGTGAATTTACGCCGGCCATGCTGCATCCTTGTCAACCTTTGTGCGAGCCCCCACACGAATCAACGCTGGTTCGGTAAGCCTGTAGCCAATTATGTTTGGCTCAGTATGCCTGTGTCCAATAGTATTTGCTGTCGGTAAATAGGTGGGGCACGCAGTTGGCCTCACCGTTGTTGCAACATGCGGCACATGTAAACGTGCACCACTTATAGATACTCACTCGTGCTGAAATAGCATAGCTCCACAAAACTCACACGATACACCAATCGGCACACTGTACCGTTGCTGATCATCTGCGTATATTTTGCGCCGTGTATTACGTTGGTGCACGCGGTTGGCCTCGCGGTGGCGCACGGCCTGCGGCGCGTCGATGTCAGCCTCTGCTCGTACTTGCGGCAGTTAAATTTAGCAGCCTCGTCTGCAGCTAACGATAATTGCTTTCGCTACACGCTACACGGCGCCGTTGTTTCTCTGTTTCACGTCGTACTTCTAGCCAATTCATCGTACATACAGGCGCTAGCTACCACGTGCTAAGTATCCGTACGCAGTTGCGCCGCACGACCGAGTCCATCCGGTTCAAGATCGCGTGTGGCTACGAGGGCCGTCCGCGTCGGAACGGATAGCGCTCCGTTCCTGAAAGCTCAGCGCAGCGTCTTCGACACCTGTAGAGTCAACTCGGAAATACACGTGAAACACATAACATCTAGCGCGTCGTAAGCTGTGATACCCAGCCGCTCATTAAGGGGGCGTGTACTCGCGACGTGCGTGCTCTCCCTTGTTGGATGTCTCTGTGCAGCAGCGCAGATGAAACGGTAGCATGCCGTAGCACCCAAAAGGAAAACACACGCATACACAGAGAAAGATGTCAAGAAGGAGTCGGATTAGAATGTACTGGTCTCGAAGGTTCGAGAGGATATGCGACAGATACATACATAGATACATAGATCAGGCAAAGGCATGTAACTGTACATAGATCAGGCAAAGGCTCGCTGGATTGAGAACTCCTTGCGGGAGTTCAGTGCGGCGACAGTGAAAGGAAACGGATTTGTGATCAGAAAGACCATGTCCAGGGTAGCACGGCTCACGGGTGCGCAGTTTGTGCCAGGTGATCGCCTGGCCGGCTTGCATCTGCTGGGTAGCATGTGAGTCTAGAATCTAGTTGTACGTTCGCTTGGTGCACTGGATCGGAGCCCCTCGATGTAACAATACATAGATCAGGATCGGAGCCCCTCGATGTAACAGTATACATAGATCAGAGTAGCGCAGTTTGTGCCAGGTGATCGCCTGGCCGGCTTGCATCTGCTGGGTAGCATGTGAGTCTAGAATCTAGTTGTACGTTCGCTTGGTGCACTGGATCGGAGCCCCTCGATGTAACAGTACATAGATCAGAAAGACCATGTCCAGGGTAGCACGGCTCACGGGTGCGCAGTTTGTGCCAGGTGATCGCCTGGCCGGCTCGCATCTTCTGGGTAGCATGTGAGTCTAGATTCTAGTTGTACGTTCGCTTGGTGCACTGGATCGCAGCCCCTCAATGTAACTATACATAGATACACGCCTGGCCGGCTCGCATCTGCTGGGTAGCATGTGAGTCTAGACTCTAGTTGTACGTTCGCTTGGTGCACTGGATCGGAGTACCTCGATGTAACAGTACATAGATACACGCACTGGATCGGAGCCCCTCGATGTAAGAGTAGATACACGCGCGCTAATACTGTTACTAAGATAGAGAGCTGGCTAGCTACTTGTAGCTCTGCCTCTGCCCTTCTCCATGTAACACACAGCCAGATGCAGCTGCATGGGCTGTCCGCAGGGCTGTTTTTGAAAGGCAGCACATGTGCATGCACTTCACACCGGTGCCTTGAAACAATACCGATGTGCATTCTAACTACAGGGGTAACTAAATTTGTTAGTAAGGCCCCGCCCCCCGCCCCCCTACTCCCTCACCCCCCTCCCCCGAGACCCAACAAGGTTGGGTGAGGAGAGCTCCAAAATGACATTTTTTGTACATATCACACAATCAGCTGTGCCCCCGGCAACATTCCACGAGGCGCCGTGCGTGCTGCGCAAGCAGTTGCCTGCAGCACCACGGCAAGTGCGCAGGCATCATGACCTGCAACTGTTTTTTAAACATATCGAGACACATCTCGAGCGTCACGCCATGTGATCAGCACGCCCTGAGCACACCCACGCCTCTATCACCCCCAGGCAGGGCGGCAGCAGAACCATCAGGCATACACTGGGCCAGTCCTCGAGCATGACGCCCCCAGGGACTGAGCCAACCTCTGAGGTTGGGCCCCCCTGCAGTGTGTGTTACACTGTGATATATGATGGCCTCAGCAGCGCAATGGGAAGAACGCAGGGAGCAAAACAAACAAACAATCACACGCAGCTCGCAGCACGGTCACCGTCCGCATCAGCATGATCCACACACACCTCGAGCGCGCGCAGGTGATGACACTGCCATCGCTTGAGGAGGCAGGCCTTGACAGCTCACACGAGCAGGTAGTCGACGGCTTCTTCGGCCGGTCGCCTGGCCACGTGCACTTCCACGACTGCGACCTCCTCGTGTCGCTGCAGGTGAGCTCACCCCTGCATGCATGCTGCCTCCCGGCCAAGTAAGACAGAGTCAGCATGTCCAGCTTGTTGACACGTCCGTTTGCAACGTGCGCATGCATTGCTGGTACGGCAGTCGTGGAGCTGGCCCTGCACCCCACCTGCGTCTCTATGACCGCGTACAACGTTGAACATGCTTGCATGCATGGAACATGCTTGCATGCATGGTGAATATCGCTGCCGATTCCCGTCCGGCCGCGGGTGTGGCGTGATGTCCAAGCCTGGGTGACTTTTCTTGGTTTGTTCTGCTCGGAGCCAGTAGCGCTTGCGCAGTGCTACCCATCTGAGAGGCTGCTGCGGAGAGGCCTGCCGCGATCAGACTCCTGCCAGTGCAGCCGCATGGTAATGTGGTGGTCGATCAGCAGTATGTGGGCAACACGATTCAGTGACAGGTGCATACGCCGGTAGATGCCTGTCCCGACCTCACGCCCAACTGCATGCAGTTCATGCAAGCGTACGTGGGCTACCACGAGCCCGTCGCCGGCAGGCCGCTCCCTGAGTACATCGCCTCGTCGTACCCGCGTGCCCTCTTCGAGTCCAGCGCGCTCTTCACGGACGCCGCCTACAAGGCCGCCGCCCTCTCCTTCCGCCGCGCACACTTCCAGCTCAGCTCCATCGCCATTGCAACCGTCACCTGCTACTTTGCCGACGCCTCGATCTGGTACAGCATAGAGTCCCGCGCTGCGGCGATGCCCCTCCTGGCCGCCGCCGAGGCGGCGCGCGCTGCCGGGGAGCTTGACTGGGCGTACGGCGCTGCTGTGAACCCCCGCGGCCCGTTCCCCGAGTCGTCCGTGACCGGGGAGCTGCCGTTGCCGGAGCTGCGCTCGGGCAACGAGAGCGGTCCGGCGGTGTCGACCGGTCACATCGCGCGCACAAGCGGGTTTGTCTTCAACGAGGCTGAGGGCCTCCCGCAGCCGCTGGGAGACGCGGAGGCCACCGGGTTTGGGATCACAATGCTGCAGAGCGGAGGCCGCCCGGTTGCACTGGTGCTGCCGCCGGCGGATGCGCGGGGGCGCGAAGGGGGCAAAGCGGGGAAGGGCGGCAGTGGGAAGCTGAACAAGAGCGTGAAGCTGTGGCATGTGCTGGCGGGCGTGCTGGGCGTCGTGCTGCTGGTGTCATTGGTGGGGGGGACGTGGTGCTGTATGTGCGCGCGGGCGCGGGCGCGCACACAGCGTCGGCGGTCGCATCTGCCGACCGTGTACGGCAGCACCCTGAAGCCACTCAAGGCAGCATCGGGCAGCCGCTACGGCGCGGGGCCGCTGCGCGCCGGTATGCCGTCGGCTGGAGGGGCCACCGGCAGCGGCCAGGGAGGTGGGTTCGGGGGCGTGAACGAGCTGGACATGACGGAAGACGCGGTGCGCAGCGGCGTGGAGGCCATCGACGCCGCTGCTGGCGGCCCGGATTTCGGCAAGTTCCCCACCCTGATGACGTCGTCCTCGCGGACGCTGGGAGAGGGAGGCCAGGGGGTGTTGGGCGCGGTGGATGCGATCGTTCCGGATCTGTGGCCGTCGCGGCAGCCCGGCGGAGCGGCCGGGACGGTGGATACCGGGTGCGGATCCGGGGTGGTGAATCTGGGGCTGAGCTCAGGGTGGAGCGGGGGGATGAGCGCGGGGCCGAGTGGGGGCCTGATCGGCGGGGGGTGGGCGCATATGGGCGGCGTGTCGCGGTGCTTCGTGCCAAACTCTGTGGCGCTTGCGGCGCTGCAGAAGGAGCAGTGGAAGGAGGAGCTGGCGCTTGAGGCGGCCCCGGAAGAGGAGGCGCGGCACGTGCAGGGCAAGGTGGCGGTCGCGGTGAAGGAGATGCAGGGCGCGCTGCAGGCGGAGCTGCAGGACGACCACCTGCAGCTGCTGGGCGTGCTGGGCCGCGGCGGCTTCGGCGTCGTGTACCACGGTGCGGCCACTACCATGTGGGCAATGCTATACATATACACGCGAGCGATCTGCTCTGTGCCGTACTCTCATCGTTGCCTCTCCAGCCCTGCTGCGAGCACCACCGCTGCGCCACACTCAATCCTGAACCCTGAACTATTGTGAACGCGGTTCATCGTTACGCTGACCGCTCGTGCGTCAGCTCATGAGTCATGACCATGCATTTCGAGCCAGGAGGTTGCAGGAGCGACGTGTGAGTCCGGACAGGCCTTAGCCCTTGCTCGCCACTGCCCCTGCTTTGCGGTGGCGCCGTTGCTGCATACATTATGCCTGGCCCGCTCAGTTTGCGCCGCTCTCCAGAACACTCAGCGTTGTTCCTCGCCCGGTGTATACGTAGAGTAGTATTAATAGAGTTTCCCGAACCGGAGCCGTGTGTTGACGCGTGCGAACAGAGGCGGGCGTGTGCAGGGCAGTGGCGGGGGCTGGAGGTGGCGATCAAGACGGTCATCTTCAGCAGCAGCCGCGATGATGAGGAGACGGCGGTGGTGGCGAGCGAGGCCGCCATCGCGAGCAACCTCGGCCACCGCAACGTCGTCGCCACCTACAGCCACGACATCCTCGACGTCGCAAAGGCCGTCGGCCACGAGCTCGCTGTCTTCAAGTTCTACCTCATCCAGGTGCGCCCCCCCCCCCCCCCCCCTACTTGTTTTCCCGCTTTTGCTTCTGCAGAGTTGATAGATGGTTGGTATCGCATGTACCATGATGGGCCTGCACCGCAGTGGATGGTGTGCCCGCATGTGGTGCTGGACGCGTGCTGTTGCGTGTTGCATTCATCCTCGCTGCGCTGGTTTCACGCTGTGCGTGCTGTCATGTGTCGGGCTGTGTGGATGCTGTGTGCTGTGTGCTGGAGGGGGAGATGGCTGTGGTGCTGTCATCTTCATACTCCCCCGCCGTGACGAGGTGCTAGCAAGGAGTGCATGTCCAAGCGCCGCATGTTACTGCACGCACTGGAGGCTGGAAATGGAGCGTGGCACATTCCATGGGTGCGAGCCCACTGCATGCCAACGCCTGCGGCAGCAGCCCACGACTCAGCCCGGAACTGCACATGTGTCACACAGTGATAGATCTAGGACTCAGCAGCGCCGAGGCAACAGACCAGGCAACAAGCAAACAGACAGCAAACAGACAGACCGGACTGCACATGTGTGGTGTGTCTATCACTGTGTAACATATGTGTGGTGTGGGGTGCTGTAGGAGTACTGCAACGGTGGGAGCCTGCGGGCGGTGGTCGAGGAGGGCCTCTTTGGGGGCCCGACGATGCGCGCACGCTGGCGCCGCATCTCCGTTGCCCTGTGCGGCCTCGCCGCGGGCATGCACTACCTGCACAGCAAGCGCATCTGCCACGGCGACCTCAACCCGTCCAACGTCCTCATGAAGGTGAGCCCTCCAGGCTAGCCCCCGCCCTGCCCTGCATGCGTGTGGTGAGCTGCTACGGACACATGCCGCCACAGTGCGGGCGACGGTTGACAGTACTCGCGTGGCGAACTGGTGTGGAAATCTGAGAGCGAACTATCTGGCGTGAAAACCTGAAAGGGATCGTGTTGCCTTGATGCCTGAATGCTGTCCGGCTGTCCAGCTGCAAGCTGCAAGCTACGAGCTGCAAGCTGTGGTGGACAGATGCTGCGGTGGACACTTCAGGCGTCAGGCAGTGCCTGCTATCTCTCTGATTACTGGAGAGAGGTGGCCACGCCACTACTAACAGCAGCAAGACTAAGTGGCATGGCGCTGTTGCCATGCTGCTGTCAGACCTTGCCGTCATCCGTTGCTGTTTCAGCGCCCATATGCATGGAGTGTGACCGCCAATGGAGACTGTGTAGACCTGTCAGTTGTCCAGTTGTCCAGACCTCGAATGTGGCCCAGCGACTCCACACAAAAGCCCCATCCATTCTGACCTTCACACTTGAAAAATCTACAGCGACTACACACAGAGCCCAGCACAGCCCAGTCAGCAGCCACTGCTGTGGCTGCTATGCCCGCTGGCTGGCGTGAGACTGATGTGTTGATGCCATCAACACGGGAGTGACTGCCATCAACACACTGCCATCAACACATGCTGCCATTAGCACCTTGCCTGCTAATGGCTAACGGCATTGTGCCAATGCCCTGTGGCTGTGTGTGCATGGACAGCAACCAGTTTATGTCATACATTCACATGCATGTATGCAGTGCACCAATCACCATGCAAGACACCACTGCCTGTGCTGCCTGTAGGCACTCCCACATGCTACAACAGGTGAACATGCATCTGCATGCAGGCACATTGCTACCATGTGTCATAGCTTAATGTCCTAGCCTAACGCCTATAGGAGCTGCCATGAGGCATGTCTGCAGCATCACACAGAGAGCATCTGATTCCAGCTCCACCTGGGTGTTATACACAGTGATAGATCTAGGACTCAGCAGCGCCGAGGCAACAGACCAGGCAACAAACAAACAGACAGACCGGCCACCGCAAGCACTCCACCTGGGTGCACTTGCATGCATACGTGTCATGCCTGACTCATTGCCCTCAGACCACCCATGCCTGTGCCTGTGATCATCTGTGTTCTCGCAGCTCTCCTGGAGCTCACAGCAATCACCCCTTTGTGTGGCAGAATGTGCACTGTGAGTCTACGATGTTCCCCCGCAGCAACATGCAACGTCACAGCCTGCCATTCAGCCAGTCAAACACAACTGTTACAGCTTCACATATTGTACACTACTTAAGCCGTATGGATCTCACCTGTGGCAGAATGTGCACTGTGAGTCTACGATGTTCGCTCGCAGCAACATGCAACGTCACAGCCTGCACTTCGCACACAGCACAATCAATGTCCTAGGTATCAATGCCAACTCACAGCAGTATGCAAACAAAGTCCAAGAGACACGTACCTGCCATTCAGCCAGTCAAACACAACGACTGGTGAACTGGCAGTCAGTCCTATATGTGACAGCGAACTTGCTGATCACCATGCAAATCTATGCATCAACGTCCTACTCCCGCAGTCTCATGCATGCATTGCTGCACTGCACCTGCGGCCACACCAACGACTAGCTTGCACTCAGTTGCCTAAAGCCTAGATCTGCCACACACCCCCTCAAGCACTGTCGCTTGGTGGTGGCTTCAAATACCCAGCAATTGCATTGGTCAGCATAGGCCCGGACAATGCCTTTGTCAGCATGTCAGCCTTCTGCTCCTCAGTAGACACAAATTCCACCGACACCTCACCACGCAAGTACCTGTTCCTAATGAAATGGTACTGCACATCAATGTGCTTGGACCTGCCAGCTACTCCAGCAGTCCTCTGCTTCATCAGCTGAAGCGCACTCTGGTTGTCACAGTACAATGGCATGCACTGAACCTTACCGTAGACATCACTCAGCAGCTTCCTCACCCACAGTGCTTCCTTCACAGCCATTGCTGCTGAGATGTACTCCGCTTCACTCGTAGACGTCGCCACCACCGTCTGCAGCTTGGATGCCCACAGAATCGGCCCTCCGTTCATCGTCATCAGCATCCCTGAAGTGCTCTTCCGACCATCAAGCTCTCCTGCCAGGTCTGCATCTGAGTAGAGCCGCATCACCGCCTCTCGTGGCATGCCCAGCTCCTTGAAGTCCGCCTCAGTGTATGCCCGCACCCCCTGCTCTCCACGTGGAGGACTGTACTGGTACATCAGCCCCCAGTCCCAGGTCCCTCGCACGTATCTAAGCACACGTTTCATTGCCGCGAAATGCACATCTGTGGGGCTCGACATGAATCGACTCAGCACCCCCACAGGATATGCGAGATCTGGCCGTGTGTGAGTGGAGAGGTACAGCAGTGCACCCACCGATTCTGAGTAGCCCGCCTTGCGCTGGTCATCATCCGTCAGTGGCGAGCCAGACGTCTTCTGCAGTTTGTGTCTTTCCTCCATCGGCGTCGCCTTGGGCTTGCAGTCCCACATGCCTGCCTTCTCCAGCATGCGCTTGGCGTACTGCCCCTGACTCAGCATCACCCCCTGGCCCTTCACTTCTGCCACCTCCTGCCCCAGAAAGTAGCTCAGCTCGCCCAGGTCTTTCACTTCAAAGTGCTTGCTGAGGTCCGCAACTGCCTTGTCATCTTCCCCCTCAGCTGCCAGGATGGCAGCATCGTCGACATGGACCAGGAAATACACCCTGTCGCGTCCAGTCCCTCGAATGAACAAGCACGGATCATGCTCTGACTCCGTGTACTTGTCGCTGATCATCGCCTTTGTCAGCTCTTCATTCCAGGCTCGCGGCGCCTGCTTCAGCCCATACAGAGCTTTCCGCAGCCTCCACACCTTGTTGCCTTGCCGCAGCTCGGGCGGCGGGCGCACGTACACCACCTCCTTCAGGTCCGCATGCAGAAACGCTGTCTTCACGTCCACCTGCCGCAGCTTCAGCTTGGGATCTGCCGCTTTCAGAGCCAGCATCAGCCTGAAGGTTGCGCTCTGGGCCGTCGGCGCGAACAGATCGCCGTACTCCCCCTCCTGCTGAAGGTTGCCCATTGCGACGAGCCGGTACTTGTGCCTCACAAGGTTGCCTTTCTCATCAAACTTCAGATCGCACACCCCCTTCGACGGGAGCGCCTTCTGACCGGGCGGCAGATCACATTCCTCGATCACGCCCTTGCCCCTGAGTGAGCCATACTCTTCATCTTTGGCACTCACCCAGACCTCCCTGTCTGGTCGCTTCATCGCCTCCTGATACGACTTCGGTGCGACCAGCAGGTCTTCATCACTTGCAGTCTGCACCCCCTCAGCCACAAACAGCTGAGCCTGGTACGGCAGATTCGGCGGATTTCTGGCACGCGCCGGGTAGCGCCTCTGGCCACCTGCCCCAGCGGCCCCTCCGCCTCCATCATCATGCATGGGCTCATCCTGCCCATCGTCACCGGAACCATCATCAGGGTTCCCCTCAGCATCAGCACCGGCCCCCGGGTCCTCACCCTGGCCGTCCCATGCTGCATCTGAATCATCGTCACTCAGGGACCACTCATCACTGTCCTCCAGAGTCACGTGGTCTGCGTCCTCATCACCTGCTTCGTCATCAAACAGGATGAGTTCATCGTACTCTGTCTCCGGCAGCGCCTCTTCTGGCTCTCTGGGCTGCTGCAGTTTCTCGTCCTCACGGAACGAGACATCCGCACTGTCCGACAGCTTCCACACACCCTTCGCTTTGTGCATCACTGTCCAGGCCTTCATGTGCCTGGGGTAGCTGACGAAGATCACGTCTCTGCTGACATCGTCCAGCTTGCTGCGCAGCTCTGACGGAATGTGCTCCGTCGCCTTGCTCCCGAACACCCTCAGGTGTGACACATCTGGCACCTTCTCCCAGAACAGCTCATGCGGAGTCTTGTTCTGGCCTTCTGTTGGCACCAGGTTGCGAGTATATGCTGCCGTGTCCATTGCTTGTGGCCAAAGCCGCTTCGGCAGACCCGCATCCTTCAGCATCGCACGCGTCCTCTCAGACAGCGTTCGGTTGATCCGCTCTGCTCTGCCGTTCTGCTGCGGTCTTCTTGCCACACTGTGCTGCATGATGATGCCCCGCTTGCTGCACCACCACTTCAGCTCACCCTTGAACTCAGTGCCGTTGTCCGAGCGAATAATTTTCACCCACATTATAGGCTTCTGCGGTGTCTGCAGCTGCCTCTCCCACTCTTTCAGGCGCGTCACCAATGCTTCTGCGACCTGATCCTTTGTGCGCACACAGATGACTTCAGCATAGCGGCTGTAGTCGTCCAGCAGCGTCACTGCATATCTCTCTCCTTTCAGCCCCGGCACCCGGATCTCCATCATATCCGTGTGCACAAGCTGTAGCGGCGCCTCTGCCTCTGAGTCTGAGCGGGGGTAGTGTGCCCGCGGCTGCTTCGCCAGAGGACAAATCTCACATGCCTTGGCATCATCGGCTGGCCACTTCACCTCGCCCATGCCGGTCACCACCTTCTCGGCGCGTCGCAGATTCTGCATGCCCACATGGCTGTAGCGTCTGTGCCACAGCTCCGCCTGCTTGGCCACGTACGCGTGGGCTGGATGACGATTGGCTGACGTTTCTGGTACCATGTGACAGTTCATATAGTACAGCCCGTCCCGCAGTGTTCCCGTCAGCACCACATCTTCATCGGAATCACGAACTGTCAGCTGACCTCGTCTGCCTTCCCATGAACCGTTGACGGAGTTCACGTAGCCACCTGACAGCAGATTCATGTCCATGCTCGGCACGCATAGCACATGCTTCAGCGTCACAGTTGACCCATTTTCCATCTCCAGCAACGCCTTGCCCGCGCATGCCACCACGTGCTCTTCCTTCCCGGCTAGAGTCACAATGTCAACCGGCGTGTCCTCCTTGTCGTGGACCAAGCTCAGGTCACTCACAAAGTTGTGAGTCGCGCCTGTGTCGAACACTAGCATGTCCGGCCTATCTGCACGGACCGTTACAGTCGCCGCTGCGACTCTTGCATCTGCCCTGACCGACAGTGCTTTTCCGGGCTGAGAACTCTCCTTACCACCTGGCCCTTCACGCTGCTGATCCCGGAACCACTTCATTTCCCGACCCGCAGACATGTCATCTTTCCTCTTTCTGCATGCTCGCCATCTGTGGCCATCCTTACCACAGTAGTGGCATGGCCCCTGCGTCGGAGCCCGCGCCGCGGCCGCATGCCCTGTTAACTTTCGCTCTGGCAGAAATGTTACGAGATCCTTGAAGGTATCGCAGATGACCTCCAATGACGCTCCACGCCGCACATCCGCGCCCAGTTGTGGCCCAACCACACTTCCCAATGTCGGTCTTATGCCCTTGACAAACTGACTGACAAGAAGAGTTTCCTGACCCTGCATGCCCGCGTCCTCGAAGTCCTCGCGGAGCATCAAGACCTCATCAATGTACTTTTGGACACTCTTATCTCCTTGTCGCAGGTCGTTTGCTTTCTGCAACAGGGAGTGTCTGCGCATGTATTGGTTCCCTTCATGCTCATGATGCAGCGCCTGCCACGCCGCCATCGTTGTTTGCGCGCCCTGAACCGTTCTCAACAACGCTTCTTTCAGACCGAACTTAATGACCGCCCTAGCCTTCCTGTCCTCGGCTACCCCGGCGTCATCATCCTCAGCTGGCTCCTCGGTCAGCCATCTTTCCCACCCCTTCATGGTGAGGGCTGCCTCCATGTGGGCGAACCACTGACGGAAGTTACCGTCCCGCCCCAACTGCTGGATCCGACCCACGCCACTGCCAAATCCGACATCCCCCATATTGCCACCCAGTTACGGCCTGGCCACGCAAACAGTTACGTATTGCGTCGGGATTTGTTGCCCAGTTACGGCACAACTACGGAATTTGTCTGCAGCGGGTTCACACTCTCGTGACGGGCCCCATAACCTGTGGCAGAATGTGCACTGTGAGTCTACGATGTTCGCCCGCAGCAACATGCAACGTCACAGCCTGCCATTCAGCCAGTCAAACACAACTGTTACAGCTTCACATATTGTACACTACTTAAGCTGTATGGATCTCACCTGTGGCAGAATGTGCACTGTGAGTCTACGATGTTCGCCCGCAGCAACATGCAACGTCACAGCCTGCACTTCGCACACAGCACAATCAATGTCCTAGGTATCAATGCCAACTCACAGCAGTATGCAAACAAAGTCCAAGAGACACGTACCTGCCATTCAGCCAGTCAAACACAACGACTGGTGAACTGGCAGTCAGTCCTATATGTGACAGCGAACTTGCTGATCACCATGCAAATCTATGCATCAACGTCCTACTCCCGCAGTCTCATGCATGCATTGCTGCACTGCACCTGCGGCCACACCAACGACTAGCTTGCACTCAGTTGCCTAAAGCCTAGATCTGCCACACTTTGCCTGCCCCAGCTGCCCTCTGTGGCCCTCTGTTCCAGGTTTTCACAGGTTCTGGAGAGACTGTGAAAGCACATGTTGCAGCTGATCAGCCTCACCCCCTATCTAAGGTGCTGTTGGGTTGTCATGGCACCATTGTGTTGGAGCTGTGCTGGGTCTGAACACCAGCAGAGCAATTGCTCTGCTACGTGTACACATAGGCCTGCCTACACATACCATAGGCTGGCTGCACCTCACCCATGGCAGGCAGGGGGTGGGGATGTGGCGAGGGATGAGGCCACAGGCTTGAGGAGCCATGGTGGGCAGCTGTACTGCCGCCTGCGCACATGCCTGCGCACATGCCCCGGCACCTTGCAAGAGTGATGGACACAGTAATAGCAACAGCACACCATACATGCCATTTGAGATGACATTTGAGGAGGTGCATGTGCTGCATGTCTGTGAGCTGCATGTGGAGGTGCGTGTCCTGTGGTCGTGTCCTGTGGTCAATTGCATGATCCACTGCTGCATTGCTGCTCTGCTAACCTGCTGCAGCTGGCCTTGAACTCCCCAAACTCTGGCCGCCATCACAATCACATTCGGCACTGCCTGGCAGAAACGGCTTGGCTTGGCGCTGGAACCATCTTCTCTCCAACCGCATGCAACGCACACCAAGCCGCACACCAAGCCGCACACAGCATTTTCACAATGGTTTTCTGGCGTGCTCACTGTGACATCTGCCATGCTACGGCCCGAATTCGTTCGGCTCCCACCGAAACCGAATCGATTCGTGCACATCATGACACAGCACGCGGGTCGCACGGAGCACTCCTGGTGCTCTGGGGTTGCTCAAACCGACGTTTCGTTTGACACGCGTGGTTGTGGTGTGCAGTACGACGAGCAGGCGCACGGCAGCGTGGCTGAGGCAGTGGCGGCGGGGGAGTTTGACGTGAAAGTGACGGACTTTGGGCTGGCGATGCGGCTGCAACGGGGCAAGTCGTATGTGAGCGACATCTACCAGGGCACGCCATTCTACACCGCGCCGGAGGTCACAGAGCGGCGGCAGCTGCACCAGGCGAGCGACGTCTACTCCTTCGGCATAATGATGTGGGAGATCATGTCTGGCTCTCCAATCTACGTTGTCAAGTGTGTGCTTTCTTGCGCCCTTGTCCTTTTGTTTTGGCGCGCCCTTCGGCACCCTTTGCTGTCCCCCGACCTTTTTCCAAAACACGGGACAAAAACGGGTCGATCGTGCAACGGACGGGCCACAGCCCTGAATTTCTGCCACAACCCTTTCTTTGTCACATCATCCTTCTCTGAGTCCCGTCGCCATTATATTTCATCCCGCCACCTTCCTTTCCTTCTGTTCCATAACCTCTGAGGAGTCCTGAACCCCTGACCATCTGTTCTCGTGGCCTCACTGCCCAACCCCCCAACCAAAGCATCCGCGCTGACCGCTTCGCCACGTGCTGTGCTGCCGTGATGCAGCGCGCTGTGGTGGCTTTCTTTGAGCAAATGATGCATGCTACTGCCCAGTGATCAATGCATGCGGATACCTCTGCAAAGGACCAGCGGGAGCGCAAGCACAGCTCTGCCCATGCATGAAGCAGCGTGAGGGGCATCTTGCCGCACATCTATACATGGCTGGTTCCAAGCAGACCGCTGGCAAGGCAGTGGCACGGACGGCCATCAGCGCGCACATGCAGGTGTTGCCAGCTGTTTGCCGTCCGCAACATCTCCGCAGCCACTCTGCTCCCTCCTGTTGTGCGCCTGGAAAGTTTCCGTGAAGGCGGCCGACGTCCACGTCTGCTTAAGTTTCCACTTGGGTGTAAAATTGACGCGGCGCGTGCGGAGCATTGCCGACGCTGTGCGTGCTGTGCAGGTCTTCGGGTCACATTGACGGCGGCACGCTGAGCCCGCCAAACGAGGAGAGCACCTTTGCCGACGGCTCCGTCACTTTTGCCCTGCAAGACGCTGGTGCAGGCTCCGGCGCCATTCCCAACAAGAACGCAGTCCACCGCGCCGCACACGACCACGGCGGCGGTCGCCACACCGCCCGGGCCGACTTCACCATCCCCCCCCCCATCCCAGAGCGAGGCCCCTCGCCGACGCTCAACCCCCCCAGCCCCCGCCACAACCCCTCCAGCACCGAGGCCGCGCCGCTGCACGGGACGGCGAGCGCCGACGCGGTTGGCGCGGGGCGGGAAGACGCAGGGACACAGCACGCAGCAGCGTCGGAGGATAAGGAGGTGGACTTCCGGCTGCACTCACAGTTCCCGCAGCTGCCTTGGAGCACGCCACTGACATACATGCTGACCATGCGTGCGTGCCTGAACGCGGACCCTGCGGAGCGGCCCAAATTTGAACAGGCGCGCCTCCTCCACACCCTGGCGCTTGTGCGGGTTGGCACTGGCATTCCACGGTCCCGGATCGACACAGGATGGGATTGCCGACTGCCCGGCCGCCAATGTATGTGCGCTCACCTCGAGGGCGTCGCTTCAGTATAGTGCGCATTGTGCATATGGTGTCACTTCTTATACGGCCGGTGGTCCTAGCGCACATGCACACGCCACGCATGCAGCCGGCGGAGTCTGTCAAGTCAGGTACTCGCCAGGCACCAATTGAATACAATCCAATGCCATCGGCCGGCATGGTGGTACACGCGATAGTGGAGCCATGCATGCAGATTCAAGGGCTGCTGCGGGATCTGGGCGAGGAGATCGGGAGCGGGTCATACACTGACACGATCGGCCGGAGCATCGGCGCGGACAACAGCAGCTCCGCCTTTGTGCCAGTTCCCAGCGGCGGCCTGACCGACATGTCCACGTATGAGCCGCGCTCCGGACTCAGCCTGACTGAGATGCCGCCGATGAGTGAGCTGGCGGAGGAGCTGGACGACGAGGGCATCAGCGCGGGCGCGTCGGCGCGGAACGCGCTCCTCGATGACTCACCAGCGCACCGGCTGTCCGATGACACAGCAGGTAGCCACGGCGGCGCGCAGGCGACGCTGCCGGCGGCCGCCGTTGCCGGCGCACAGGCGCAGATGCATGGGCACAGCCTCAAGCCGACGCGGCACCAGCCGCAGGCGGCAATCGCGAGCGTTGCGGCCAGGCTGGCGGCTGCGCTGCACCCGCAGCACGCACGCGGCGCCACGCTGTCGCGGCCGCACCGGTCGGCCGTGTACGAGCTGCTGTCGTCCACGTGCGAGTCAGTCCCAGAGAACTCCTCGCTGCACATGCATGCGGCGCTCAGTGGCTACAGCGGCCTCGAGCCGCCGTCTACGGCCGCAACAGACACAGCGACAGAGGCAACTGCCGCAGCGCCGGACACGCTGAACAGAGAGGCTTGTCCGCCGGCCGGGCTCCGGCTTGACGGGAGCCAAAGCACACAGCATGCCGAGCGGGAGCAGCGTGCTGCGGCCGGGGGTGGGCCGGGGACGGGGGCGCGCGGAGGGCAGGTAACGCAGTACGCACACCCGCCGCCGCAGCCGGTCGCGCAGCACGCAGCACGACATGTAGAGACGGCGCCGGCAGCGGCGCATCAGCACAGGATACCCCGGCGGCAGATGCTGCAGCAGCTGATGCAGCAGGAACCGCCGCCGCAGCTGCGGCATCCGCCGCACCGGCAGGAGTTTTACATACACAGGCCCTTCGCAAACCGCGGCAGCGGCGGGGCCGCTGCAGGCGGCGCAGCCGCCGCCGCGGACACTGCGGCACCAGCCGCACCGGCAGCTGCAGCGGCTGACATGTCGCGGCAGGGGGTGCTAGCGCTCACGCCGCAGCGCACCTTCCTGCACAGCCCGGAGAACAGCACCCTGGAACATTCCTCGAGCACTGTGCTGAGTGACACGAGCAGCCACACGGAGGCCCACCTCACGGCACCGGTGCAGCCAGAGGTGCCGCCGAGCCTTGCGCTGTCAGTGTCCCACCTGCGGCAGCGCGGCGCCGCAGAGTCCTCGGCCGAGGCCTCACCCGTGCGTCAGCCTGCTGTGCTGCCCGGGCACCCTCTACATGGCGAGCCGTCAGAGCACGATTCCCATCGTGACTCTCACGGTGAGCTCCTGACACCACCTCGGAAGCCACGCCCAGCATGTTGCATGCATGTGCAATCCTGCAAGATTTGCATTTCACCATGCTCCGTGTGCTATGCATAGCATGCGGACGCGTCCTGCTGACAGTCCCACGCGCTGTGAGCCCCCCGGCCAGTATTCGCGGCTGGTCCGCGCTTGCCGGCAACTTACGCATGCATGCGGCCACACTTTCCAAATACACGTATGCACATAAATCGTGCATGCTGCATGCTCAGATGTGCTGTGAGCTCACCTGGGGGCACGATGCTGTGCAGATGGCATCGGAGGAATCGGCGGGGTCGGCGGGCGGCTAGGCTGGCGTGACCTGCAACCGCCGGCCGCGGCGCAAGAGGTTGGGCGCGCACGCATGCAGATGTCCAGCCCGCTCCCGCAGCGCGCGTCACGCGGGCGCATCCTCACGTCTGGAGCCGCATACCAGCGGCCGGGGCAGCTGGGCCGCAGTGGCAGCCGCACATCTCGAGGCCCGCTCGGGAGGTGTACGACTGGCTACAACCCGCTCTTCCAGCAGGGCTCCACCGGCATGCATGCGGGCGACCTGATGCCCAGCGCCGGCGCCGCACCCGGGGAGAGCGGAACACATGGCTCCAGCGCCAGCAGCAGCGCGCGCATCGGCGTTAGGCTGTAATGCGCCCACAGCACGCATGCCGGCCAAGCGGCCGTCGCGACAGCCGCGGGCGAAAGATGATGGCGTTGGCCAAAATGTTCCGAAGCACATATGGCCGGGTGCTCCGAGACATGCTTGGTGGGAGCAGTGTCTGCTGCGTGTGCTGCGTGGCGGGCTGTGACAGATTCCCTGTGGGGAGGGGAAAGACGCTGTACGCGTGGGAAGAGTGCAGCAGCTGTGCAATTGCATGCAAAGACACCGTGCTGTGCCTGCTGTGCGGAGCGCTGCATGTGCACATGGCCCGGTTGTGCTGCTGTGGTATGCTATGCAAGCTGTGGTATGGCGTATGCTATGCCAGTATGGCAAGTGCGGCACATAGAGGACAGTGTGCGTTCGCAGCGTGATGCTGGATGGCTGTGCTCACTTTGACTGCAGTGCACGGGACAACTTCTGTTGCGGAAATGATTCTGTACGTGTATGTTGTGGGAGTAGGGGTTTTGAGGAGCAGAGTTATGCCTCGGCCTGAGTGCCACATCAGCAGATCTGCATGCGAGCCAGCTGCAGCATGATCGGGGGGCCCGTGCTGGGATCTGTCACAGATTTGGCGGCTGCGATCCCGTTCCAGGTGGCCTAGAATAGCGTGCTGCGTGCAGTTCCTTGGAAGATGGGTGTTGGCTGCGACGCTGCGCGGCACAGTGGGCAGGCAGCACATGCAGCGGTGATTCGCCATGAGGCGGTGTGATGACTGCCGGCAGAGGCAAGCCCTGAGAGGTGTCGATATCCCTGAGAGATATCGACAGCCTGTTGTGCGCTTACGGCGCGTGACACCCGTGCTTGCCCCTGGACGCCGTCAGCATGTGCATGAATGTGCACCTCTGGCACCTCTGGTATCACGAGCAGGTCCCCACTGTACCTGGCGCCCTCCCAGGCGCAGGGGCCGATGATGGGGGTCGATGATGGGGGTCGATGATGCGGGTCGTGATAAGCCGTGGCCTGAGGGCAAGCCGTGTTCCTGCACCTAGTAAGCAGGTGTCATTTTTTGCAGCTGCGACGTGCTGCATGAGCGTCCTCGCAGGTCCAGACCGTTTCTCTCTGCACCTCCGGCCTCCATGCAGTTCAGTGCATTCATTGCGGTGCCGGTGCTCTAGACCGTGCACGGTGTGATTTCAATTTTCTGTTTTGTATGTGTCAGGCTGCTGCGTGACCAGCAAGTGCTGCGTGTACGCAATTTTCCCGCTGCGTCTTTTGCGCCTGTAACCATGTAACTGTAGCGTGTACATTGTCACAATTCAGCGCTCTCTCACACACCTGCAAGTACGGGGGTGTACACTGCCTCTGGGCCGACCTGTTGCATACCGTGGCGGGAGATGCGGCTGCGCGTGCCGTTGTCTGCCAGGCTTTCCCGGATGACCCCAACTGCGAGCTGGCTGCGGCGATGTGCCTGGTGCCCTTCCTTCTGGACTGGGACCCCTAGGCTGCCCGGCCGGCTTATGTTTCCTGCGCTGTCAGCACCCTTTACACCAGGTTGATGCCTGCGCTTGTGATGGGGGTGGCTGCGCGGGTCTCTACCCTCTGTGCGTCTGGACCGGTGACTGTCGGTGCAGTGTGGCGGCCTTCAACCTGTTGGGCGCAGCTGCTTGCATGGTTGTCGGGAGCGCGCGTGCACGCAGGCATGGATCCGTACCCTCCCAAATTAGTTTGGGGCGTCCATAGGGCATTTATACATGATCGGGGACAGGCCTAGGCTGTATTTGGGAGAGTCGTGTTGATTTTCATTCTGGAATGAAGATCTGTCTCACCTGTGTGGGTGAAAACTCAGAGTGCCCCCCGGGATTGCTCTCACAAATCTCGAAGTGCTGCACTTTGCAGGCCATGCATGGCCTGCGACCATGATCATGGTCGACGTCCACGACCATAGCCATGGTCATGGACGGCACGGTGTAGCGTACGCACGGCAAGTGGCCCGCGATACGGTCGCGCATATATAGCGCGCATGACATCGCGGCTTGACATCGGCTTGACGGTGACATGCCATAAGCATTCGCCGCAGCTACATCTTTTCTAGATACGCACTCATGAGTCATGACCAATAGTATCTCTGAGCCAACATGTATGCAGCGCTGAACTGGGATCACGGCGCCCGACCCTGAGGCGCAGAGCAGCATGCACCAGCCAACTGCAGCAGACAAATTCAAGCGTGCTCGTGACAAATTCAAGCGTGCTCGTGAAAGTCGCTGACATTGGTATGCGCAAAGGGGTCTGACAGCGCTATGGTAAAACTCAGTACCCAGCGTTAGACAGCCTTTGGCTGTCAGATTGATGAGCACACATGCGACCTCAGCAGCAACAGAGCGCAACTGGGCATTATGGGGGCGAGTTTACACGGCAAGCAGAAATGCTCAGAGGCTGGATCGAGCTAGAAAGATGATTGCCTTCTGTTTTAACAGCCGTGCACAAAAGGCAAGCATGAAGGATTTTGACTCGCTGTTTAATGTAGTTGAAGGGAATAGTGATATCTAATGCTCGAGTGGTCTGGGGAGGCTGTGGTGTGTGCGGTCTACTGGTGCATGTGGGTGAGGGGGCACCGCGCCTGTCAAGGTCGCTGCGGCCAAATGGGCACCACTTTGCAACAACACCACGGCGTGTGAAAAAGGATTCCATTTTTTGAGACACGCCTCAACACGCACACTTTCAATGCGGTTCTAGTGGAACCTTTTTTGTGTCCATTGGATAAATACTCGAGTACCGTCAATTCAATTTCGAAGAGGCCGCATTGAAGCCAATTTCAGCAATCACAGAAAATAAGAAATTGAATAACATCGAAAGTGATGATCCGTTCGCAACCATAACAGCTACCATCAGAACCGCATTGCAATGGACTTTCCAATGCACCATTGATTGCAGGATTTGAGTGGGTGTGAGCTGCCCTGTGCCCCAAAATGTGTTTCTGCCCCCTCCATTTATCCCCATATCCCCTGGAATAGGGAGAATGTTCCGAATATCCCGGAAGATTTAGTGCAATATTCCTCCTTGAGCCAGCCTTACTCATGACCAATCGATCGATACGGGATAAATGCGGTGGCATCAAGCCAGTGACTGGCTGCGACGGTTACGCGCCATGCCGTCGGTAGTGCTGAGCTGTCAAGGCTCGGCGCTCACTGTGTCTACGCCAAACTGTCGCACCCATTGGCCAATGGTGGGCCAGTGGGGTGGGAATATTGGGGCGCCTCAAGATGACACTGATGATACCGATACTTTACAGCCCATCTATGCATGCTCGTGTGCACCTCCATGTTGCAGAGGCCCTTTAAGGGGGGCAATTCAGCATGCCCTGATCTACCATCAATGACACCTTCAATGACAGGCTATCACGCATGTCTTACGTGGACATAGTCCACGCTCACAGCGGCAACGAGGAAAGCAAGCAATACAACGAACATCAGTCCATGCACCGCAGCGCAGCCACGAATGCCACATTCCCTGATCTATGAATCTTCATGCATGCAGACTTTCGCTTTGGGACCGAGCAGCAGCTACACGACCTCGGCGCCGCTCGCCTGGTCGGCCCTGCGCAGCAGCTCCGCCCGACGCTGCCGCTGCAGGCGTGGACAGAGGGCCCCTGGCTTCCAGTAGTCTCAGTCCGACAGGCCCCCCATCGCCTCACTCATGAGGCTCAACTTGTGACACGCACTGAGCGTCGTGCCTCACACACGTCCCTGGATGCGCCACGTGTATGCATGGCTGAGCACTGATGCGGCCCTGATATCAGGAACAACCCTGTCGCCGACGAGATTTGCGTTCAACGCCTCCACCTGCACTCCGGCTCGGGTGCCTTGAAGGGCCTGGCTGAAACATGCACGCAAACTCGCATCTCACACGTTAAGTGACCACTGCAGTCGACCCACAGCAGGGCGACTACTCTCAGGTCGAGCGTCTCTACGACACGTGTGTGCCATCATGAGGCCCATGCACACATTATCATATTGGGTAGCATGGACCACCTCCACATCGACGCGGAATTAGGAGTGAGAAACGTTACAGATGTATGCTCAACAAGGTGGTAGAACACAGAGGCACGATACAAGGCAATGCATCAAAAACATTCACCATGGCCGAGTGCCGTACGCAAACGTAGACGGACGTAACTCTTAATTTGACGTAGAATTAAGAGGTAGGTCTGAGTGCCAACGGGGCTGAGGCTGCTCTGGCTGCCTTGTGCTGACCTGGCACGCGCACATCACACGCAGCACGCAGCCACAGTCGGTCACCAGACCCAGATTCGCAAACGAGGTTTCAGCCAATGCATGTGGCTGACAGCCATACCCATGCAGGCGAGGGGCGCACCGTGACATGCACATGCCCACGAGTTCAAAGTGTCCGTGGTGTGCAGCGCTTGCCCAAAGAAGGAGCACCGAGTTACCAGTGCGCTGTTGCTGCTCGCAACGCAGGCTCTCGAGAGATGATCACGGCTCCGGCAGCCTCCGCGTATCTGCCTGACCTGCCGCTCCGCGAGGTCGCGCCCCGCCGGTACCACCTACGGCAGCGGCCTGAGGCGACGGGGAATTCCGCCTCCCAACCCAGACTCGGGGCTGGATATGATGTTAAACGCCCTAAATGATGGCGGGGGCTGCCAGTGGCACCGGTCGAGGGCCATGGGGCACTGCTGGCAGCTGCGACAGCTGCCATAGGACTACCACAGGCCTGCTAATGTTTGGGATAACTTAAGCTGGGCCTGGATGCTCAGTTGCCCAGCTGCTGAGGTCTCCGAGGAGTCTTTGGAAAGGAGGCGTGCCTGACAAGGCTGCGACTGATCCGCATGCTGGATGGAGAAGAGTACTGGTAGAGTGGATATGTGTGTAACATCCGCGGGCGCCACGCCGGTTGCCGGCCATGCGCTTGATACTGGCACATGTATAGCATCTGATGGGCATCGATTGCCCTGTTGCTCGGGTTGCTGTGCCTGTGTGAGGGCTGCTCGACCAGTAGTCATCACACTCCTCACCCGCATCACACTCCTGCGCGTTGTACATCGGGAACGCTGTTGCCGACTCGGAGGCATGTCCTGGTCATGTGTGTTGTGCTGTAGTGTGCTCTGCGCTCTGGTGCGGACAGTACCTCGCAGAGTAGAGCCTTACTTCCCCGCAGCAACCACTGGAGCCTTTCACAGACAGACAAACTGTTTCAACATAGCGTCGCGTCAAATTTTGCTCCCCAAATATGATCAAATAGGCTGTATACGTAACAGCTGCTGCAAGCATTTCTGGCGCAGCTGGCGAGGCGGTTCTGCTGACTCCGTTATTAGGCAGCTCGAAAACACCTCTTGAAGACGCTGATAGATTTTATGTATTGCGAGGAAGAGCACTCAAAAGCTGGGCATCATCGTAATTCCGCACACACTGTGTCAGCGCTTGCAGCGCTCAGATAGCACCGGGGCGTGAAAGTCCCGGCCATGCCACATTGTCAGGGCAAACATCTCAAAATATGTTCAGTAAATAGCTGTGGAGCGCTGTGACTCGCAATGTGCGTCAGTCACTATTTGCGTCCCAAGCCGTGCAGAACGCATGCGCAATGGCGGTTTACTGGCATGCGCAACTCCATGTTGAAATACGAATGAGAATGGGTCACCAATTATCAGCTTTCCTGCATTTTGTGCAGTGTGAGCTGGATCACACACAAGCACTCTTGCGCTCACGGCAGCGCGTCGTGCGTGGCTTACGGGGCCTCTCATCCGTCAGCACGCGCTCGTGCTGTGGGCTTGCTGATGCAACCGAGTGCCAACGAGATACAAGCAGAGCTTGCTTTCGGAATCCACGCACGTAATTCCAACGGCTGCGACGGGTGTAGGAATCGCTGACGCGGGCGCGCAGGCAGGAAACTCACAGCATATCAAGCTTGTGTGGCTCGGAGCCTGACCATCCTGAGTATTAAGGTGGCTTGATATTGAGGTAGATCCACCTGGTCTGACGCAACATGCTGCAAAGCGCTGGCGCGCGCGTGGTGTGGCCAACGGGCCGTCGCGACGATTGATCCAGCCAGCTGAAAATGGGCGCAAAAAGGACATGCAGGCGGCGTAGATACGTAGGCCGGGCGGTATGCATGTTTCCAGCTGGCAGAGTCAAATTCATTGACGTTTTGCGGGCGTGGAGCGCCACGAGTCAGCATCCGACACTGCGACCGACCTTGACGCAGGCTGCTTAGCACTGTGTATCGACCTCGTGGTGAGTGACACGCATTGCCTCCGTGCATGTGCTGAGGCATGTGCTGAGGCAGCCTACAGAGGCCTGGCACAAATCACCGCTGGCTGCCCAGTACCCAATGCCCGGTACATCATATGCGTCCACCAAGGGACCGCTTGACTAGCCTGAGCGCACCCATCCTCCACCACAACATTGACGGCTGCTTGCTGCAGTTTTGGAGGTTATGGGTCAAAATGCACACACATCTTGGCCTGCTCAATGGTCTGGCTGCCTGACAAGGAATAGCTCACTGTGACCCAGGCAGCTAGCCTTGAATTGTGGAAGCCACTGAGGGGCTTGCAGAACAGGGAGATCGCAGAAAATTCACAAATTTCTCTCTGCACAGCTGTTGTATAATGGCATGGACTAGCATGATACTGAGCTGTACTATGCTGGGCAAAACTGAGCAAAACTGCTCTGCCCATCGGGAGCAACGGGTCTGCCTGGCCACCTGTGACAGCGAACAGAACACAGCATAGCAAGCCATATGCAGATGAGCTGCCGGCACATTCCAGCTCAGACCCCGCGCACGACTGCTGCCGTTCAGTCACGTGTGGGATCAGCTTGGTCTGTGTACTATGTCGACGTGATGTTGGGCCTGGCTCTGGCTGTGGCTGTACTCCTGCTCACCATCATGAGAGGAACGATTCCTCAGGGGCTCTTGCAATTGACACACCCAGCACTGCGCCCCCTTTTTCAGTGATTTGTGGCAGCATCATCCTCCACAAATCATGATCCTGCAGTGCCCCTGATCAGTTGAATGACAAGGAGCCACGGCGAGTGCGTACCCTCGCACACCCTGTTCTCATTAGCCCCTTTGCAGCATCTCTGGAACTGGAAGGTTTCTGATTTGCAGAATGTCAGACCACCAGGCTCACTGGCAGCTGTGCATCACTTGCATCTAATCTGCGCAGATTTGCATCACTCCTGCTGTTAGAGAGCCAGTACAGCTACACCTGGGAAATGCAAGAACTTGCAAAGCCTTCAGGCATTCGTATCTGTCTCCACTGTCTCGGAGCCACAGCTGGCCTAAGCACTGCCCCTCACTTCAAGCCATCAATGCGGTGGAGCTGTCAGCCTCAGGCTGATGAGCAGCAGCTGACAGAACACGTACGGTCTCCAAGTGTTGACGCGGGCAAGTCGTTATCAGGGTCAGCCGCAGTGGCTGCACTTGGGCTCAGCTCTCGGACTGTGGCGGCGCTCCAGCCAGGGCTGCGCAGCTGTGGCTCGCCATGACTAAATTCCGTGCCTAGCACACGCAGGTACGAGCGTCCGAGTCAAGCGATCGAGTCGCACATATGCGCACATCATATGATATGATGTCTGCATGCGGACGCATGCCGCAGCGGCGTATGGCCTGCCGACGGAGCATCATGCTGCATACCACAAGAGCTTGCATTTGCCTTACCGTGATGTTCCGTGCGGATGTTCCGTGATGACGCCGCCCGTGATGATGCGCTACCAAATTCGAACCATGATGGTCAACGCGATCATGCCGCTCATGGCCTCCCGATGATGGGGTCAGGCTGCCGACAGTGACGAGGTTGTCGGCAGCCTGGGCGTCAGCCTTTGTTCGAGCCGAGCCCGAGCTCCGGAGTTGTGCCCATGGCCATGGCCATGGACAACCAGGAAAAAAAACCAGGCGGATGTTGGTTGACTTTTGCCAGACTGAACCAAGTCCTGGAATGTGCATGCCATTGTACGTTGTTGCTACGAATAGTGGCAGAGGAGCACCCTGAGCTGCAAGAGCAGGTCCATCCACATGAGAACTAGATCTGTTGTCCTTTTCCAAATGAGAACTGAAGCTGTGTACACATATGCACGACATTCTGGCATGCGGAGAACCCGATCCAACAATGGCAGGGGCAATTTCAAACAAGTTGTTGACTGCTGCTGCATGCCCTGGTCCCGGCAGCACGTGAGTGTGAGCATGAGCGAGAGCGGGAGCGAATGGACTGTGATACTGTGGTATGCTAGCTGCATCCTGCAATGCTATTGTTACAACCTGGCCATGCATGCTATTGTGACGACCTGGCCATGCATGCTATTGTTACAACCTGGCCATGCACTAGCGCAGGCCGGCCGGCGACGAGTGTCTGTTGTGCTACAGCAGCCCATATATATACCGGCATGCATCGTCTGCATATTGGCCAGACTCTGGGCGCGATTGCTCGGAGCCGGATTGAGGAGGTCCGCGTCATGAGCACAATATTGTTACATATGAATGAAATATGCCCAGGGCAGCCCTGGCACCTCAGACTCTCTGCACAAGCACTGCCAGACAGACTTGCGATTGGGCAGGCCTGTGCCAGGCATCGTGTGCCCGACTCACTTCGCAGCATTGTAAACAGCACAGCACAGCACAGCACAGTGAGGAGGGCATGCGGTGCCGATGGGGGGTGCGGGGGGGGAGGGGGGCGTTGCCGCGCACTGGTGGCGCGCGGCCAGTGGCTGCGTTCCGGGCCGCGGCACGAATGCGGAAGCGGATGTGCAGCTGAAGTACCGCAAGTACAGCGCTGACACGGGCGCCGCCAATATCGCCGATATCGATCACCCAGAAGTATCCCTCCGGTGCACGAGATGCGTGGCTGGGCATGCGCGCCACACGCAGTACTAGTGCCTGGCCACTAATTATATTATATTATAATGCCACCGCTACATCATGATGTCAGCTTGGTAGCTAGCCCTTGGTAGTACTAGTAGCACTGGCCAAATATTGTTCCCCTCATCTCCTTGATTTCTTGGCTGAGCATCCCCAAATATAGCAGCTAGCTTTCAAACTTTGAACGTTGATGGACACTTTCAAAGTGCGCTTTCAAAGTTGATGGACACTTTTGTGAGCAATCGTCAGATCAGGCGTTACATTCATTTGCATGTGTGGGGTGCTGCGGACCGGCATGCATGCCTCAAATGCGATTGCAGCCAAACCCCATGCGGCCATGTCCGTGTGGGTCAACATGAGTTTCCGGGTTGACAATCTGTCCAAAAGTGAGATGTCGGGTCAAGACACGCTGAACACACACAGATCATGAGCAAGATCATGAGCAAGATCATGAGCTGGCCAGGTGCAGCACCGCTGCCGGCAAAGCCGTTCAGGGGAGGACACGGAAGAGACCGCCGCCGAAGAGCCGGCGACGGCAGAGGCCAGCTGCAGTGGGTCGCGCATGGCTCTGCAGCATACGGGCGCGACATCGAGATATCTGGCCAAGCATGTGCCTCGCCGTGCGTAAGTGCGACCACGTCCGGGCCACGGCCCACAGTGTACACGTATGCCGGATCCGGCGGTCACATACTGCCGACTCAAATCTTGCGCGGATGACAGAGCAGTCCCGCGGGATCCCGTCGCGACGGATTTCGATCACCACTAGGTGCGGCATACTGTGACGCGCGGAGGGCCGCGATCGCGTGTCATGTGAGAACTAGCACCAAGTGCCATGAATGGTGTGCACCATCCGCTCCCGCAGCCGGATCCCACAGCTGCAGATTGATCACCCATTGTGCTTACTGCATTATGTTCTTGCGAGAAGTGCATGGCTAGGTATGGCGTGGTTCTAGTTGCCTGCAGGTACGGCAATGTACAGGATAGGTGATGCCTTACGGCGCTAGATAATTCAACCGAAACAGACACATGTACAGCGGGTCCCGCAGCTGATTTATCGGGGGTGCTGACCGCCATCCCATGAGATCCATTGCATGCCAAATTCTCGTCGGTGCTGCATGCTGCAAGCCTTAAGCTTCTACGGCACGCATACGTAGACGCAGACATGGAAATATATTCGTCCGGCCAGGGCCCATTCGAATGCTCACGTCGACTGAATGAAGGAGAAGCCCCAGCTGTCGTACGGTATACCCTAGCATCGCCCCCAAGCCACCATGTACGCCCGAGTTCCTGCAGCATCCCCACATGCGTCCCGAGCGTGGCTCTAACCACCAGTCGCCTTTCACAGTGCTATTGTTGTTTGATTTTAATCAATGCACGAATACATGCTGGCCAGTGCACGTGCGAGCGGCTGCGTCGCGAGTATGCGGACAGCTTTAAACCTGAACGCTGAATTTCAATTTCCGATTCAGGTGGCAACGCTGAATTCCAATTTCCAGTTCAGCGTTCGAGGTTGGCGTAATGGTGTTGCTGCTTGGCCTCGGGATGATGACGGCCCGCTCGAATGTTTGACCGGCCGTTGGGGTGTATGACGTGGTTCGTGTGATGCATGCGGCCTGTGCGTCATGCGCAGCGTGAACTCCTCGAGGCACTGCTGCGCAATGCGAATCGTCGTGCGCGCATCGTCACGGTGCACAGATAGCCTTTACACGTGTGAGCACTGCGTACGGGAGCCCAGGGCCCATGCTTTTCATACATCACAATTTCAAGCACATGGGTCTTGAGAGATCTAGACGTGCACGACGTGCACGGCGTAGGCGCGCCTGCAGCTGCCAGATATACACACGCGATGCCCACCGCTGCAGCTGCATTGCTGTATACGTAGCTATATATGTGTGGCAGCGTCTGGTGGCGTGCCGTTAATATTGATCATATGTATATATATCATGAAGCAACATATGGTGCTCACTCTCGCTTGTAATTAGCCAACCAGTCGCGCGCCACAGGGCTGTCCGTCACACTGCTTATAATGACAATTATCATTAGTGCCATTTGCCACAAGCACGCCCAGGTGGCCTCTGCATGCCCCGTCGGAATTTCACGGGTGCTGCCCGTCATGCGTCGCGACGTCGCTGTTCAAAGCAAAGTTGTTCCACTGCGCAAGCTTAAGTACCGGGGCCGCCAGATGTTACAGCCCCGCCCGAAGCCGCGTGATACATTCAGTCACGGCTGATTTGCTCGAGATACTAGCTAGTTGCTGATACCATGACTTCTTGACTTGCAACTGGATCCAGTCCGAAAGCACAGCTGCACCATGGTACCCACTGCAGTGATCGATGTCGATGTCACAGCATGCATATGGTTTGATGGTAGTTCAGACTCTCAGAGGCAGCATATATATAGATGCCAGATCGCACGCTGCGCAGTGTTCAAATCGTCTTTCGTCTATGCACAACACGAATGAGGTCGACATCGTGCGGTGTCGACGTCAAACGGAGATCAGGTCGTGCGATGTTGACCAATTCAGCTGCAGACCAGTCACCGCGGTGCACGGCCGAGTCATCATATGCATGATGCATTGCACAAAAAAGATATCACGCTCGAAATGCGGTCTGCACGCTGCGCAGTGGAGCTGATGACTAATATCTGAGATATCACGGTATACTTAGGCTGCAAGCTTAAGCCTAGGGCAATATCACCTGTGGCAGCGCATACGTATACGTATACCACGCAACTTGTGTACAGTGTTCACAGACCGATGTGCACAGCATGCTCAGCAGCAGTAACAGGACGCGATCAGTATCAGGAATCAGAATCTGGGGAGGACAGGGCACCTTATGCATGCTGACATCGCACGACATGCATGCAGGATTTACACTGCCGCTGCTGTCGGGCTCCTGGTTGCCAGTGCCACATTGGCCCCGGAGCGCGCCTCGGCGGTCGTGGCGACATCGTCACTGCCAGGCACCTCTCGTTCCCTCCTCGGAGGCAAAAAGCGCAGGGTCGGTGTGGCAGATCTAGGCTTTAGGCAACTGAGTGCAAGCTAGTCGTTGGTGTGGCCACAGGTGCAGTGCAGCAATGCATGCATGAGACTGCGGGAGTAGGATGTTGATGCATAGATTTGCATGGTGATCAGCAAGTTCGCTGTCACATATAGGACTGACTGCCAGTTCACCAGTCGTTGTGTTTGACTGGCTGAATGGCAGGTACGTGTCTCTTGGACTTTGTTTGCATACTGCTGTGAGTTGGCATTGATACCTAGGACATTGATTGTGCTGTGTGCGAAGTGCAGGCTGTGACGTTGCATGTTGCTGCGGGCGAACATCGTAGACTCACAGTGCACATTCTGCCACAGGTGAGATCCATACAGCTTAAGTAGTGTACAATATGTGAAGCTGTAACAGTTGTGTTTGACTGGCTGAATGGCAGGCTGTGACGTTGCATGTTGCTGCGGGCGAACATCGTAGACTCACAGTGCACATTCTGCCACAGGTTATGGGGCCCGTCACGAGAGTGTGAACCCGCTGCAGACAAATTCCGTAGTTGTGCCGTAACTGGGCAACAAATCCCGACGCAATACGTAACTGTTTGCGTGGCCAGGCCGTAACTGGGTGGCAATATGGGGCATGTCGGATTTGGCAGTGGCGTGGGTCGGATCCAGCAGTTGGGGCGGGACGGTAACTTCCGTCAGTGGTTCGCCCACATGGAGGCAGCCCTCACCATGAAGGGGTGGGAAAGATGGCTGACCGAGGAGCCAGCTGAGGATGATGACGCCGGGGTAGCCGAGGACAGGAAGGCTAGGGCGGTCATTAAGTTCGGTCTGAAAGAAGCGTTGTTGAGAACGGTTCAGGGCGCGCAAACAACGATGGCGGCGTGGCAGGCGCTGCATCATGAGCATGAAGGGAACCAATACATGCGCAGACACGCCATGTTGCAGAAAGCAAACGACCTGCGACAAGGAGATAAGAGTGTCCAAAAGTACATTGATGAGGTCTTGATGCTCCGCGAGGACTTCGAGGACGCGGGCATGCAGGGTCAGGAAACTCTTCTTGTCAGTCAGTTTGTCAAGGGCATAAGACCGACATTGGGAAGTGTGGTTGGGCCACAACTGGGCGCGGATGTGCGGCGTGGAGCGTCATTGGAGGTCATCTGCGATACCTTCAAGGATCTCGTAACATTTCTGCCAGAGCGAAAGTTAACAGGGCATGCGGCCGCGGCGCGGGCTCCGACGCAGGGGCCATGCCACTACTGTGGTAAGGATGGCCACAGATGGCGAGCATGCAGAAAGAGGAAAGATGACATGTCTGCGGGTCGGGAAATGAAGTGGTTCCGGGATCAGCAGCGTGAAGGGGCAGGTGGTAAGGAGAGTTCTCAGCCCGGAAAAGCACTGTCGGTCAGGGCAGATGCAAGAGTCGCAGCGGCGACTGTAACGGTCCGTGCAGATAGGCCGGACATGCTAGTGTTCGACACAGGCGCGACTCACAACTTTGTGAGTGACCTGAGCTTGGTCCACGACAAGGAGGACACGCCGGTTGACATTGTGACTCTAGCCGGGAAGGAAGAGCACGTGGTGGCATGCGCGGGCAAGGCGTTGCTGGAGATGGAAAATGGGTCAACTGTGACGCTGAAGCATGTGCTATGCGTGCCGAGCATGGACATGAATCTGCTGTCAGGTGGCTACGTGAACTCCGTCAACGGTTCATGGGAAGGCAGACGAGGTCAGCTGACAGTTCGTGATTCCGATGAAGATGTGGTGCTGACGGGAACACTGCGGGACGGGCTGTACTATATGAACTGTCACATGGTACCAGAAACGTCAGCCAATCGTCATCCAGCCCACGCGTACGTGGCCAAGCAGGCGGAGCTGTGGCACAGACGCTACAGCCATGTGGGCATGCAGAATCTGCGACGCGCCGAGAAGGTGGTGACCGGCATGGGCGAGGTGAAGTGGCCAGCCGATGATGCCAAGGCATGTGAGATTTGTCCTCTGGCGAAGCAGCCGCGGGCACACTACCCCCGCTCAGACTCAGAGGCAGAGGCGCCGCTACAGCTTGTGCACACGGATATGATGGAGATCCGGGTGCCGGGGCTGAAAGGAGAGAGATATGCGGTGACGCTGCTGGACGACTACAGCCGCTATGCTGAAGTCATCTGTGTGCGCACAAAGGATCAGGTCGCAGAAGCATTGGTGACGCGCCTGAAAGAGTGGGAGAGGCAGCTGCAGACACCGCAGAAGCCTGTAATGTGGGTGAAAAATATTCGCTCGGACAACGGCACTGAGTTCAAGGGCGAGCTGAAGTGGTGGTGCAGCAAGCGGGGCATCATCATGCAGCACAGTGTGGCAAGAAGACCGCAGCAGAACGGCAGAGCAGAGCGGATCAACCGAACGCTGTCTGAGAGGACGCGTGCGATGCTGAAGGATGCGGGTCTGCCGAAGCGGCTTTGGCCACAAGCAATGGACACGGCAGCATATACTCGCAACCTGGTGCCGACAGAAGGCCAGAACAAGACTCCGTATGAGCTGTTCTGGGAGAAGGTGCCAGATGTGTCACACCTGAGGGTGTTCGGGAGCAAGGCGACGGAGCACATTCCGTCAGAGCTGCGCAGCAAGCTGGACGATGTCAGCAGAGACGTGATCTTCGTCGGCTACCCCAGACACATGAAGGCCTGGACAGTGATGCACAAAGCGAAGGGTGTGTGGAAGCTGTCGGACAGTGCGGATGTCTCGTTCCGTGAGGACGAGAAGCTGCAGCAGCCCAGAGAGCCAGAAGAGGCGCTGCCGGAGACAGAGTACGATGAACTCATCCTGTTTGATGACGAAGCAGGTGATGAGGACGCAGACCACGTGACTCTGGAGGACAGTGATGAGTGGTCACTGAGTGACGATGATTCAGATGCAGCATGGGACGGCCAGGGTGAGGACCCGGGGACCGGTGCTGATGCTGAGGGGAACCCTGATGATGGTTCCGGTGACGATGGGCAGGATGAGCCCATGCATGATGATGGAGGCGGAGGGGCCGCTGGGGCAGGTGGCCAGAGGCGCTACCCGGCGCGTGCCAGAAATCCGCCGAATCTGCCGTACCAGGCTCAGCTGTTTGTGGCTGAGGGGGTGCGGACTGCAAGTGATGAAGACCTGCTGGTCGCACCGAAGTCGTATCAGGAGGCGATGAAGCGACCAGACAGGGAGGTCTGGGTGAGTGCCAAAGATGAAGAGTATGGCTCACTCAGGGGCAAGGGCGTGATCGAGGAATGTGATCTGCCGCCCGGTCAGAAGGCGCTCCCGTCGAAGGGGGTGTGCGATCTGAAGTTTGATGAGAAAGGCAACCTTGTGAGGCACAAGTACCGGCTCGTCGCAATGGGCAACCTTCAGCAGGAAGGGGAGTACGGCGATCTGTTCGCGCCTACGGCCCAGAGCGCAACCTTCAGGCTGATGCTGGCTCTGAAAGCGGCAGATCCCAAGCTGAAGCTGCGGCAGGTGGACGTGAAGACAGCGTTTCTGCATGCGGACCTGAAGGAGGTGGTGTACGTGCGCCCGCCGCCCGAGCTGCGGCAAGGCAACAAGGTGTGGAGGCTGCGGAAAGCTCTGTATGGGCTGAAGCAGGCACCGCGAGCCTGGAATGAAGAGCTGACAAAGGCGATGATCAGCGACAAGTACACGGAGTCAGAGCATGATCCGTGCTTGTTCATTCGAGGGACTGGACGCGACAGGGTGTATTTCCTGGTCCATGTCGACGATGCTGCCATCCTGGCAGCTGAGGGGGACGATGACAAGGCAGTTGCGGACCTCAGCAAGCACTTTGAAGTGAAAGACCTGGGCGAGCTGAGCTACTTTCTGGGGCAGGAGGTGGCAGAAGTGAAGGGCCAGGGGGTGATGCTGAGTCAGGGGCAGTACGCCAAGCGCATGCTGGAGAAGGCAGGCATGTGGGACTGCAAGCCCAAGGCGACGCCGATGGAGGAAAGACACAAACTGCAGAAGACGTCTGGCTCGCCACTGAAGGATGATGACCAGCGGAAGGCGGGCTACTCAGAATCGGTGGGTGCACTGCTGTACCTCTCCACTCACACACGGCCAGATCTCGCATATCCTGTGGGGGTGCTGAGTCGATTCATGTCGAGCCCCACAGATGTGCATTTCGCGGCAATGAAACGTGTGCTTAGATACGTGCGAGGGACCTGGGACTGGGGGCTGATGTACCAGTACAGTCCTCCACATGGAGAGCAGGGGGTGCGGGCATACACTGAGGCGGACTTCAAGGAGCTGGGCATGCCACGAGAGGCGGTGATGCGGCTCTACTCAGATGCAGACCTGGCAGGAGAGCTTGATGGTCGGAAGAGCACTTCAGGGATGCTGATGACGATGAACGGAGGGCCGATTCTGTGGGCATCCAAGCTGCAGACGGTGGTGGCGACGTCTACGAGTGAAGCGGAGTACATCTCAGCAGCAATGGCTGTGAAGGAAGCACTGTGGGTGAGGAAGCTGCTGAGTGATGTCTACGGTAAGGTTCAGTGCATGCCATTGTACTGTGACAACCAGAGTGCGCTTCAGCTGATGAAGCAGAGGACTGCTGGAGTAGCTGGCATTGATGTGCAGTACCATTTCATTAGGAACAGGTACTTGCGTGGTGAGGTGTCGGTGGAATTTGTGTCTACTGAGGAGCAGAAGGCTGACATGCTGACAAAGGCATTGTCCGGGCCTATGCTGACCAATGCAATTGCTGGATATTTGAAGCCACCACCAAGCGACAGTGCTTGAGGGGGTGTGTGGCAGATCTAGGCTTTAGGCAACTGAGTGCAAGCTAGTCGTTGGTGTGGCCGCAGGTGCAGTGCAGCAATGCATGCATGAGACTGCGGGAGTAGGATGTTGATGCATAGATTTGCATGGTGATCAGCAAGTTCGCTGTCACATATAGGACTGACTGCCAGTTCACCAGTCGTTGTGTTTGACTGGCTGAATGGCAGGTACGTGTCTCTTGGACTTTGTTTGCATACTGCTGTGAGTTGGCATTGATACCTAGGACATTGATTGTGCTGTGTGCGAAGTGCAGGCTGTGACGTTGCATGTTGCTGCGGGCGAACATCGTAGACTCACAGTGCACATTCTGCCACAGGTGAGATCCATACAGCTTAAGTAGTGTACAATATGTGAAGCTGTAACAGTTGTGTTTGACTGGCTGAATGGCAGGCTGTGACGTTGCATGTTGCTGCGGGCGAACATCGTAGACTCACAGTGCACATTCTGCCACAGTCGGGGATGAGGGAAACGAGGGAAACGAGGGGGACGAGGGCAATGAGGGTGACGAGGGCTTCAAGTTCTTTTCCTTTGAAGGGAGCAATGGCAATGAAGGCAATGAGGGAGATGAAGGCAACGAAGGGAACGAGGGAAATGAGGGGAATGAGGGTAACAAGGGGAATGAGGGGGGGAAGGGTGGCGGAGGGAATCAGGGCAATGAGGGCAATGAGGGCAACGAAGGGAACGAAGGCAATGAGGGGAATGAAGGCAACGAAGGAAACAGCTTCCAGACGTCATCATTTTCGACGAGGTCGTCGGCATCTTGCTCGAGCCGGGCCGGCGCGTCCACATTTCGGGTGATGGAGAACGCGCACGCGACGGCCATGGCTGCGGTGTTTACGGAATTCTGCCGGGACGACTTTGACGGCAATATCGCGGTGGCGGTGTCACGTGGCGTCGACAGCGGCTCCGCGATCGCGGCGGCCCTCGCGGAGGCGCAGGCTGGCTGTGTGTCGTCGGGCAACGCGTTTGGCTGCGCGTCCGCGTCGGCGACGGCCGAGGCTTGGGCGGCGGCGACGGCGGAGGCGCATGCATCGGCGGTGGCCGCGTCGACGGAGGAGTGCGACTGCCTGGCGGATGCGGCCGTGCGCGACTTTGCGGCCGCGTCAACGTTCATCGAGCTGATCGCGGAGGCGTTTGCGCGTGCAGAGGTCACAGCTTGCTCGCGAGGCGACGCTGAGTCGTTCGCGTCGGCGTACGCAGACTGCACGGCAATTGCGTACGCCACTGTCATGGCCAAGGCGCGCCCCTCTCCCCCCCCCCCCCCCCGCCCCCCCCTCATTCGCCCCGAAATTTTTTTGTCTTGGTACCGCGAGCGGAACGCAGCAGCACAGCTGTGTGCAGTGCTTTGGATGCTTTTCCCTGTCTGGCCTGCCCTGCACCGTGACAGGTACTTCATTCTGCAACGTTATAACACTGGTACACAGGTTATAATTAGGTACGGCTGCGCAGTGCCAGCGCATACAACCGGAACAACTTGAATTGAATGCGCAACCCGGCGAACTGGGATTCCTTCCAGCACTCAACATGTTCAATGACCGCCGCAATGAACATGTGAGAGCTGGACCGCCGCATTTAACACATGAGTGCTGCGCAACCACAGCAGTGGCTGCAGGCGGCCGCGGAGGCAATGCTGTCTGGCGAGTGCTGGAGCACCAAGGTCTCTGCATCGGTCTTTGCAGAGACCACTGGCGACTTTGGCGTCATCGAGGGCTGCGAGCGCGGCGACCTGTCTGCTGGCGACGCCTCCGCCTCCACCGACGGCTCCACTGCGGAGGGCCGCGGTTTTGAGCCGTAGCCGGCGCTGCTGCGTGCGGAGTGCCTGTACACTACACCTTGAGCGGGGTACGCTCGCAGCGCTCGCAGCGCTCCACCTTGCCTACTGTGCTACTGTATGAGGGGACCAGTGTGCACGTGCACTGGCCACCATCGCTGCGTTTTGGTGAATGTCTGCGCTGCGTGCTGAGCAAATTCAGAACTGCAGCTCGCAGCGTGTTTTGGCCTCATCTGATACCACGGACACTGTGCATTAAACAGCCAGGCGCCCCCAAAGCTGGCGGGCGTGATGCATATGTCGCTGGTTGTGTTCGTGGTGCATTTTCGGAACCGAGCAGGCGTGCTGCGGGCAAGAGCGCTCCCAAGCTGTCCTTCAATAAGCTACACAGGGTGGAAAGACCACCGGAGCTCATTCTTTTCTGGTTTTGTGATGGTGCGGGGCTGATTGATCATTTTTTATGCGGGCTGCGCAGCGGGAGCCGTGGCCTCAGTCGGGAGGTTGTGGCAGGACACGCTGTGCCGCTCCTGGAGGGAGGCCGGTTTAGCAAGTCTATGTGTCATTGACGTAGACGCGTAGATGAGACACTGACACAGATCCGTTGTGCCCAAACTGTACTGGCAAGTTATTTTTTCTGCAGTGCGCTGCAGTATGAGCACTGTCAGCCATTGCGAACGGTGGATGCAGAGCGTCCAGTTTGAATTTGTTACTTGCGACTTTCGGCTAGACGTGATTGTAACGAGCAACGTGGCCGGACATGCATCCTGAGTCACGGGCTGCTGTGGCCCTGCTTTGACCGTTACATTGTGTGAGCTGCCCACATACTGACAACGCAACGTCAAAGTGTTTTATTGCTGCAGTACACATGCCATGGCAGACATCACGCTGGCCCTTGGCCACTCGAGCACGGCTCTATTCATTTCAATCTCCCGCGGAGCGAATCTACCCGCGCCTGTGAACAGCACGGGCGCTCCATGCATATCGTGTAGCGACACCACGTTTACGGCATCATGCATCATGCTGGCCCTGTCGCATCTGGAAAGCGCTGTACTGCCAGCCGTGTGGGTCGCACGCTGCGCGCAGCGCTGCTGCGGCGGACTCTCTTCTGTCACACTGTCCCGTGGTCAGGGCCGACGTCGTACACGGACAGCGATGCACAGAGCGCCGGCAGAGCGAGGCACAGATCGCCGCACACCACGCACGCCACAGACACAGCCGGCACTGGTCCTGGTAAACTACGACCGCACTGCGGCCGAATTGAAAGCGGCGAATGACCTTGCACACGCTACCTGCCACAGCAGACACAGCACGGCATCGCGCAGCTGTACCCCGCCGCGGCAAAGGCCACAAACCCAGCGTGCAAGGCAGGCTAAAGACTCAGGGAGTACCTGAGTACGCACAGCCCAACACTCCTCCCGCACCACACCCAGCGCTCCGCTCCGCTGTGCTGCGCACGCTGTGCTCCACTGTGCGCCGCTGCCACTACCCACAGCAGCGCGACTCTCATCTACATACCCCACCATACAGTACTCTACATCGCCGCGTGCTGTGAGTGCATGCTGAGCGTGCTGTGCTCTTCTGTCGCGCTGCGCTACCCGGAATTCTCGTAGCGCACGGTGACGATGCGCCTGACGGCGCCCTCGATGAGGAGCCCCGGCGTCGTCGGCACTGGCGACCAGTCCCCGGCGTCCTGCACGGCGCGCATCGCGGCCGCGACGTCGGACGCCTGCGAGCACACCTCATGCTCCCCGCTGAGCCCGAACAGCTCCTCAAACTTGCTGTACAGCTCGTCGTCCGTCAGGCCCGTGGTGTTGCTGCGCAGCGCATTGAACGTCTCGGCGTACTTGCCGGTGCCGCTGAGCTTGATCTTGCGCTCGATGAACTTGTCCTGGGAGCGCGTGACGTAGTGGTTGAGAACGATCTGGTACTCGTCTGTGAGATTCTGGTACGCGACGTGGGCCTCCGGGGGGAGGTGCGCCGCGTAGCTCAAGCCGAACGGCCCCTGCGCGCCCCCACGCATCGGCACACGCCTCATTTCGACCGGCTCCGAGTTGCCCATCGCCGCAATCGCGCCGCACCTGCACGGCACGCAGCACACGTCACGCTCCGCACCAGTTACACGGCGCAAGAGCCACACTCGCAGCATGGGCGGCTCGACATGCAGCACGCAGCATGCGCAGCACGGCAGGGACACACCGGAAGTTGCATTGGTGGACGTGTGTGGGGCGGAAGGTGGCAACGTTGTGGAACCAGTACGAGCTGCCCAGGCATTTCATCTGGCGGGTGAGGTCCCCGGTGCAACGTCGGAAGCCCTGCAACTGGCCCTCTGGCGGGGGGGCCTTGTGGCCGCCGCTGCCAAAGAGCACCCACTGCATCGACACCGCCGCATTGTACCGGAAGCTCCGGCGCAGCACCTCCTTGAGCGCGCCCTGCCGCGTCACCGACTGCTGCCTGCATGCATGCGTGGCACGTGAAGGAAGTGGGGCGCGGGAGACGTGGGGCTCGAAACAGGTGCGCCGTGATGGCAATCAACGCAGGGCTGCGTGCTGTGTGCACTGGATCTGGAACGGTTGCTTTTCAACTGGGCCATTGGTGGTAACCAAGGGAGTACGGAAGGGCCAGGGCGGAAGGGCCACCGGTGCATGCTGCACAGCATGCACAGCATGTGCAGCCTTGGTAGTAGCAACAGCTGCCAGTGTGCTACATGGTGACCGACGCGAGAGCAGCGAGCACAACAACAAGGAAGCAACTAGGCAAGTAAGCAACTGAACCCCAGCAGCAAGCATCAACATGAACAGGTTACCGAGATACAAAGACCCGACTCTTCCGGAGGTGACAAAATTCGCCACAACCGCAAACAGCAACAGATGCGTTATCTACTAGGTTGCTGATGGCAGCAGACACTGGAGCTGTTGCCACCCTGCCTGATGTTGACCTTGTACTGCGGTCCTGTAGCTAGTCCTGTAGCACATGACTAGGGACTCCACTGTGATCTTCTTGCCTTGCTACCAAATATCACAGTGATGACCAGTCCCTTTCACACATGAACTATAGTGAGAAGTGCGCTGTTTGTCAACTGTGCATGGGGATGTCCACACATGCATCTGACAAATGCATTGTGAAGATCACCATGACTCACCAGGAGCAGAGTGAGTACCATAGTGGAGGTGTCAGGTAAACTGTGACACACAGCACTGGAGGCTTGCTGCACTTCAAGCTGCGTTGGGGCTGACCTTGTGATACTGGCAGATACAAAGCTGGAGGCAGATACCAAAATAAACAAAAAAACATACAAAACTATACATGCCCCGTGGCCGAATGCGCCATGGCAACTTGAAGTACATGCACAGTCCACACAGGTCCCACCTCTGCAGCCAACCAACTGCACAGGCAGCGAGTCCAAACAGGCCACAACCGCACAGCACGGCGCAGGCAGCATGCCAGCGACTGCATGACCGACCACTCCAGTGTCCAAAGGTGACACACCCACTGACAGCTCACACACACAGGGAGGCACAAGATCACCGGCCTCGTGTGCTGCATTATTGTACCGGCGTGTTGTATTGAAATGATTGTACTGGCGTGTTGAACTGAAATGGGTGTACTGGTGTGTTGTACCGAAATGGGTGTAGGCAAGGTAGGCACCCGACATGCATCCACTTCCGACCCTCGCCGGCTGCGTTCATGCATCCATCACAGCACAGCACACAGCCCAGGAAAAACGCAAGCACAATAATAGCAACCGCAAGCTCGCGGGTGTGGTTGCATGCCGAGCAGCTGCACAAAGAGCAAGAGGAGCAAACGGCAGTGGTACGAACTGGGGGAGGGGGGGCGCACTTGTTGAGGACGACAATAAACTCGTCCAGGTCAATGAACGCGACCCAGCTGTGCTTCTTGGACGCGAGCTTCGAGCACTCATTGTACCAGTTGGTCTGAAGAGGGTACTTGGGCCCCGGCGCGAGGTCAAAGTCCAGCACGCCGGCGCGCTCGTACGGCTCCAGCACGTCGCGCACAGCACACTCCTCGCCGTTCTCACGCATGTAGAACGTGTCCACGCCAATCCACCTGCAGCAGCGGAACGCAGTGTCACGTCATCGTCGGCGGCATAGCACAGCATGGCGCAGCACGGCTGCACATGCAGCGCGACGTCTGTTGGGCGGTACTGATACAGTGGAATGGCACAAGGCGGGAAGGTTCCCCGATACGGGTCGAAGCATGCCGCTGTGGCTGCTACTGCCCAGTGAAGGATACGTGGCCAGGAGTGCCCGCGATGGCAGCAACAATGGCACATGGGGGATGGGATGCTGCGAGACACTGGGGTGCGGCTGGGGAGTGGATGCTATGGTCTGTTGTGGATTGAGTGGGGTTGGGTGTGGCGCCGGGTGCAAGCTTGCAGCCTCGTGTGTGCATGGGATGTTCGTCACGACGAGCACAGTGCGGTGCTGTGCGGGGAGGGCTGCATTTGCACGATACTCGACGGTCAAATGATCGCATGATCAAATCATCTGCCTGGTCGAGCAAGCGAGTGGTCAGCAGAGTGCTGCTCAACTGCTGCAGTGCAGTGTGCGGCACATCGCGGTGCAGCGCCGTTGCAGAAGGCCATACTTCACCATTCTGCTCTTGATGCCACGGAGATTAGCAGGACCGAGCATCACGCCAAATGCAACCGGGCATCGGCTGCAGCACGCCTGCGAGCACATGCGGAGGCCGGCAGAGTGCCCGTGAAACTCATGTGAGGACAAGCATGACACGGCCCAGCGGCCACTGCGGGCCCCCACGACCAGAGGCAGTGTGTGCTCAGACTTCACACTGCCTCAGTTGATACTGCCTCAGTGTATAAACACACAGGCCAGAGAGCGTGTAGAACGGTGCACGCCAACGGGACAACAAACTCATCTGGGAGAAGCTGTTGTTTAGAAGCTGTTGTTTAGAAGCTGTTGTTTAGAAGCTGTTGTTTAGAAGCTGTTGTCTAGAAGCTGTTGTCTAGAAGTTGTTGTCTAGAAGCTGTTGTCTAGAAGCTGTTGTCTAGGAGCTGTTGTCTAGAAGCTGTTGTTTAGAAGCTGTTGTTTAGAAGCTGCTGTCTAGAAGCTGTTGTCTAGAAGCTGCTGTCTAGACACTGGAGCCACAGCCACACCAGACGATGAAGAGCTCCATCCGGGTGTTACATACAGGACGACGCGCTTGTGGCACGCGAGCTGCTCCAACGGTCTACGAAAGACTCGGAGAGAGGCAGGTGGTGACCGTGACGGGAATGGTTGTGCCTGCGCTTTGCAGGGGCCAAGCTGGACCCAACACAAAATTATGCAATGTAAGGAGACGGATTGTTGCGGTGGTCGCGAAGCAGAGGATTTCCCCAGTGGCGGCGGCTGCACCAGATCAGGAGACACCATATTCCTGGCATGTGACCTTGATCTGCTGAAATTGATAGTGCAAGAGAATGAAACCGCTGATGTTTGTGCATGTTAGTTGTAGATGCAAATGGACAGCAGCAGCACTGAGTCAACTGCCACCGTATGTTGCATAGCTGAGCGCAATGGCTTTTGCCATCTGTGGCTAAGGGCTACGGCTGTGATACATTGCTGGCTGCCACGGTCAGCTCCGGTACGTTTTCGTGCCGACTAGACACCGAAATACCCAGCACCTGATGCTTGCATTTAGACATGGTTCTGTTGTACTAGGTGAGGAAACTGGGCATTTGAACTTTGTATGCATGCATTCACACGTTCAGTTCATGCCAGCTTCTCGGTTCGTGACAGCAGCTGGGGCAGCCGTGCTGCTAGTGATGTTAGCTGTGTCACTTCCCTCGCTTGGGCTGCTGTGGCCCTGAACTATCTGAGTGGAACACAGCTGTAGAACAGAGCAGCCAACCCGGTGCATACCATCTACAATTGTGACAAGATGAGCCTGTCTGCACAGAGAACGTCATATGTCATGCTGGGTAGCCGGCTCTGGCAGCCCCCACAAGTCCCAGCCAAATCGGCTGTCTTTGAGCATGTGCAAGTCTGTGAGGTCAATTCAATGGCAACCTGGTGAATTTTGTGGTACCCTGGACCTCCATTTTGGCGCATTTCAGAACAGATGTGATTATGAGCATCGAATAACGTCAGGCCTGGTCCCCAGATGACCCGTGACAGCCTCAGCTCACGTTCTGCAATCTTTGGAATATGCCCCCAAGGCCCAAATCCCTATGTGCTCCCCTTGCCGAAGTGCACCTACCCAGCACTACAAATGAACCATTATTCATCTGTCATGGCCTGCAGAGCCTTCACCGCCACCTCAGGCTCTCAAATCTAACTTTCAGGTCAGCACGGTACCTTAACACGCGCCTGCTCCACCATTCCTGTCGCGGAAAGCTGCTGTGTGTTCCGGGCCTTTCGAAGCCTTTCGCGTCGGCATCGATAGATAATCTGTTTGTGAACATGGTCGCGCTGTTGTTGTGTCCGTGGTTCCGCGCGATGCACATGGAACGCATTTCGCGCTTGACCCGATAGTGGATGGAAACCACTGAAACAACAGCTACATAGACATGTACGCCAGATATAAGCGCCCATCGCAGACATGAGAATAATGGATGCGAAACGGCGCGACTGTGGGCACATTCCGGGCTATATGTTTGGGCAGGAAGCTGTCCTAATGTGCAGACCGGTACACACAGCAGAGCCCGCCGAGCCACCGGCCACAATGACAGCAGGCTGTGCATAGGGCAATCTGTGAGCCATCAGCATGACAGGGGAATACCTTGAAGACTGTAATGTCGGTGCTGTACTGGAACTCCATGGAGTGGACACACTGAGTCCACATTCTGATTATTCATGCTGTTCATTGCATTGCATTTCCCCATTTGTATTAGAGCACGAGTTGCACAGACGGGGGGACGCGCACCTGTGGTACTCCAGGAATTCTTGCACATCCTGGGCGGACTCGTCTTTCATGATTGCGCAGATGGCTATTGTGTTTGGCCATTCTGGAGTGTATGGGCTGGGCACGTTCCCAAGGGTCAGCCTACATGTCGAGGGTCAGTGAGAAGACAATATTACACACAAACTCTGGGACTAAAGCATCCCGTTCAGCTTCGGCGCCTGAGTGCCAGCCCGGGATGGACCTGAAAGCGTGGATGAGTACAAACAGCATGCGACCAACACTGGAGCACCATGGAAGCACGCGCACACAGATACAACGACCAACAGCAGAGTGCATACTTTTCGTCGGATTGCTTGATCAATTCCTTGCCGTTGCAGAGTTGCACAGGCCACGCAGGCTCAAGGGGGTCGCCTGCCGAAGGAGGTGCTTCTATTTCAAGGTGAGCTGATACAGATCGTCCAGGGCGGAAGAAGGCGATTCCCAAGATGACTGCGACGAGGCAGCCCCAAGAGAGGAGTCTGCGCATCGCTGAAGCGAGCGCTGCCCCCCGCGATGAACTACCGCTTCTGCCGGATGGCGAGTGTCTCACGCAGAATTTATCACCTACAGAGGCATCAAAAGCTGTTCTAGCAACACTGTGCAGCGCTTATCTGGTGCCTGGCTGGCATGGCGCGTAACACGACTCGGAACGCAATATTGCCAGCGCGCGCGCCAACAGCAGGAACTGCAGCAACAGGGCGAGACCAAATGCAGACCTTTAACCCGCTCTGGGAACTTTGTATAACCTGATCGGCTCATATACCGGTACGCTGCACTGCTGGTCCAAGGCTGTGCTGGCTATGCATGCACGCGAATCCTTGCACGCGAAGTGCTGGAGGCAGCTGACAGGGCGTAGACCCGTGCAGAAGGCACGGAGACAGACAATACGGCGAATATAGCTATGCAAACGTCAATCTAACAGCACTTCAACTGATGTAGCAGTTTTGTCCTATATATTTAGCCCGACGCGCGGCAAGGCGTCCGCAGGGACAACCAACGATGCAGCGAGTCTCGAGCAATTGCGTGCAAGCCACAGATCAACGGCCTTCGCGTGTAGCAGACAGGTCCCCTGTGACACTCGACAGTCAATTTACCATGACTCATTGCTGTATGCACTTTTCACCGTCCACAGCCGGTGAGCGTTGCCTGGGTCCTCTTGAATCCCGGCTGAAGGCGACGTGTCGCGACACCACTAACGAGGTCCGTGAATGGGACAGAGCTGCAGCGGTGCGTCATGCGCCACTCATGCATACAAACAGGCGGTGTAGTGACGTACGACGCCAACTAGGCCGGCTCGGCCTTGTCCAAGGCCACATGGCATGTGCCGATGTATTGCGAGGCAGCACGACTTCTGTAAGATGCGACGACGGCAAGCACCATACATGCTCAATATGCCGGTAAGCAGTAAGCATGTCCATGACCATGGATAACTGAGCTGATGCCAACACCGCCGCGCGCGGTATGTATGTGGATCTCGCATTGCCAAACTAGTCACACAGAATCAACGGTATATCGATAAGTTGTGCAGCGTGTGTAACTGTGCTCATGGAGTCTACAATCGACCGAGCACAACGCACGTGTCGCTTCCCGCAGGTGTACATCGCGAACTCATCGCCAACTCATCGCGCTGGGGCCCGGACGTCAACATCTATAGCTACAGCCAATATATATATATATACAGTATATATATGTTTCTCCCAGGACGTCCTGACGTCATGATCACTGCCACGATTGTACCCCGCGGATGCCATGTGTCAAGGCGCACGCATTCCACACCAACAAAGAGCGTACCTGCCGTCAAATGGGCGATCTTGTCCGACGCACAGCCGCCAAACGTTGCCGCGGTAGGAAGAGGGACTTGTGACAAGTTTCACGTGCAGACGCGACAATACAATTCTTGTTGCGCCGGGGGTCGAGACTGCTCTATTAGCAAATACCAGTTAGTGGAATTATCTAATGTTTCCGTTGTTTGCCTACAAGACTAGGGCAAAGGTTGGAGTTGAACGCAGCGGAGGCATGATATCAGCTGAGACAGGCGGGAGCGGTTTTGTCGAGCGCTTAAGCTTGTAGTTGATCGCATCGACGTCTGCGCCGCGACTGATGGCTCAACAATCATGCAGCATACTCAAATCGCAATCGGCCTGTCTATGTATTACGTGCGTTCCCAGAGTGGGCATGGATCCAGTTCTAGGCATTCTAATGCCTCGAGTGTACATAGCGAACTATGATGCATGCGGTTTGAGCACAGTAGCAGGCTATAAACACCAATGCATAGCGTCGGGCGTAAAGTGTACTGTCAATGAGGTAGCAGGTAAGCCGGAGATCGCTAGTTACAGAACTAGCATATGTACAGGTCGGGACACAGGGAATCAATTCTACCTGCGCACGCAATCGTGTCAGTGGATCCGGAGCGGGCACAGATCCAGACGACTGATATCATGACGTACTTGCGGCAACACAACGCAGTGCGATCACATCCAGCACCCGGTCGAACTGGATCAGACTTGCATTTCCCATTCTGCTAGGCTGGCCTTTCCTGACAGGCAATGGTGTCTGATGCTTGGCGACAAGCAACAAATCATATGCTCTGCTGTGGCTGCAGCTGATACCCAATTGGATCTGGCATGATACCCGATTTCCTTTTCTTTTCTGCGGAGGCGACATGCATTGCCAGGTCCTTTACCAGATTTTCACTGCCAAGAACACATATCAATTGGCACAGACAACGAAAAAAAACAGGACACCCAAACATGTTCTGCTGCGAAATGGTCTGACATGAGCCTGCAGGCAGCAGCACGGTGCCACTCGAGACTGCACCATTAAGATAGCATAGAGACCGGTTCAGAATCATTCCTGGGCCCGAATGGGCAGCACCACGCTCGCTTGTTGATACACTATCCTTGCGAATTGATGGACGGCCTGATCGAACAGTTGCTCCCAGAGATGTCCATAAACAGCGTCGTATTTGGGAACAAGCAACCACAAAATCAGTGAGGGGTGCAGTATGTAGCAGGTTACGGTAGATGTTCCACAGCAGCACTTCTGGAGCCGTCCGATATGACATGAAGGCATGTACTACCATACTTGTGGTACTTCAAGCGGTGCACCGGTGCAGGCAGCCACATGCACCGAACCTCACACTGGCACGCTCGCGCCATGGACACTGCAGTACGGTGGCTGGGGTACCCGCCAGCCACGGCCCGGTTTGGTGGTCACGGTGAGCAGTGCTTGTGCAGGTGGTACACCACATGGTGCCTTTTTGGGGGATATTGCTCGCGGTTTCAGGGCCCTGTGGCAGATCTAGGCTTTAGGCAACTGAGTGCAAGCTAGTCGTTGGTGTGGCCGCAGGTGCAGTGCAGCAATGCATGCATGAGACTGCGGGAGTAGGACGTTGATGCATAGATTTGCATGGTGATCAGCAAGTTCGCTGTCACATATAGGACTGACTGCCAGTTCACCAGTCGTTGTGTTTGACTGGCTGAATGGCAGGTACGTGTCTCTTGGACTTTGTTTGCATACTGCTGTGAGTTGGCATTGATACCTAGGACATTGATTGTGCTGTGTGCGAAGTGCAGGCTGTGACGTTGCATGTTGCTGCGGGCGAACATCGTAGACTCACAGTGCACATTCTGCTGAAGTCATCTGTGTGCGCACAAAGGATCAGGTCGCAGAAGCATTGGTGACGCGCCTGAAAGAGTGGGAGAGGCAGCTGCAAACACCGCAGAAGCCTGTAATGTGGGTGAAAATTATTCGCTCGGACAACGGCACTGAGTTCAAGGGTGAGCTGAAGTGGTGGTGCAGCAAGCGGGGCATCATCATGCAGCACAGTGTGGCAAGAAGACCGCAGCAGAACGGCAGAGCAGAGCGGATCAACCGAACGCTGTCTGAGAGGACGCGTGCGATGCTGAAGGATGCGGGTCTGCCGAAGCGGCTTTGGCCACAAGCAATGGACACGGCAGCATATACTCGCAACCTGGTGCCGACAGAAGGCCAGAACAAGACTCCGCATGAGCTGTTCTGGGAGAAGGTGCCAGATGTGTCACACCTGAGGGTGTTCGGGAGCAAGGCAACGGAGCACATTCCGTCAGAGCTGCGCAGCAAGCTGGACGATGTCAGCAGAGACGTGATCTTCGTCGGCTACCCCAGACACATGAAGGCCTGGACAGTGATGCACAAAGCGAAGGGTGTGTGGAAGCTGTCGGACAGTGCGGATGTCTCGTTCCGTGAGGACGAGAAGCTGCAGCAGCCCAGAGAGCCAGAAGAGGCGCTGCCGGAGACAGAGTACGATGAACTCATCCTGTTTGATGACGAAGCAGGTGATGAGGACGCAGACCACGTGACTCTGGAGGACAGTGATGAGTGGTCACTGAGTGACGATGATTCAGATGCAGCATGGGACGGCCAGGGTGAGGACCCGGGGGCCGGTGCTGATGCTGAGGGGAACCCTGATGATGGTTCCGGTGACGATGGGCATGTCGTAATTCAGTGGACCGCAGCCCTAAGGCACTGTGGGATCTAAGCACTGTGTAGCTGTGCGCAGGGGGTCGCGCTGTCACATACCTGGCTGGTGTACAGGCCTCCGCTGTGACAGTGCGCTCTCAGTCTTGGATTATAGCACGTGAGTCTTTGGCAGAGTAGAGTGATTACACTTTGATCAGTAGAGCCTATATAAGCGTTCAACCAAACGTCTCATACGGATACGATCAGAATCATTGTCTGCGGCACGCAATCTAGCATGCATTGCTCGTGCATATGGTAAGCCATCGGTGCATGGCGTCCCATAGCCACTCCGGATCAGCACCGTGCATCCACTCCATGCATGGTCACCGTAGTCCTGTGCATGGCTGGATCACGACACTCCCCCTAGACTAGGCTTGTACTACCGCAAGCTGTAGTCTATCTCTAAATTTTGCTAGTGCTGGTCCCGCCAACACTTTCGTAAACATATCAGCTAGCATGTCTACCGTGCTAACCCAGCTGATAGTTAACTCATCGAGTTCTACGAACTCGCGGACTCTCAGGTCCCTGACCCTGATGTGCTTGGAGCGGTCACTAGAGATGGGGTTCACAGCTAGCAAGTTGGCACTCTTGTTGTCACCCCACAGAGTTGGCTTCACAGCCGACAAACCAAGATCAGTGCACAACTGCTTAGCCCACATCACCTCATTGGCTGCTGAACTCATAGCAATGAGCTCTGCCTCAGTTGTATCACCAGCCACAATAGTCTGCCTCTTCGAACGCCAGAACACACAGTTCCCATGCATCCGGACTATCACTCCTGACACGCTCTTCAAGCAAGCACCATTGGCGAAGTCAGCATCCGTAAATGCTTCCAACACCTCACTTCCCTCGTTGGAGCCACTAAATGTCAAGCCAAGATCTATGGTCCCTCGCAGGTATCTCAGTACATGCTGGACAGCAGCCCAATGACACTTCGCACTCCCAGCCATATGCCTGGCCAGGACATTGGCCGGAAAGGAAATATCAGGACGCGACACAGCAGCCACATACTGGATGCTTCCTACGGCTTGCATAAACCTCTTATGCTCTGCGACAGTAGCCTTCTCCTGGCTAGGATCATCCTTCAGACTAAACACTTTCTGCTTTGGTACCAACGGCGTTGGTGCCTTTCTGCACTCACTCATACTGAACCTTTCCAGCATGTCCCTGATGTTCTTTCTGTGCGTTATGGTGATAGTGCGAGCAGGCCGATCACGTATGACCTCCATACCTAGCACATATCCCAGCTCCCCCAGGTCACGACCCTCAAATGCCTCAAGGATCCTGCTGATGGCATCATCCATCTGCTCCTTACGACCGAAGATCAACAGATCATCGACCCATAGGAAAATAAGACATCGTCCTATTTTGCAAATAAACAGTGCGGGGTCACTGGCTGATCTCACAAAGCCCATTCTCGACAAGAGCTCTGCAAGCGCTTTATGCCACTCCCTGGCAGCTTGCTTCAGACCATACAACGCCTTTTTCAGACGCCACACCATACCAGACCCATCATCCAGTACAGGAGGTTGTGCCACATACACTTCCTCCTCCAGAACACCATTCAGGAAAGCACATTTAATGTCTATGTGTCTCGTCTCCAGATCCTCTACAGCACAGACAGACAACAGAGCCCTGAAAGTAGCATAGCTACCCACAGGCGCCCAAGTCTCAAAGAAATCTACGCCCTCTACTTGCGTAAATCCCCTGGCTACATATCTAGCTTTGAATCGCTCAATCTCACCCTGTGCTCCTCGCTTAATCTTAAGCACCCACTTGCCTGTCACAGGCTTCACTCCTGCTGGGCACCTGACTAACTCGAACACATCATGTTCCCTTAAGGAGGTCAACTCATCAAGCATTGCTATGATCCACTGCTCACGATGGCAGCCTCTCATGGCTTGCTTCACCGTTGGATCGTCCAGCACAGCTTTGACCTTCTTCCTCGCAGCAGCTGCACACCGGGACTCACTGCGGCTAGCAGTCTTGCCACTGCTCGGAATCACCTCCTGCCCCGTCGTGTTCTCTGCATCAGGAGTCACACTGTCAGCCGTAGCAAACACTCCATCCGCCAGATCACCGACGTCACTCTCCATATGGACTACTGTGGAGCTCCCAGCATCATCATGCTCACGTGCATCATCCGGGGAAATGCGCTCAACAGCAGCATTCTCACTTTCATTCACTCCCACAGCATGGACAGCAGGTCTTAAGGTTTTGCGAATCAATTTGAAAGGTTTTGGAACCCATCGAACCCTCACCTCTTGTGGTGGATCCAGATGTTCTCCGCTGCCTCCTGCGGCACTTGGTGCTAACTCTCCCCCTGAGCCAGCTCCGCCTGCCTCTACTCCACTAGGCACATGCCGTAGCTTGCCGTGCCCCTGACTATCAACACGCTGTGGCATATGCCGTGGCTCATCATGCTCCCAGCGTACTGCACGTCCTGACACCGCTGACCCTTGCCATCGGTTGTACATCCCGTGGTCTTCAGATTTCGCAGGTGGGGGTGGCTCACTCGGCGCCTTGCCCATCGACCGTTGGACTCGCTGCGGTGAACGCGAGCGCGATCGAGACCGAGATCCTGAGGGCTCAGACGCCCCTGAGAATGACTCAGCAGAGTCACTGGCAGCCCCTGGCTGTTCCTCCCCCTCAGACTCATCATTCTCACTACCCTGTGGCTCAATGCGGCAGCCACTCAAATCCAGCACAGCTCTATCCCGCGTAGGGATCACATCTCTCGGTCGCATCTCAGCATTGTGCGGACCGGATGGTTGCTGAACCGCATCATACTCCCAGTGTGGTACCCTGTTCACACAGTCCTCGGCCGTGTAAGCGCAACGCGCTGTCACCACTGCCTCACTGATCTCAGGCGTGTGCCACCGCTCATGCCTGGCTATCAGCTCAGAGCCTAAAACACGCGGTGAAAACGGCGGCTCACCCTCAGGCAACTCATCATCCGGCACATAGCGCCGATGCAACTGCCTGCCTGGTTCCCAGTGTGTGTGCCCCAGCGCTGGATGCTCCCCCTCAGCCCAATCCACATTTCTGCCCCTCTCTGGTATCGGTGATGTTTGTGGGTATTCTAGCGATGGTTGTATGCTTGCGATAGAGTCCAGGGGTCTACGGCTACGGCTGAGCGTCCCGATGAGCGATTCACACCGCTCTAGCGTTTAGCTGTAGAGTCCGTAGAGAGACTAGAGTACACAGATGCATAACGCTACGGCTGGACTGCATTCTGTCAGGGTACTGGTCTCGCAGAAAGGCCTACGGGTCTGCGTGTCCTGCGACGCACGAAGGTCGTGTTGCAGGATGCCACCACGCCGAGAAGTCCCAATGGCATCTCGCCAGGGATCTATTGGCTCTGACGGCGAGGATGGAGAAGAAGTTCGTCCTCGCCACCACACACGTTCCACAGCGCGCCGCGAGCAGGCCGCGGAGGACCAGTTCGTGACCTACGGGGAAGAACAGCGCGTTGGGACCTACGGGTATCCCAATGCAGGTCCTCTGCAGGCGGCATTGCCGGGAAATGCTGATCCTACGGGGGAAGCAGGAGCTCAGGCTGCGGCGCAAGGAACACAGCCAGCACATCTCGCAGCGCCAGCTGCGTGGATGACCCAACAGATACCGCCTCCGATACCGCAGCCTTCGCAGGCTGCGATGTCATCAGGAGTACCAGCTACGGCTGGATCTATTGACGTAAGCACGCTGGCGCAAGCGCTGTCGCTTGCCATGCCCAGGCCAGTACCGGGGAAATCTCTAGTAGAGAAGAACAGATTTCCGGTGTGGCACTATAAGACTGATCACTTCCGAGTATTTAAGAAGGAGGTAGAGAGCTGGGCAAAGATGGTGGGTGAGAGTAGCCTGCTAGTCAATGATCCGCTTGCTCAGAGCAGCCAGGCTCATGAGCAAGTCATGCACTGGTTGTTCACCACACTGCCAAAGGAGGATAGAGACTTCGTGGCAGACTGTAGTTTCGTCCATGAGGTCTGGTCGTTGCTGCATGCTAAGTATATGCCATCAGTGGAGGTAGAAATACAGAAGCTGTATCACCAGCTCAGCAGTACCCAGCAGGCTGGCAAGCCGCTGGAGAAGCATGTGAATGAGGTGGTGGGCATAGTAAACCAGATGAGAGGACTGGGTGAGACTGTGTCTGATCAGTTGTACAGATCACGGTTGCTGGCAGTAGACAAAGAGTACAGCCTGTTGCAGCCCATGCTGCAGGCCATGCCAGTGCAGCAGATAGTGTCTACGCTGTTGACACATGCCCAGACGAACAGCAAGCAGGGTCCATCGCGATTCCCACGGGACGATCGCGGTGGACAACAGCGCCATGGGGGACGTGGGTACCGAGGTGGACGCTACGGTGGTCGCCAAGGTTCACCCCCACAGGTAGCAGCTGTGGGAGCAGGGGCAGCAGGGGGAGCAGAAAAGAGGAAATGCTTCAACTGTGATAAGCCTGGACATGTGCAAAAGGATGTGCGCAGGGGGTCGCGCTGTCACATACCTGGCTGGTGTACAGGCCTCCGCTGTGACAGTGCGCTCTCAGTCTTGGATTATAGCACGTGAGTCTTTGGCAGAGTAGAGTGATTACACTTTGATCAGTAGAGCCTATATAAGCGTTCAACCAAACGTCTCATACGGATACGATCAGAATCATTGTCTGCGGCACGCAATCTAGCATGCATTGCTCGTGCATATGGTAAGCCATCGGTGCATGGCGTCCCATAGCCACTCCGGATCAGCACCGTGCATCCACTCCATGCATGGTCACCGTAGTCCTGTGCATGGCTGGATCACGACAGGGCAGGATGAGCCCATGCATGATGATGGAGGCGGAGGGGCCGCTGGGGCAGGTGGCCAGAGGCGCTACCCGGCGCGTGCCAGAAATCCGCCGAATCTGCCGTACCAGGCTCAGCTGTTTGTGGCTGAGGGGGTGCAGACTGCAAGTGATGAAGACCTGCTGGTCGCACCGAAGTCGTATCAGGAGGCCATGAAGCGACCAGACAGGGAGGTCTGGGTGAGTGCCAAAGATGAAGAGTATGGCTCACTCAGGGGCAAGGGCGTGATCGAGGAATGTGATCTGCCGCCCGGTCAGAAGGCGCTCCCGTCGAAGGGGGTGTGCGATCTGAAGTTTGATGAGAAAGGCAACCTTGTGAGGCACAAGTACCGGCTCGTCGCAATGGGCAACCTTCAGCAGGAGGGGGAGTACGGCGATCTGTTCGCGCCGACGGCCCAGAGCGCAACCTTCAGGCTGATGCTGGCTCTGAAAGCGGCAGATCCCAAGCTGAAGCTGCGGCAGGTGGACGTGAAGACAGCGTTTCTGCATGCGGACCTGAAGGAGGTGGTGTACGTGCGCCCGCCGCCCGAGCTGCGGCAAGGCAACAAGGTGTGGAGGCTGCGGAAAGCTCTGTATGGGCTGAAGCAGGCGCCGCGAGCCTGGAATGAAGAGCTGACAAAGGCGATGATCAGCGACAAGTACACGGAGTCAGAGCATGATCCGTGCTTGTTCATTCGAGGGACTGGACGCGACAGGGTGTATTTCCTGGTCCATGTCGACGATGCTGCCATCCTGGCAGCTGAGGGGGAAGATGACAAGGCAGTTGCGGACCTCAGCAAGCACTTTGAAGTGAAAGACCTGGGCGAGCTGAGCTACTTTCTGGGGCAGGAGGTGGCAGAAGTGAAGGGCCAGGGGGTGATGCTGAGTCAAGGGCAGTACGCCAAGCGCATGCTGGAGAAGGCAGGCATGTGGGACTGCAAGCCCAAGGCGACGCCGATGGAGGAAAGACACAAACTGCAGAAGACGTCTGGCTCGCCACTGACGGATGATGACCAGCGCAAGGCGGGCTACTCAGAATCGGTGGGTGCACTGCTGTACCTCTCCACTCACACACGGCCAGATCTCGCATATCCTGTGGGGGTGCTGAGTCGATTCATGTCGAGCCCCACAGATGTGCATTTCGCGGCAATGAAACGTGTGCTTAGATACGTGCGAGGGACCTGGGACTGGGGGCTGATGTACCAGTACAGTCCTCCACGTGGAGAGCAGGGGGTGCGGGCATACACTGAGGCGGACTTCAAGGAGCTGGGCATGCCAAGAGAGGCGGTGATGCGGCTCTACTCAGATGCAGATCTGGCAGGAGAGCTTGATGGTCGGAAGAGCACTTCAGGGATGCTGATGACGATGAACGGAGGGCCGATTCTGTGGGCATCCAAGCTGCAGACGGTGGTGGCGACGTCTACGAGTGAAGCGGAGTACATCTCAGCAGCAATGGCTGTGAAGGAAGCACTGTGGGTGAGGAAGCTGCTGAGTGATGTCTACGGTAAGGTTCAGTGCATGCCATTGTACTGTGACAACCAGAGTGCGCTTCAGCTGATGAAGCAGAGGACTGCTGGAGTAGCTGGGAGGTCCAAGCACATTGATGTGCAGTACCATTTCATTAGGAACAGGTACTTGCGTGGTGAGGTGTCGGTGGAATTTGTGTCTACTGAAAAGCAGAAGGCTGACATGCTGACAAAGGCATTGTCCGGGCCTATGCTGACCAATGCAATTGCTGGATATTTGAAGCCACCACCAAGCGACAGTGCTTGAGGGGGTGTGTGGCAGATCTAGGCTTTAGGCAACTGAGTGCAAGCTAGTCGTTGGTGTGGCCGCAGGTGCAGTGCAGCAATGCATGCATGAGACTGCGGGAGTAGGACGTTGATGCATAGATTTGCATGGTGATCAGCAAGTTCGCTGTCACATATAGGACTGACTGCCAGTTCACCAGTCGTTGTGTTTGACTGGCTGAATGGCAGGTACGTGTCTCTTGGACTTTGTTTGCATACTGCTGTGAGTTGGCATTGATACCTAGGACATTGATTGTGCTGTGTGCGAAGTGCAGGCTGTGACGTTGCATGTTGCTGCGGGCGAACATCGTAGACTCACAGTGCACATTCTGCCACAGCACAATCAATGTCCTAGGTATCAATGCCAACTCACAGCAGTATGCAAACAAAGTCCAAGAGACACGTACCTGCCATTCAGCCAGTCAAACACAACGACTGGTGAACTGGCAGTCAGTCCTATATGTGACAGCGAACTTGCTGATCACCATGCAAATCTATGCATCAACGTCCTACTCCCGCAGTCTCATGCATGCATTGCTGCACTGCACCTGCGGCCACACCAACGACTAGCTTGCACTCAGTTGCCTAAAGCCTAGATCTGCCACAGGCCCCAATGATTGGGTTCATGTGGCATGCCCCTTACATCCTCCTCGCAGGCAGGACTTACCTTGTGAAATCTAATCAAGTGGGCCCATTCGTTCTACTGCACCCTGTAACCTACAACCGCTGGTGCGCCGGTCTCGGCCGCACTGCACGTCGGCCTTGCCTGCTGTCCCATGCTGTCCCCTCCCCAGCTGGGAGTACCTCTCATCCGCGGCAGTGCTCTGTATCATCAAATTGCCCGCTTCCAACAGGCACACTCCACCCCAGCCCCCCCCCCCCCCGCCCCCCCCCTGAGGGACAGTCCATGACTCCAGCTACGTGATTGGGGCAGCAAATGCACAGGCCTCCTGTCCCCCCCAACCCCGAGCGCCCAACCGGCTAGCGTGTTATTCGCCATGCTCGTGCGCCGCCGGAATTCGTCACCTCGACGGCACCGATCACCGAAAAAATACAGCCATCATTCAACCACTGCAATCTCCACATCTACCGCCAACCGTTGCTGGTGCAAGCGTGCTGCCATTGCCGTCCTACCTCGACACGCGCAGCATGGCGCAGAAGCGCGGGCACTGTCATGGGATGCGCGGCGTAACCAAATGCATGCAGCAGGCCACCGCGGCAGCATACGGTGGCGCACAACGGCTACCAGTCACCCGAAACTGCTGCCTGGTCAATCGGGGTTCCCATGAGTCAACTGAGCGTGCTACCTGCTCTTATTGCTGCTGGGGGCGCGGAGCATGAGGCCCTCAGCACGAGCGCTGCCCGCGGCCCCTGATGCCATCTCATCCTGGGACACACATTCTAGAAAACTCTGCCTGCAAACCGCACTGGGCGGCCGCGTCTGGCCATCGCCAGGGCAGCTCGCCGCAGCGCTGTGTGCGGCACAACGCCCATTGCCTCTTTGGCACTGGCCTGCGCTACCGACGCAGGCGAAGAGCTGCCGACAAATACGGAGGTATCATGAGGTCTGGAGCGGGTCTCTCTCCCCCGCTTGTGAGTCCATGCCGCGACGGACGCCCCACAGCTGGGCTCCGTAAACAAGTCACTCCTGCCACACAGCTAGGCTGCACCGCAGCTTCAATGCCGCAAGAGTGCAATCGTCCAACTGCGCAGCGGCGTCTTAATGAAGGTCTTTTGCCACCTGGCAGTCAGGCGGGTTTCGTCACAGATGGGCCACCGTCGCAGATGGGCCACCGGTGTGTGGGAGGCTGGCAAGCATACATTCGAGCCTGCAAAAAACGACATCACAGGTGGCTCTCCGTCCTCTTTGCAATTTCACCATCCTCATCCCGCTGTGCTCCCAGCACGCACAGCATGGCCAGCAGCGCTCAGCTGCCGGCCGCTAGCTGCTCCCCAGCGGCCGCCGGCCGTCACTCGAAAAGCAGCCCTTCATGCTCCGGGAACGGACTCCACAGCCCGCTCGCCTTTGCCGCGTCCATCGCGTCGGCCAGCACAGCGCCCTCCCGGCACACTCCGTGGTCCCCGTTGAGCCCTAGCTCCACCTCGAACCGGCCGAGCACGTCCCGCCGCTCCGCGCCGGGATTCGCTGCGACCATCTCGTCAAACTGCGCCGAAAACGCGCCGGCGATCGCGTGCTTGCGCGTCAGGAACGCGTTTTCAGAGCCTGTGATGTAGTGAAACAGCGCAAGCTGGTACCGCAGAGTTACGTCCTGGGCGTCCTCATGCTCCTCTGCGGATAAGTGGCTCATGTAGCTGGCACCAGTGGCGTCCACCTGTTTACTCAGTGGGCTGTGCTCCGAGTCGGAGTCCCCGTGCAGGGGGCGTTTCGCGCCGCCGCGGCGGCTGCTGAAGCCCGTGCTGCGATCCATGGCGACCTCCCACATCGGCAGCGGCTCGCCGTTGCCCAGCACAGCGACGCCGCCGATCCTGCAGCGTGCGGTGGGGTCACAGCGTGCACGGCACGGCACGGCCGTCGTGGCTGGATGGGTGGGCGCCCGATTTGGAAAATGCTTGGTGGGAACGGGGGGGGGAGGTGCGGACGCGAGATAGAAGACAGCTGGGTCAATCATTGAGTGGGCCGACAGCTGATAGTGCACTGGAGCGTTAGAGCCCAGTCGCACTAGGTCGATGATCTCTTGACATGGTCGCGGTCACGTACGCACGGCGTGCTGACAGCGGGATGCACAGCCAGACGTGCAGGCCGTTCACAGCGAGAGTGCAGGCGACTCCGGTGCAGCCGTGCTGGCAGCACTCCCACGACCGGTCTTGCCTCACCGTATCGGCCACAGCGCCGCCGCACCCGCGGGCGCGCCCCGTGGAAGTGCCACGCACGCGCACTTACCTCCTTACATGCAGAAAACTGCTGCGGTGCTTCCGGGGGGGGGGGGGGGGGAGGGGGGGGGGGGCAAACAAGTAAACAATACAGGGGGAAAAAGAGCCGGAAGCGGGCCGCACCGCATGGTACACTGCTGCGTGCGCTTCGGCCGGAAGGTTCCGGCCTTGTGCAGCCAGTATGCGTTGCCGAGGCACTTCATCTGCTTGGACAGCGAGGCCGCGCACTTCTGGAAGCCTCGCAGCTGGCCACCCGGCGGCCGGTCGCGGCGGCCGCTGGTCCCGAAGAGCACCCACTGCAGCGACACAGCGGCTGTGTAGCGGAAGTGGCGCCGCATCACGTCCTTCAGAGCGCCCTGCTCTGCGACCGCGCGGCCCCTGCGCAGCACGGCGCAGCACGTCATGCATGCACACGCGGCGAGGCTAACCTGGCGGTCGTGTGGCTGGCCGAGGCCAGCCGCACGACCACGGCGAAGAGCGTGATTGCGTGAATCGGCACACACGCCACGCGCTGTGCATGCTGCGTGGCATGCGGTCGCAACTGGGGCTGCCGGACGCGCTGTTAGCAAAGGCTCCGCCTCTCGCAAAAGCGCTGGCGTGCGCATGACGGCCTCGCTGAGAGTTCAGCGCTGCTGCACCGTCCTGAGAGTTCAGCGCTGCAGCACCGTCCGCGCGGTCCGACATTAGCGAAAAAGGGTAGGAAGGCTGTTGTGCAGCTGTGCCAACTGAAGCGGCACAAAACATGCAGCAGCATGTGGCCAGCCCATGTGGTGCAGGAGAAGGGGGGCAAGGGGGGGGCAGTGACAAAGACAATCCAGACAGAATCACCGCCGCATGAGCCAGAACGTCTCGCATAGCAGCAGCCGGGCTTGTGCAGCCCCCTGCACCACCGCCTGGCCAACCAGAGCACCCACAGCACATACCCTGTCTTCCATGCGTGCTTCGATGGCACTGCCCGTCAGCCAAGCTCGGCAGCACTCGCAGAACAGCCCCGCAGCAGTACCTCCAGCGGCAGCCATCCCAGTAGCAAACGGCGGGAAGCGCTCATCCACTCTCTCACGAGCAACGCGAAGCGCCGCGACGGGGAACACTGAGAGAGGCATGGAGCACCAGCAGGGAAGCATGCGAATCAGGGGGGAGTGGAGGGGGGGGGGTCGAGAAGGGGGCAAGTGGGGCCAGCGGGCGCACTTGTCGAGGACGACGATGAACTCATCGACGTCAATGAATGCCACCCATGCGTGCTTGCGGGCGGCGAGCTTGGAGCAGCGGTTGTACCAACGCGTCTGCAGCCCGGGCGTCTCACTGTAGAGGACGTCAAAGTCAAGGACGCCGGCTCGCTCGTACGGCTCCAGCACGGCCAACGTGTCGCGCGCCGTCTCGTTGGCGTGCTCTCGCAGGTAGAACGTGTCCACGCCCACCCACCTGCGCAGCATGCACAGCGTGACCTGCTTGACGGCCTTGTAGCTCTGCATGTCTGTTGATATGTCTCTCAACGAGTGTCATACATAATACCATATCACTGCGGACACCGCAGCATGCCTGACATGGACTGCTCTGATCGGTCCTGGCGCTCGCTCGCACAGGTTCCGCACCGCTGCTGCGTGTGGAGGTAGCAGTGACAAAACAGATGAGCAGCAAGGTGGGGGTGGGGAGTGGGGATGCGGGGGGTGAGTGTAGGCTGAGCGTAGGTGCTGTGAGGTGTGTTACACTGTGATAGATCAACGCCTTAGCAGCGCTGAGGAGAAGAGGAGGAAACAAAACAACCAGAACAAACAAACAGCCAGAAGCAGCACAGCCACCGTCTTTACAAGCACGATCCACACTGCTTTGAGGTGTGGGCAGGCGTATGGCAGGCATCCGTCAGTGAGCAGCTTCTGCGAAGGCTCCGGGTTTCACGGCGACCAAACACCAGCACTTGTCTGAGTTTCCCCCAGAAATGCATGTACTGATTGGCTGCATCCGGTGCAATAAATCAATGGTTATGATGAACGCTGGTTGAGACGTGTGTGTTGGTGCGGTGCAGCAGATGCTGGGAGTGATCAACAAGTCTGCCTGATGTGATGGCTATGGCAACTGCTGAAGCACCGAGTGAGGTGGCACCTAGTGATGTGTTGGAGTTCTAGTGATGTGTGTGGCTGATTTGTCTGACGCAATCAGGCACGACTGCATGTGTAGCCCTGTGACCCAAGGTGCCATGGGGCCAGAAGGTTGTCGCTTGCAGGACTGCTGCTGACGTGCTTGACGGCGTTGACCAGGTGAAGCTGTGATAGCGGCTCGATGGAAACTACGACCAGGAGCTTGAACGAGCTGGTCAGGCTGCGTCTGACAGTTTTTTTATCACTGGCAGAGCAAGAATGCCCCAGTCAAGGGGCAGGTGTAGATGCCACGGGCAGATAGCAGAAGTTGCATACAACGCCTGGTGATGAGGCAGATATGTTGACGCTTGCTGTGACTGCGAGGCCCCGCTGGCGACACTCGTCGGGCTGCACGGATGCTTTGTGGCCTATTCGACCTATACCTTCCCATACCCACGAGACGTATGCTGGACGAACTGATCCAGAACAAGGTTGATCATGTACCAAAAAACTGTCTACGCACGCTGGTGCGACGTTGCTGGTCCAGCCTTGGGCACATGGCTTTGTGCAGAAGCACGTGCAAGCGGGAATGAGACGCAGTTCAGGCAGTGCAGTCGAGTGACGCATCTCAGGAACCATGCCTGTGATACTCAAGAAACTCTTGGATGTCCTTTGCGTGCTCCTCTTTCATCATCGCGCACACCGCGATCGTGTTGGGCCACTCCAGTGTGTACGGGTCGGCCAGCCAGGCTGGTGGATTGTCGCCCCCAGCATCCACTTCAATCCTGCACAAAAGGTAGTGGTGCCCTCGGATCACATGTGGCATACACACGGCTGATATACCGGAATTTCTGGCACGGAGCGGCGAAGATGCGCGTTGCAGCTAGTGTCACTGGTGTCAAACTGGCACCAGTTGGTTCGCCTGTCCCCAGGCAGCTGTAGCAATAGCCGAGACAGTGTACTCAACAGATGCGCACATTAACTTGCATCAGCGCATGTTTTAACAACGTTGCGCCGAAAAAAACTGCCACGCTACAGCATTGGGGGAAGGAGCAGGCACACGCCCTATACTCAAGCGGCGCATCGTCGGTACTCAACGGACAACAGCTGCAACATCCGCTCGCAGCGTATAGGCGTAGCATGCCCAACCAAGCGCAAGGAACCGCACCAATCGCTTTGCTCCTCCTGCAGGCCGCGGTTAGAAGCGCGCAGGGCACCTGGCGTTACGCCCGATGACACTTCCGAGCCCGCAGGCAGAATATGCCAAGCAAAGGCACCTCCAGCAACATATGCCACTAATAGAGTCTTAACAGCAAAGCCTGGCGTGCCTGAGCGCCGGTAAAGGCGAGGAGGAGGCAGCGCAGCTTGCGCATTCGAAGTCTCCATGCGCGCCCGTGTACGTGCAACGATCAGGCCGTGCTGCAAGCCCTGCAGCTCTAACAACCAGCATTGACACGTCTACACGTCTTTCCAGACGTAATCACAAAGTCAATCGGGCAACCCGGCGGGCTGCGTGCGGCCTGGACACTGCTGCACAGATGCACAACGCAAAGCGAGCACAAGAAGTGAGCTGTCCAGAACACAAAACTCACAGATACACCATCCTGGCATATTCAGATTGGCGCTCGGAAGTGGCGCCCGCACCTACATTCGCTAACACGCTCAGCCGGAGCAGAACCCGGCGAAAGCGGTCGGATGTGCACCTGCCGTTCAAGGGCAAGCATATTAACTAAGCATTATTGTGGCCTTCAGCACGTGATATTGAGACCGGCAGACGTCGGAACTGAAGGAATCAGTCAACAGCAGCACAACAATTGAGGGATATCTAATGAACCTGATAAGCCCAATTGTGCCACCACAAATTCATAGATATTAATGATGCGGACGAGAGGATCATCAAGCACGTGTGCTACTGCAGGCAGTACGTCCAGAGGCGCTACTACCGAGTTTGTGCCTCCCGGACGTCGAACGGCATGCATTCATCGCAACAGCCGCTGCCCGTTCGACAACGAAGGTCTGGACACGTCGACCCTGTTCGCTGAGCCATGCATGCTACTGCACGAGCCACGTGGACAGATTTCCAAAGTGTTTACGGGCGCGCGGGGCCGCAACGTATACAGCAACAGCTGTTACGCCCTGAACTGTGAGGGGCCTGAGCTCCCGGGCTCTCATGTGCGGGGGGCTCATGATGGAGTGCTCGAGTGGGGCCGGCTGGAGTGGGGGTGCTGCTGTTGGGGGGTCGGTGGTGGCCGGGTTTGCTGGGGTGGGCGGTAGTCCGCGGTGTGGCTGGTGGTTGCTGTGTGCGGCTGTGGCGCGGGTGCCGTGGTGGTGGGGTGCGGGAGTGCGCATGTGTGTGGGTGCGTGGGTGTGGTTGTGTCGGCTGTGTCGGTTCGTTGTGGCTGTTCACCTAAGGCAGTTGTTGCTTGTTGCTGTTGTCTGCTTTCGGGGGTTTTGGCCGTCTACTTTCCTGCTGTTGCCCTCGCTGCCGGGCTGTTGCGTTCATCTCCGTGTAACACAGCAACAGCCGCACTTGAGGTGGAAACGCGCGCGTACACGGTGACCATACGTCATCGCACAACTTGAAAGAAGCTGTGCACACGTGTGCAGGCAAAGGCAGCCGATCAGATCCCAACCCGGTCATGGCGTCCCTCTCTGCAAGGTGCAACGCTGAGATAGATCTGCGCAACTTCTACTTGCGCGCCAGTGCAATTCCGGAAGCATGCAATTGCAATTCTGGCTGGCGATCATCATATGATAGAGCTCACGCACTTGCTTACGCATGTCCTTGTATACAGCGGCATGGATACGAATACGTCATGGCACTGTGTCACGCGCGTTAACTCTCGGCGGTGTACTGGATAGAAGCCCGGAAACTTTTTGAAGAGCACGTCGCGCGTCGTCCACGTGCGCAGACCTACGTATGTGGCACAAGTTGCTCGCATCGGCCGACAGGTGCACGCATAAAAATGCTTCTTCGGGGACGTCATGGTCGGATTGCAACATGAGGCATGCCACGTGTCAGCCTGGCAACGGATCGATCGCACCGTGCGTATCCACGGCCTCCGTCTAGAGAGTCACAGCTGCTTAAGCCCTGGGCACCGGAGCTGATGCGAACCGCTGCTCGTGAGCATAACGATGATCCATGGCGACCGAGTAGCCATGCTTCTGCCGGGTAGCCTGCGACACGTCCACCACGCTATGATGCTGTGCAGAGATGCTGCGCACAGGTGGTCGGAGCGGCAGTGCGCAAAATGCTCCGTGGCGCGGCCCGCTGGAACAACACGGATGTCCAAAAGCGTCGTGGCTTGCATGCATGTGGACATCTGCCCGTTCCAAGAGGCCTCTAGAGGTATACCTGGCTGTACAGTAATCTGGTGACAGCTTGAAGACCGCATCATGGATCCGGATCCGGATCGGATGTTCAGGTGTCTGCCCAGGCCGTTGTTCCTGATCACCATGATGGAAATCACGGATGCATACCTGTCTCGTTTTCTTCTTTGCACCTGTCTCTTTGGATGTTTTTCTCTGGCAACACAGGAAGGCTTGCTGTGCACTAGGGCAGCTGTGTGCTTTGCATGGACGCTCACCCACCATGACGGTGGCAGCAATGAGCACCAGAGCTTGTCAAAACACAGTCCCACATCCAGCATACTTCTGTAACGTATCTCTCTGCAATCACAGTCCCACAATACTGCATGCTTCAAGTGTCAGCAGGCAGGTGTGTGTGCAGGCCCTAAGCTATCTTGCAGGTGGAAAATCGTCAATGGTGACACACAAGGCGCATGTAGGGTCACTTCAGATGGCAGCACGAAGATGTTCAATTGAATCGCTTCAGTTGGTGGACATGCACACTGCAGCCATGGCCATACGATCAACAGGCAAATGTTTATATCATGGGGGCATCCACACTGGGCTGCTGCGGCTCAGCTCCCATCGACGGATGTGGTGCTAGTGGCAGAGACGGGCCCACATTGTGACGGACATGCCACAGAGGTTTCCTCCGTGAAACTGCCAGTGGCCAACAACAAGAACAAGGCTGGCACCCGCTGCTAGCAGAGACGGGCACTCGCGGTGCAGCACCCCACACCCCACACGATGCGAACGTAGGCCTGCTGTGACCCCCGATTCGCCGATGGTGCTCGCACTGCAAGCCGCATGCATGACGCCGCAGTCTCCACTGCATGGACAGCCTTAAGCCTGTAGCTTACGGCTGACACGGTGACCGGTCTTAACTTCCACCAACTGGAGCTGACGCCCCGCATTTGTGCAGCCACGAGCGCGCTCAATTCATTCCAGCTACCTGAGTTTGACCACAGCGACGTGGTACATGCATTGCGGGTCTCTGCGTGCGGGCTCACAGGCCAACTGCGACATCACTGTTGGATTTGCAATGATCTCTGGTTGTCAGTCCGGCCAGGGGCACAGCACAAAGCATGGCTTGATGAGGCCATGTTGCGTGATGGGGCAACCACATGGGTGTTCGCACTGGTCGCTGCAACGTTCACACACGTGTTGTGTCAATCGCGCAGTGTGAATTGAAGTGCTGGCCACCACCACCTGAGGATATCGACAGACGCCGGCTTGCTTTTGTTTTCCGGTGAGGCTTACCATGCTGCCACGGGAGGTCATGCCACCGTGCGGACTGACCGCTGCGGCACCCAATGCTCATCCTGACATTGCGCCGGAACACGTGCATGCATGCCGGCAATATGCAGATCAGTCTGTATCATGCTATCAGTTTATGGGCTCTCACACAGAATCTTTGCTGGCGGACCATAGCATGCACTGCATGAAGCTTGAGCTCTCCACGTGAGGATGTGAGACGCCCCACACCCTCGCCTATGAACTTCCTCGTAGCTATAGCTACTATAGCAATGTATATGCAATAATGTATATGCAAACGACTTCAGGTCTCGTTTGAACTGACCCACGCCCGTGGGGTTGAAGCTCCTTTTGAGCAGGCCCCGCCGGGTCGGCGGCTCGCAGCGCTCTGTAGGGTGAGCACAGCGCGGCACGACAGAGCGGCTGGGTCGTCGCGCCGAAGCACTTGCAACATCTCTCATCTGGAGATGTCCCCCTGCATGGGGCACGCATGCATGCGCTCTGCTGTCCAACTGTGTCGCACAAGCTGCGGCGTAGCGATGGCATGGCCACATGTCATGCTGGCCGCTCTCGAGCGCACAGCCACATGCATGAGCGCCGTCTGCCAGCACTGCAGGTCACGTGTTTCGCGGCCGGGCTGCGCTTATTTGATCTGTCGCAGCAGGCAGCGGCCTGCCGCAGTCCAGCACGACATGCGTTCCCTGCCAGCCTAACAAAACCGCCTGTGCAGACTGAAAACTTCTTTAGCTGATCGCTGATCTCACAGCCCAGCCCCCCCCCCCCCCTTCCTCAGCGTCATTGGGGACGGCCCAGCTCAGACCCACACCCTGAGCTGCATGTGCCACTAGCAGCTGCCGGCTACTCGCGGTCACCGGCGCGCTGCAGATGGCCAGCACGCAGCACAGGTCGTGCCGTGTGCGCGCCTGGGCGCATGCGCCCGCACTTGGCAACACGGTTCGTCAAAAATGAATCTACGCCGCAGTGAGAAACCCTACTCACCTCTCGCCCTGCTGGGCGCCGGACGGCAGCCCCATGACTGACGCTCGCCTGCTGGCCGAAACCCAATGTTCTGGAAACTTCTGCAGACCCACGCTGAATGCGTCTGACCGCCACAACGCCGCGAGACAGCTTCCCAGCTCACCATGGCATGCCTTCCAACAGCACGCTCCATGAATGCATCATCACAGCGCGTGCTTCTAAACACATGGCTCATCGTTGCTGCCCACTCGCGCCCACCTGACCGTCACCCCCCCCCCCTTGCCCTGTTGGCACCTTATAACTGTCATGACACGTCACCGTCTAATCCACGTGCCGCATGCATGCGGCTGCAGCAAGCAAGCGAGTCACCCGCGCAGAAGCCGCGCCATGCCGCCAGCTAGCAGCCCCGGCTGGCTCGGGATCGGCTGCCATGTGTCGGCGGCCATGGCCGCGCGCATCGCCATTGCCACCTTGGCGCCCTGCTGGCACGCGGCGTGGTCACCGTCAAAGCCAAAGTCCTCTTCGAACTTGCGATACGCCTCGTCCACCTCCTCTTGATTGCCGAGACCGGCCATCGTCGCCTCAAACGCCTGTGCAAACTTGCCGGTGCCGCCGAGCCGGATCTTGCGCTCGATGAATTCGTCCTGGGCGCGCGTGACGTAGTGGTTGAGCACGATCCGATAGCTCGACGTAAGCTCCGTGTGCGACGTGCTGAGCTCCCCTTTGAGGTGTGCGGGGTATGTTACGGCCACCGCGCCGCGCGCTGTGATGTTGTCGGGCAGCGTGACCGCATGCATCATTGGCAGGGGCTCGCCGTCCCCAAACACCCCCACGCCACCCATCCTGCACACGACACATGTCGGCAGATCAGACGGTGATCTGCGCCGCAGCACGGCACAGCGCATGTGCAGCATAGCACAGCACACACGACTCGCGAACGTGCTATACAGCGCCGGCAGCTCTGCATGTGCTGCCGCACCCACACAGAACCATCTATGCGCAACACAGGTCCGCCGTTGTGTGCTGCGCTACGCTGCAGCGTGCAGGCACCCCGGCAACACCATGCTGTGCATTTCAATGTGGTGCACAGCACGGGAAAACGGCTAGCCAGCAGAAGCGCAGGGGAGCCACATGCCCACTTGCACTTGCCATGGACGTGCTGAAACTGTGTGAAATCCAGTCGCCCCCCTGTTCACCCTGAGTCATCTGGTGCATGCATGCGTACAAACGGGATCCCAGCTCCACGGATCGATCCGTTGGCTACACCACCACCAGGCCCCGGCCAAACAGCAGTCGGACCGCTGAGCAGACGACACATGTCGATCCCCCAAGCAGAGGTGGTGGGACACAGCACAGCACAGCACATCAAAGGCCAGGAGGGACCGCACCGGAAGATGCTCTGGTGCACCTGGTTCCACTGGAACGTTCCGGAGGAATGGAACCAGTACGTGTTGGCAACGCACTTCATCTGGCGCGACGGCACGCCGGAGCAGCGGCGGAAGCCCTCGAGCTGCCCCTCGGCCGGGGGCTCTTTGTGGCCGTTGCTGCCAAAGAGCAGCCACTGCAACGAAACGACCGCGTTGTACCGGAAGTACGTCCACATCAGCTCCTTCAGCGAGCCCTGCTCTGTCACCGCCTCTTGTCTGCAGCACAGCACAGCATGATCAGCACGCACAGCATGCCCACATCATGCACAGTAAGCCCACAGCATGCACAGCACGCCCACCACATGCCCCTGCACCTGAGCATCAGTGTGGTGATGATGCAGCAAGGTGCAGATGTGAGTGCGGTTGACTGTGGCGGCGGCCGTGGAGATCCGGCCACCGCGACGCGGCTGTGTGCTTTGCCTGTCGCTGCTACCATTGGGGGGCATGAGTTTACGCCCACCGCGAAGTGGTTCTGTTGCGGATGACATACGCATCTGGTGCTGCGGCAGGTGGCCGCGGCCAGCGGCCTGCTCAGCGAGCCTCGGCCATGCGGCCAGCGCAGGCCAACAACCTACCTTGCCTGCGCCGGGCAGCTGTGGGGTCAAAGCAGCGCAGTTCAGCACAGCAGCCACAGCAGGTCTGCCAGGTGCAGCCTATGAGGCGGGCCCTCGCCACATGCGGCCGCGTCACCACTGCCATGCCAGCACGCCACAGCACGGAGCATGACCGCCTCACACAAGCGGCATGCGCGTCACACGCGGCCCCTGTCCCTGTGGCGACACACTCCGACCGGGATGCTGCATGTAGGGTGAGGGGCATATACATGGCGCCAATTAATGTGGCAGACATCCCTGATAATGCAAGCATAATCCCCGGAAAATGTGGCCTGCCCCTGACGAGCACGTGGGGTGACGCGCCGTGCAGGCGGCCAACCGATGTGACACAGCCTCAAACTGCAGCGGTGATGCATGCGGCGTGATGAGAGCACGCTGGCCGCGAAGTACCGCAGTACCGCAGTACCGCGAAGTACCGCGAAGTACCGCGAAGTACAGCAGAGGCACCGCCCGGGCCTCTCGAATGCCGTCTACGATTGCATGCCATGCCGACGCCATGAAATGCGGCGCGGGCCTCGACCGCTGTGCTGCCACCAGAAGGAAGCAGGGAGGGGGGGGGGGGGGGGAGGGCGCGCTTGTTGAGGACGACCATGAACTCGTCGAGGTCGATAAAGGCGACCCAGCTGTGCTTGACGGCGGCGAGGCGCGCGCACTGGTTGTACCAGTTGGTCTGAAGAGGGTACTTCGGCCCCGGCGCGAGGTCAAAGTTGAGAACCCCGAGGCGCTCGTACGGCTCCAGCACGCGCCGCGCCTTGCACGAGTCGCCGTTCTCGCGGATGAAGAACGAGTCCACGCCGATCCACCTGCACCCGGTCGTGCCTGTGGAAGGCTGTGTGAGACAACGCAGCTGTGATCATGAGGGGTAGCTGGCATGCCTCATGAAGAGGATAATTGTGACTCATATCCCCAAGAAAACGAGCAGTATCCCCGGAAAAGGGCGTCATGTGGCATGCCCGTGATTCGGGGCACGGGTGTTGCCATGAGGGGCCAGGCGGGCGCCGGGCTTGTGGCGGAAGAGGCCCAGGTGCCGCGCAGCACAGCACAGCATGCGGCGCTGCGGGTGCCAGGCGCGCATGCAGATGTAAGAACGCGTCAATGCTGATCCATCTGCGGCCGCACGGGCGATGCTGTACGACGTTGCATGGGAAACGCATGAGACAAGAATGTAGTGCGAGGCTTGCTCCACAAGGTGACTGCATGAAGTGTGTTGAGACCTCTCATCGAGAAGTTGACATGAGCGGTGGGCAGTGGAGTCTGCCAGCTGCGGCAGCAGCCGCAGCATCGCGAATCACAGCATGGGCAGCAGAGCTACAGCTATGGGCTGCTGCATCAGAGGCTCGGTGGAGTGCCGCGGTGGTGGTGGGTGTGATCAGGTGAAGCGGTTCAGCACCCTCAACTGCTGGCTGGAACAGAATGATTCAAACGCAACCACCACCCTCAACTGCTGGCTGGAACAGAATGATTCAAACGCAACCACCACCCTCAACTGCTGGCTGGAACAGAATGATTCAAACGCAACCACCACCCTCAACTGCTGGCTGGAACAGAATGATTCAAACGCAACCACCACGTATATCAGAGATGATGCCTGGGCTCATGATCAGTGCTGTGCAGCTGTGACAAGCCGTGGCTGCGCCACGTGGCTACACAGCCAGCCTGGTCTGTTGCCTCGGCGCTGCTGAGTCCTAGATCTATCACTGTGTAACACAGCCAGGTGGTGATGCAGGCTGTGTGAGGGCGTGTATGCTTGCTGCCTGTGGTCAGGGCCCTTGGCTGAGGTTGTGCACTTACAGGAGGTCAGACTGGGCTGCACATGAGTCACTACTGCCGCAGCGGCAGCTGCAGATGTGGTCAACACAGCGAGCTTGGTACCGTGCGTGGAGGTAGCGGCCGACAGGTGGACGCAATGCAGGGTTCGAGCCTCAGGCTGGTGATGAAGCTGATGCACTGCTGACACAGACTCGTCAGCACGAGCGGGACACAGCGAGACTGCCGCTTCTGAGTTGATTTCGCAACATCTGGCGTTGCCTTGGTAGGTTGCGAGTGGCTCAGGCGTACCTGTGGTACTCTAGGAACTCTTGCACGTCCTGTTCTGTCTCATCCTTCATAATCGCACAGACCGCGATCGTGTTGGGCCAATCCTTGCTGTATGGATTCGCGCGCTTTGGCTGGAAAATCTTCCTGTATGAATGTGTCACTCGCGTGCGCTCTTGAACCGTCGGCGCGGTCATTAGTAGAGAGAGTGCTGGCGGATCAGGTAACCACGCTCGTGGACTTGGAAGGACGTGGGCACTGCAGCACCGGCATAGCCGGCAGTGGCACAAACGATGAGCAAAGAAAGCATGCAGTCAGAAGCGTACTTTGCACCTGGCTTTGCTAATGGTCCTGCCTGCAGACTGCGTGTTACTCCCGTTGCTGCGGCTGCATCGCTCGTGCGCGCAATGGCAAGTTCTGCCGCGCGAGCCTGACTCCTGTCAAGGCAAGTGGAAATAATTAAAGCCATAGCAACGAACAATGCGTAGCGCCATAGGCGCAGCGTAGACCAAAGCATGTCGTGTCCAACGACCGAAGCCTGCAAAGTGTACGCCAACGACGCAGGCACCATCAACGCGGATCACAGGCTGCAGCCTGCATGTGCAAACAGCGCTACTCTTCAGTGTTCTTTCGCAAGTACTTTCGATGTGTGCATAGCCTGAGTCTACGCCGCTGGACATTGATCATTCGCGCCAACCTGCGAACACTGGAACGCACGCTGGCAGCCCAACATCCCTGGACACAGTATGCCAATATATAGCATCCCCGACATGAGAAATTCACTTGAATCATACCCGGGACAGCTGCGCGTGCTGTACACAGCCGCATTCTCTTCACAGTGTGCTATCTGCAGACCTTTCCGACTGCACACGCCTTCACATGCACCCCCTGGCTTTATAAACAGAGTTTCTTTAGACTGGTTAGCAGTATGTCTATACTACGTGCAGATCAACGGGATGGGAGCCGTGTCCCCGGCTCGTGTGAAGTTGGCTCGAGACGTGAAATTATTCGTGGGATGCTCACTGACACAGGCAAAACAGCTGAAAGTAGTGTTATGCAGAAAAAACACACACAGGCAGGACCATGACGGTTGTGCGCATCGAGAGTCGTCGCTGTCAACATCCACGGCATGGACTGGCTATGTATTGTTGCGAACAGCTGACGCGGCGGGCGAGTGACACATTCCGTCGACGCAGCGCTCACCCATTCCGCCTCTTATCACGGTGATGCAAGCAGATGCACCCGACATCGTGGCGGTTCACCGCGGTGTCATCGCTTCGCCCAGCGCAGTCCTTATCACAGGATCAGAATGCGGTACTCCACCTTGAAACGTCGTCGACGTCGTTGATATCATGACTGTGAGTCCACGCGCACCCGCAACTCTGGCTGTGGCGTCGGTACCGGTGCCGCGGTGGTGGGGTGTGGGAGTGCGCATGGGTACTATAGCTACATGCATGCGCATGCATGTGTGGATGCGTGGGTATGGTTGTGTCGGCTGTGTCGGTTCGTTGTGGCTTTTCACCTGAGACAGTTGTTGCTTGTTGCTGTTGTCTGCTTTTGGGGGGTTTGGCCGTCTGCTTTCCTGCTGTTGCCCTCGCTGCCGTGCTATATATGCTGCGCGCAGCATATATTGCGTTCATCTCCGTGTAACATGCATATGTACACCCGCAACTCTCAGCTGCATGCGCTGATCCAACATTTTCCGCATGGTGTATGCACGTCACGTATGCGTCTTAAAGGCTGCCCAAATTAATCACAACGCCGATAGCAGTATTCAATCATCCATGCTCGTGCCCAGAGGCAGCGTTGTCGCGCAGCGGCGTCAAGAGCGCCCGCAGCCCAACTTATACAAGTGTGCGTGCGTCTCACGCGTGCCTCCAGGGGCACGTACCGAGCGCTACGAAGGCCTGGATCACGGCAGCAGGGGCAACCAGCAACACGTCTGGTGCGTCCTCCACATGATTCAGGCGTCTGCACAGAGCTCTGGACGCGAATCCGGGCGCCGCGCGAATGCGGGCGCGCGCGCTGTACATGTGCACAACGCTCCCGTCTATAGCTCGGGCGCAACATAGCAGGTAGACATGCAGGCAAGCTTGGCCTCGAAGCAGATGAAGTTGTGATGCACGCTCGGCGGTTGACTATGGATCTCTGTGTGTATGTACTCTTACATCGAGGGGCTCCGGATCCGAACCAGTGCACCAAGCGAATGTATGTACGTGCAGTATACACAGTATACGTATACTGTTACATCGAGGGGCTCCGATCCAGTGCACCAAGCGAACGTACAACTAGAGTCTAGACTCACATGCTACCCAGCAGATGCGAGCCGGCCAGGCGATCACCTGGCACGAGTTTGTACAGTTAGTACGCTTGCTGCATGAGTTACAACGTTCCCGTTATCGCGGTGCCCAAGGCACGCCCGACAAGGTGCATCGGCCTAGGCCTGTTCAAGCCCAGCCGTGTCGGGTAACGGGATCGGTCCGAAGCGCCAACTTGTACTCATTGCCACCAAACAACGCTAAGGCAAGTCATATACCTACATGCAATGGACACGAGTTGATTCCGTGCCTTCAAAGGCTCATTATTGCGTGCTTGCGTTTTCGGCTGCAACGGCACCCAACATGACCTGGGTCAACATGAACATTCGGGCCCGAAGTCTGGTCATCTCCGAGGCACCCACGCGCCTCGGGTGCAGCTCATTCTTGTACTTGTCACAGGCTCAGCGGCGCCCAGGGATGCATGCACATGTACATATGCACTGTTACATCGAGGGGCTCCGATCCAGTGCACCAAGCGAACGTACAACTAGAGTCTAGACTCACATGCTACCCAGCAGATGCGAGCCGGCCAGGCGATCACCTGGCACGAGTTTGTACAGTTAGTACGCTTGCTGCATGAGTTACAACGTTCCCGTTATCGCGGTGCCCAAGGCACGCCCGACAAGGTGCATCGGCCTAGGCCTGTTCAAGCCCAGCCGTGTCGGGTAACGGGATCGGTCCGAAGCGCCAACTTGTACTCATTGCCACCAAACAACGCTAAGGCAAGGCATATACCTACATGCAATGGACACGAGTTGATTCCGTGCCTTCAAAGGCTCATTCTTGCGTGCTTGCGTTTTCGGCTGCAACGGCACCCAACATGACCTGGGTCAACATGAACATTCGGGCCCGAAGTCTGGTCATCTCGAGGCACCCACGCGCCTCGGGTGCAGCTCATTCTTGTACTTGTCACAGGCTCAGCGGCGCCCAGGGATGCATGCACATGTACATATGCATGCATACCCATTGCCCGGCCTGCGACACCATGTGGGAGCCAACTCACCCAATCGGTGGTATCTCCATTGCGTTCCACTTACACAGGTCGACTCCACCCGCTGGTGGGCCCGATGCATGCTGACTGTGTTTGGTGTGCGCGTGGGCTGTGTGATACTGCACTCGGTGCGTTGTGTGTGTGTGTGTGTGTGTGTGTGTGTGTGTGTGTGTGTGTGTGTGTGTGTGTGTGTGTGTGTGTGTGTGTGTTGTGTGTGTGTGTGTGTGTGTGTGTGTGTGGTGTGTGTGTGTGTGTGTGTGTGTGTGTGGTTGTGTGTGTGTGTGGTGTGTGTGTGTGTGTGTGTGGTGTGTGTGTGTTGGTGTGTGTTGTGTGTGTGTGTGTGTGTGTGTGTGTGTGTGTGTTTGCTGTGTGTGTGCGTGTGCGCGTGCGCGTGTGCGCTGCGTGTGCGCGTGCGTGTGCGCGTTCGCGTGTGCGTGTGCGTGTGCGTGTGCGTGTGCGTGTGCGTGTGCGTGTGCGTGTGCGTGTGGCGTGTGGTGTGCGTGTGCGTGTGCGTGTGCGTGTGCGTGTGCGTGTGCTGTGCGTGCGCGTGCGCGTGTGCGTGCGCGTGTGCGTGCGCGTGTGCGTGCGCGTGTGCGTGCGCGTGTGCGTGTGCGTGTGCGTGTGCGTGTGCGTGTGCCTGGCAGCTTTCCAGGCATTCCGCACAGCGTGCCTGCTGCTGACATCCAGTCAGGCTCCATGATTGAGCTCGGGCTGATCTACTACCCCGGAGCAATGGTGCCGCCGAAGGCTTACATCGCACTCGTACAGAAAGTCCAGGAAACTCTGCGGTCCGACTCAATTGCCCTGCACGCTGTCATCGCCCGCGGCCTAGCCACCACATACAACATGTTCCGCGGCCTGCTCACGCCGGTCTCCTACGCCACGCTGTCCCTGAACGGCGCGCTCGCCGCCCTCGAGTCCTGCACGGCCTTCAAACCTGCAGCCAGCCAGCTCTTTTTGGCTGGCCACTCGATGGGCGGCAAGCAGGCCAACACCACCGCCGTCAGGTGCCGCCTCCCCGCCTCCCATGCCACCCCCACAACACCAGACGGCCCCAACGCCACCCCCGCCGTCTGCGCTGCCGTCATCCTGCACGCCTCGTACATTGCGCCAGACATCCTGGCAGCTTTCCAGGCATCCACGCCCCCAATCGCCAGCATCCTCGGAGACCGTGACGGCCTCATCCAGCTGAGCCAGTTCGCAGGACACCGCGCCAAAGAAGTGAACGCTGCCATTCCCGACGCAGCAGAGCGCGCGCGGCGGGTGCCCCTTGCTGTCCTGCCAGGTGTTGCGCACATCTCTTTTGCCGACAACCAGAACACCACCTACGTTCGCCCCCGCGATCTCGCGCCGACGCTGCCCCTCCCGGCTGCAACAGCATCCATCGCATCCTCCACAGCCGCCTTTATCCTTATGAATGCTTTCGGCCACAGCGGCAGTAGCGCACCCTCCGCCACTTCTGCCCCCGCCGACGCCACAGATCCCGCGGCGGCCAGGGCAGCGTCAGCACGTGCAGCGGCGGACTTCTTCTCTCAGCATCTCGCCGACGACACCAAACAGTATCTCGATCCTTTCACGGCCGCGATGCAGCAGGACGTTGACGGTACGACATGCATGGAAGCGCAGGATGCTGTGCTGTCCGCGCCAGCTCCCTCCGGACACGGCAACAGCAGCAGCGCCGACATAAAGGTTCAGATCCCCACGCCCATCTCAGACATCCCGCGCCAGGGGCTCATGGCGATGTTGTTTGGCGCCCACGACAGCCTGGCAGGCAGCACACCCAGTGCGCAGCGGCAGGAGGGCGCTGCATCTGATGGCACCGGGGACGGGGTCGGCGTAGAGGTGCGGCCGTGTGCTGCGCTGCGGCTGCGGGGTCCCCGCACACGCATGAGCATCCCAGCTGCTCCGCTACGCCTCACGTGCAAGCTCATAACCGTTCGCGGCTTGCGGGCCGCCATCGCCCAAGCTGGTGCGGCACTGGTGCTCCCAACATGTTGCGTTTGCTACACAATTTGTAGATGCACATCTGCTGCCGCAAATCACACCAGCAGTGATTTCTGTTGGAATCGGCCACGTATGGGGGTGTAGCGTGTGTCCTCCTCCACGTACTGCGCATGCTGACTGTGCTACGTGTATCCATGTGTTATGCGCGCCGCACATGCTATGTGTGCTGCATGTGCTATGTGTGATGCCTGTGCTGCCTGTGCTGTGCGTGTGATGGTGCGTATGCGTACGAATGACGCTTACTGTGCGCATGCAGGACCGGAAGGTGACAGCGAGGGCAGCTCCACAGAGGAGGCAGACGGTCTGGACGCATTCACATGCGCACGTGCAAACGCAGCAGCTGTGGCGCGGGTGCTCCAGACGCTCCCGTGGCATGTGTGTGAGCTGTACCGCACGTCGCCGCTGCGGCTGTGCTTTGGTGCTGACATTGAGATTGGCAGTGCCGCTGAGTGGGCCAAAGCAGAGCTTGTGTTCGAGTCAGTAAGCAAAGACGATGAGGCACCGCAAGTCTTGCCACCATCAGATCTGCCGGACAGCATGCATGGGGGCCATGTAGAGGGGGGCTCTGTGGGAATGGTCCTGCGCAGCCCAAGATACATGGCCGATGTCGAAAAGGGCGCTGGGGGCGTGCTGTGCTGTGCTGTCCTGTCAGAGGCGCAGGCGTTTGAGTACATTTTGTATGGCAGCCAGCGCGGGCCGGGGGCGGGCGAGACAGTGGGGGATGATGACGGTCAGGGGCCAGTGCTGGCGCGTGCTGCGGCGTGTGCTGTGCCGGTGGTTGCGCCGCAGGTGGGCGCCGAGGCGCTGGCAACCGTGGCAGGGTAGAGGTTGCGGCACGTTGGCGCTGGCGGCCGGTGGTGGCGGCCGGTGGTTGCTGCTGCGGGGCCCGGGCTGCACCATGGCCATGCATGGTGGCGCTGAGTGGCCTCGGGGGCATCACGTGAGGCATCAGTACACTGACCGTAGACAACGACTTGTGGTCATGATTCACTTCAAGTTGTATACTATACATGTAGTGTGTTTCAATGATTCACTTCAAGTTGTATACTATACTAGCTATACATGTAGTGTGTGTCCACAGTGCCACTGACCGTGCGTCTGCCAGTTGTTGTTTTCCAATCAGTGATTTTTTTTTTCCGTTTTGGTGTACAGAAGTCAACATTGTTCGTTAAGGTGTCATGATCAGGGAGATGTCATTGACGGTCAAGCCCTTGGGAACCAAGCATGCGGAAAGGTGAAGCAGGTTGAGCACGCAGCTGCACTCTGCAGAGCAGGCCGAGCATGCAGAGTGTCACAAGATGGGCACGCCTGAGCAAAGTGCTTGCAATAGTATGTTGGCAAGTCTGGCACAAACAGTATATGCAATGGTGTACTATAGTACCATAGCTAGTATAGCTCGTGTGCACCTACACCTGCAAGGCGACTGAATGCAGCTGCCCGTGTAGTCACTGATGGCATCCTATGAGGAGAAGCAGTGAGAGAATGTACATCCATATCATATGCAGTTTCTGGATCCGTGCACAGAAGTGTGGACGCCTGCGTGTGGTCCTGGAATGCAGGCATGCGTGCCGCGAGCAGCGACCTGATATTTTAGGACGTATCGTTTCAAGCAGTTACAAGAAGGTTTGGCTTCACTTCTCCATGGTTGTCAGTACGGTGTTACACAAATTTGAAAACATTGTCGCATACGAATCTAAGAACTAGACCACAGCACCTGCACCGCTTGGTGCTCCGTTGCATTGAGCGAGGGATGTCAGGGGTGGAGGCAAACAAAGGCTGTGACATAGGGCCATCATGGAAGGGGCAGCGAACATGATCTGCTTGACACATCCCAAATGCCTCGGCGCTGCTGAGTCCTAGATCTATCACGGTGTAACACATCCCAAATGGAAGGCCTGCTAGGCCCTGGCAGGCTGAGCTCCTGTATTGTCGGCCAATCGTAGCCAACTTGATCATGAAAAGCCATCATTTATTCTTCTACGCTGGCAGTGCTTGTTCATCTTGAAATATCTGAAGCGAAGACTGGTGAGGAACTTCGCGGTTTTCCAGGCCTGTCAGTGGCATGACGTAGATGTCAAGTGATGCAGGCTTCAATTGCACCCACAAGCTGAATGGCTTGTAGCCAAGTGACGTGCAGTACTTGATCACCTCGAGGGGATCGGCCGCGCAGCGCTGAAGCTTAAGCTTTAGCTCAGATGAGCTCATTTGGTTGATGCATGTGGAAATCATGTCAGGCACCCTCTGCTTTGAATAGATGGACATCAATATGAAGCCCAGGCAGTATTCAATACAGGTACAGCTGACCTGGCAGTATCAGAAATAGCTCACAAGCGGCATGCATGCTGTCAAGGCTCTCACGGCAAGCTGGAACTGACCGACTGCATACGCTCGACACAACGTTGCATGACAGGCACTAATGCCCCCCACCCCCCCCCCCTGCCGCCCGTTGCTAACAGCGTGCAGAGACCGAGGCATGTATGCACGTCATGCAGCGGAGCACACCCCCTCGGCGGAGGAGCCGTCAGTGGACGCAAAGGCGTCGCCCACAGAGAAGTCGGCCTGGTCGCAGTTCTCAATGACCTCAAAGACTGCGCTGGTCTCGGCCAGCACAGCGGTGGCGACGGTGGCGGAGAAGCAGTCGCCCTCCAGAAGCGCCTCAGCAATGGCCTGCACTCTTGGCGCGTTAGGCCCGGCTGGTGGACAAGTATTTACTAGCAACAGAGACCGCATCAGGAACTGGTGAGAGAGCACTTCAACATGCAACAAATCGATGACTGCATCAGTACTTCAGGCATCAGGATCGGCAGTGGGAGCACGTACCGTGGTAAAGACGGTGGCGTAGCTACTATAGGAGACGGCAAAGCACTGCGCGTAGGCCTGGGCGAAGGCGATGGCATCACCCTCGACGCACGCTTGGACCTCTGCAGTGGCAAAGGCCTCGGCCACAAGCTCAATGAACGTGGATGCCTGGCCGAAGGAGAAGGACGCCGCCTCCACAAGGCACTCGCACTCCTCCACAGACAAAGCCACGGCAGTAGCGTGTGCCTTGGCCGTTGCCGCAGCCCAAGCCTCGGCGGTCGCGGTTGCAGACGCGCAACCAAAGGCATTACCGCTGGACACGCAGAAGGCCTGCGCCTGCGCGAGGGCTGCCGCAATGGCCACGCCCGTGTCGGCAGCAAACTGTGCAGCTCTGGCGATCTTGCCGTCAAAGTCAGGGCGGCAGAACTCGGTGAACACCTCAGCCACGGCGACGGCATGCGCATCAGTCATCTCGGCAAAGGTGGCCGCGTTGGCGGCGGACATGCAGAAGACAACAGACTTGGTGCTGCCAGAGAAGCTGCCGTTGCCCTCGTCGCCCTCATTGCCCTCGTCCCCTTCGTTGCCCTCGTTGCCCTCGTCGCCAAGGCCACCCCCGGAGGGTGGACCACCCTCGTTGCCCTCATCACCCTCATTCCCCTCATCACCCTCGTCGCCCTCATTGCCCTCATCGCCCTCATTGCCCTCATCGCCTTCGTCACCGTTGCTGATGAAGAAGCGGTCGCGGAGGCCTTTGTTGCGCTCGTTGCCCTCGTCACCTTTGTTGCCGTCAATATCCTGGGGGGGAGGAGGTCCGCGCAAGCTTCGGTGGGTGGCAGTGGTGGCGATGGCGGCCGAGGCGCGCTTAGGGGCCATGGCGGCACCAGCGACCATCAGGCTAACAGCAGCGGCAGCGGCAGCGTAAATCGCAGCGGGAATATTATAGGTATACATATGTGTGTCAACACGCTGGTAGTGGCGCTGGTTGGGCCGTTCAACAAGCGAGCAAAGGCTCGCTGGATTGAGAACTCCTTGCGGGAATTCAGTGCGGCGACAGTGAAAGGAAACGGGTTTGTGATCAGAAAGACCATGTCCAGGGTAGCACGGCTCATGGGTGCGAATTTCGTGCCAGGTGATCGCCTGGCCGGCTCGCATCTGCTGGGTAGCATGTGAGTCTAGACTCTAGTACGTTCGCTTGGTGCACTGGTTCGGAGCCCCTCGATGTAAGAGTACATATGTGCTGCAGAGCCGCGGAGTACATATGTGTTACACAGTGATAGATCTAGGACTCAGCAGCGCGGAGTACATATGTGCTGTTACATCGAGGGGCTCCGATCACTACAAGAAAGTTGACACGCCTAAAAGGCCAAAAGGGTCTGTGGATAGTACGCCCTAATGGTGCGCTCGGGGTGTCAAAAGGGTGTGGCAACTTGCATCCGGGCATTTGACTTTCGCGCGCGGCCACATCAGTCCAGCTTCCTTTGGCGCCAATCAAAGGCGGTTTGAGTGGATAAACAGTTCTACATGCTATTCTTGTGTAAGGCTTTCGTTTGGATGCGATAAGCTTGCATAAACGGCACTTGGATCATGCGACCTACATTGACATGGCATGTCGTGTTCCAGTGTCGACAAGCCCGTGCAGCGACTGGAGCGGAGTTGAAAAGCTTTTCCGCCGGGCTATGTATCGCAAAGACTCTGCCTGATATATACATGGACCTCAGAGCTTGCCAGAGCTGGTTCTGGCTCGGAGTGGCATGGACGCGGTCCAGTAGCGTTGCGCAAGGAACCTGTGGCAGAATGTGCACTGTGAGTCTACGATGTTCGCCCGCAGCAACATGCAACGTCACAGCCTGCCATTCAGCCAGTCAAACACAACTGTTACAGCTTCACATATTGTACACTACTTAAGCTGTATGGATCTCACCTGTGGCAGAATGTGCACTGTGAGTCTACGATGTTCGCCCGCAGCAACATGCAACGTCACAGCCTGCACTTCGCACACAGCACAATCAATGTCCTAGGTATCAATGCCAACTCACAGCAGTATGCAAACAAAGTCCAAGAGACACGTACCTGCCATTCAGCCAGTCAAACACAACGACTGGTGAACTGGCAGTCAGTCCTATATGTGACAGCGAACTTGCTGATCACCATGCAAATCTATGCATCAACATCCTACTCCCGCAGTCTCATGCATGCATTGCTGCACTGCACCTGCGGCCACACCAACGACTAGCTTGCACTCAGTTGCCTAAAGCCTAGATCTGCCACACACCCCCTCAAGCACTGTCGCTTGGTGGTGGCTTCAAATATCCAGCAATTGCATTGGTCAGCATAGGCCCGGACAATGCCTTTGTCAGCATGTCAGCCTTCTGCTCCTCAGTAGACACAAATTCCACCGACACCTCACCACGCAAGTACCTGTTCCTAATGAAATGGTACTGCACATCAATGTGCTTGGACCTGCCAGCTACTCCAGCAGTCCTCTGCTTCATCAGCTGAAGCGCACTCTGGTTGTCACAGTACAATGGCATGCACTGAACCTTACCGTAGACATCACTCAGCAGCTTCCTCACCCACAGTGCTTCCTTCACAGCCATTGCTGCTGAGATGTACTCCGCTTCACTCGTAGACGTCGCCACCACCGTCTGCAGCTTGGATGCCCACAGAATCGGCCCTCCGTTCATCGTCATCAGCATCCCTGAAGTGCTCTTCCGACCATCAAGCTCTCCTGCCAGGTCTGCATCTGAGTAGAGCCGCATCACCGCCTCTCTTGGCATGCCCAGCTCCTTGAAGTCCGCCTCAGTGTATGCCCGCACCCCCTGCTCTCCACGTGGAGGACTGTACTGGTACATCAGCCCCCAGTCCCAGGTCCCTCGCACGTATCTAAGCACACGTTTCATTGCCGCGAAATGCACATCTGTGGGGCTCGACATGAATCGACTCAGCACCCCCACAGGATATGCGAGATCTGGCCGTGTGTGAGTGGAGAGGTACAGCAGTGCACCCACCGATTCTGAGTAGCCCGCCTTGCGCTGGTCATCATCCGTCAGTGGCGAGCCAGACGTCTTCTGCAGTTTGTGTCTTTCCTCCATCGGCGTCGCCTTGGGCTTGCAGTCCCACATGCCTGCCTTCTCCAGCATGCGCTTGGCGTACTGCCCCTGACTCAGCATCACCCCCTGGCCCTTCACTTCTGCCACCTCCTGCCCCAGAAAGTAGCTCAGCTCGCCCAGGTCTTTCACTTCAAAGTGCTTGCTGAGGTCCGCAACTGCCTTGTCATCTTCCCCCTCAGCTGCCAGGATGGCAGCATCGTCGACATGGACCAGGAAATACACCCTGTCGCGTCCAGTCCCTCGAATGAACAAGCACGGATCATGATCTGACTCCGTGTACTTGTCGCTGATCATCGCCTTTGTCAGCTCTTCATTCCAGGCTCGCGGCGCCTGCTTCAGCCCATACAGAGCTTTCCGCAGCCTCCACACCTTGTTGCCTTGCCGCAGCTCGGGCGGCGGGCGCACGTACACCACCTCCTTCAGGTCCGCATGCAGAAACGCTGTCTTCACGTCCACCTGCCGCAGCTTCAGCTTGGGATCTGCCGCTTTCAGAGCCAGCATCAGCCTGAAGGTTGCGCTCTGGGCCGTCGGCGCGAACAGATCGCCGTACTCCCCCTCCTGCTGAAGGTTGCCCATTGCGACGAGCCGGTACTTGTGCCTCACAAGGTTGCCTTTCTCATCAAACTTCAGATCGCACACCCCCTTCGACGGGAGCGCCTTCTGACCGGGCGGCAGATCACATTCCTCGATCACGCCCTTGCCCCTGAGTGAGCCATACTCTTCATCTTTGGCACTCACCCAGACCTCCCTGTCTGGTCGCTTCATCGCCTCCTGATACGACTTCGGTGCGACCAGCAGGTCTTCATCACTTGCAGTCTGCACCCCCTCAGCCACAAACAGCTGAGCCTGGTACGGCAGATTCGGCGGATTTCTGGCACGCGCCGGGTAGCGCCTCTGGCCACCTGCCCCAGCGGCCCCTCCGCCTCCATCATCATGCATGGGCTCATCCTGCCCATCGTCACCGGAACCATCATCAGGGTTCCCCTCAGCATCAGCACCGGCCCCCGGGTCCTCACCCTGGCCGTCCCATGCTGCATCTGAATCATCGTCACTCAGGGACCACTCATCACTGTCCTCCAGAGTCACGTGGTCTGCGTCCTCATCACCTGCTTCGTCATCAAACAGGATGAGTTCATCGTACTCTGTCTCCGGCAGCGCCTCTTCTGGCTCTCTGGGCTGCTGCAGCTTCTCGTCCTCACGGAACGAGACATCCGCACTGTCCGACAGCTTCCACACACCCTTCGCTTTGTGCATCACTGTCCAGGCCTTCATGTGTCTGGGGTAGCCGACGAAGATCACGTCTCTGCTGACATCGTCCAGCTTGCTGCGCAGCTCTGACGGAATGTGCTCCGTCGCCTTGCTCCCGAACACCCTCAGGTGTGACACATTCTGGCACCTTCTCCCAGAACAGCTCATGCGGAGTCTTGTTCTGGCCTTCTGTCGGCACCAGGTTGCGAGTATATGCTGCCGTGTCCATTGCTTGTGGCCAAAGCCGCTTCGGCAGACCCGCATCCTTCAGCATCGCACGCGTCCTCTCAGACAGCGTTCGGTTGATCCGCTCTGCTCTGCCGTTCTGCTGCGGTCTTCTTGCCACACTGTGCTGCATGATGATGCCCCGCTTGCTGCACCACCACTTCAGCTCGCCCTTGAACTCAGTGCCGTTGTCCGAGCGAATAATTTTCACCCACATTACAGGCTTCTGCGGTGTCTGCAGCTGCCTCTCCCACTCTTTCAGGCGCGTCACCAATGCTTCTGCGACCTGATCCTTTGTGCGCACACAGATGACTTCAGCATAGCGGCTGTAGTCGTCCAGCAGCGTCACTGCATATCTCTCTCCTTTCAGCCCCGGCACCCGGATCTCCATCATATCCGTGTGCACAAGCTGTAGCGGCGCCTCTGCCTCTGAGTCTGAGCGGGGGTAGTGTGCCCGCGGCTGCTTCGCCAGAGGACAAATCTCACATGCCTTGGCATCATCGGCTGGCCACTTCACCTCGCCCATGCCGGTCACCACCTTCTCGGCGCGTCGCAGATTCTGCATGCCCACATGGCTGTAGCGTCTGTGCCACAGCTCCGCCTGCTTGGCCACGTACGCGTGGGCTGGATGACGATTGGCTGACGTTTCTGGTACCATGTGACAGTTCATATAGTACAGCCCGTCCCGCAGTGTTCCCGTCAGCACCACATCTTCATCGGAATCACGAACTGTCAGCTGACCTCGTCTGCCTTCCCATGAACCGTTGACGGAGTTCACGTAGCCACCTGACAGCAGATTCATGTCCATGCTCGGCACGCATAGCACATGCTTCAGCGTCACAGTTGACCCATTTTCCATCTCCAGCAACGCCTTGCCCGCGCATGCCACCACGTGCTCTTCCTTCCCCGCTAGAGTCACAATGTCAACCGGCGTGTCCTCCTTGTCGTGGACCAAGCTCAGGTCACTCACAAAGTTGTGAGTCGCGCCTGTGTCGAACACTAGCATGTCCGGCCTATCTGCACGGACCGTTACAGTCGCCGCTGCGACTCTTGCATCTGCCCTGACCGACAGTGCTTTTCCGGGCTGAGAACTCTCCTTACCACCTGCCCCTTCACGCTGCTGATCCCGGAACCACTTCATTTCCCGACCCGCAGACATGTCATCTTTCCTCTTTCTGCATGCTCGCCATCTGTGGCCATCCTTACCACAGTAGTGGCATGGCCCCTGCGTCGGAGCCCGCGCCGCGGCCGCATGCCCTGTTAACTTTCGCTCTGGCAGAAATGTTACGAGATCCTTGAAGGTATCGCAGATGACCTCCAATGACGCTCCACGCCGCACATCCGCGCCCAGTTGTGGCCCAACCACACTTCCCAATGTCGGTCTTATGCCCTTGACAAACTGACTGACAAGAAGAGTTTCCTGACCCTGCATGCCCGCGTCCTCGAAGTCCTCGCGGAGCATCAAGACCTCATCAATGTACTTTTGGACACTCTTATCTCCTTGTCGCAGGTCGTTTGCTTTCTGCAACAGGGCGTGTCTGCGCATGTATTGGTTCCCTTCATGCTCATGATGCAGCGCCTGCCACGCCGCCATCGTTGTTTGCGCGCCCTGAACCGTTCTCAACAACGCTTCTTTCAGACCGAACTTAATGACCGCCCTAGCCTTCCTGTCCTCGGCTACCCCGGCGTCATCATCCTCAGCTGGCTCCTCGGTCAGCCATCTTTCCCACCCCTTCATGGTGAGGGCTGCCTCCATGTGGGCGAACCACTGACGGAAGTTACCGTCCCGCCCCAACTGCTGGATCCGACCCACGCCACTGCCAAATCCGACATCCCCCATATTGCCACCCAGTTACGGCCTGGCCACGCAAACAGTTACGTATTGCGTCGGGATTTGTTGCCCAGTTACGGCACAACTACGGAATTTGTCTGCAGCGGGTTCACACTCTCGTGACGGGCCCCATAACCTGTGGCAGAATGTGCACTGTGAGTCTACGATGTTCGCCCGCAGCAACATGCAACGTCACAGCCTGCCATTCAGCCAGTCAAACACAACTGTTACAGCTTCACATATTGTACACTACTTAAGCTGTATGGATCTCACCTGTGGCAGAATGTGCACTGTGAGTCTACGATGTTCGCCCGCAGCAACATGCAACGTCACAGCCTGCACTTCGCACACAGCACAATCAATGTCCTAGGTATCAATGCCAACTCACAGCAGTATGCAAACAAAGTCCAAGAGACACGTACCTGCCATTCAGCCAGTCAAACACAACGACTGGTGAACTGGCAGTCAGTCCTATATGTGACAGCGAACTTGCTGATCACCATGCAAATCTATGCATCAACATCCTACTCCCGCAGTCTCATGCATGCATTGCTGCACTGCACCTGCGGCCACACCAACGACTAGCTTGCACTCAGTTGCCTAAAGCCTAGATCTGCCACAGAACCCCCCGAACATGATGCGTTATGCCCTTTTGCTGCCTCCAGGGTCACATTTGGCCTCGGAAGAATGTGTCACAACGCTTGAAAGGGTGAAACGGACCCCCCGTGAACATGGAAAAGGGTGTACGGGGTCGACCTTGCATGGGTGTGGGCCTATACAAGTGGAAGTACCATCGATCTCATCGCCACCACATCACATGCAGTGGATGGATATATATTCCGTTACATCGAGGGGCTCCGATCCAGTGCACCAAGCGAACGTACAACTAGAGTCTAGACTCATATGCTACCCAGCAGATGCGAGCCGGCCAGGCGATCGCCTGGCACAAACTGCGCACCCGTGAGCCGTGCTACCCTGGACATGGTCTTTCTGATCACAAACCCGTTTCCTTTCACTGTCGCCGCACTGAACTCCCGCAAGGAGTTCTCAATCCAGCGAGCCTTTGCTCTCTTGTTGAACGGCCCAACCAACGACACTGCCAGCGTGTTGAGGTACTGCATGGCATGCGACCCTAGTCTGCCATATGTCTCGTGCACAACCGGCACCACCTTGTACGATCCCTGCACACTCTCTTTGTACTTGTTGAGTTGAACTGTTCGCGTACGGCGGCCGCGTGCCCCTGTGCCCCCGATGCTTTCCCCACCACAGCCACCCCAGATGGGTGGATGAAGCCGAATCTAGTACATACACGTCCACGTCCGGACCATTTGCTAGGATGTCCCCCCTGATTTTGTCCCTGTAGCGTCTGTCCAGGCTGCGCATCACAGGCTCAATTGATGTGGACACCCCTGCTGCTCTTACTCGACGGCGCCAAGCCGTAACGGCAATGTTGTGGCGCAACGTCCAGCAGTCGGGCATTGTGTCGACATGTCATGGCATGATCTACGTCGCAAGGCTTCACCCGAGCATTGCAATCACATATCACTTCCCCATCTAATGGCGGCAGGGGGGAAAGTCCGCCCCTGAACCGCATCCCATGCACAAAATCCCCATCATGCAGAGTCAGCATGGCGGTTGGTTGGGAGGGAATCCCAGGAACAGTGAGGCAACACGACAGGTGCAGCTGCGCATGCGTGCAAGGTCCTTTGCACCACCAGGGGTGCTGCCCAGCTGTTGCAGCCGCGCGTCGTGCGTGTCTGCGCTACTGCCTGGTCACTTTTCTGCTCATACCGGGAAGGCCAGTGGCGATGAAGACGTTGTCGAGCTCCTCTGGCCCCCAGTCTGCCTCCGGCGGCATTTGCTGCACGCAGCGCTGTCCATTTTTCTTGTAGGCCTTTGGCAACGTCGCCGTTGGCGAATGGGCAGAAGTCGGGGGGGCCATCGCGCATGGCGTCATGCGCCAGCGCTGCGCTGGACAGATAGGCTGCATCTGCCTCGTGCTCCGTGACGTCCATGAGGCCGAGTTCCGCCGTGGCGTAGGCGGATTGCTCCTCGGCGACGGTGGGCATCCGCGGGTGGTTCATGATCTCCCGCGCCGCCGCCATTACCCTGTCTTGCAGCTGTTGCACCGCGTCTTTGACCGAGTCCCACGCGGCGACACGGACTAGGTGGGTGAGGGCAAGCTGCACAGAGTCGCGGAGCAGCAGGAACTTGTCCCGGGCAGGCAGGGGGAGAGAGAGGAGGCGATCAATCTTCGCACATGCGGTTGTCGCGCGCGGCAGTAGTAGTAGACTAGGGGGTGTGGCCGATGGGCGTGCCCTTGCAGGTGACGCCGTGTGGGCGCAGCGGCACGCCTGTGGCGTCGGCCACGGCTGGCCCGCCGCGGTCGATGATGCCTGTGGATCAATCTGGCGGCGCTTCGCGCGGCCCGATGCGCCGATCGGTGGGCGTGTTCCTCCAGGGTGGTGAAGGCCTTGATGATGGGTGCGCCGGTGCCGCGGATGCTGCAGTCATCGGCATAGGCAAGGAGGGCTGCGTCGGCGGGATCTGCGGTGGCTTGGGCGGCTTCGAGAGCCGGCTGCAGAGTCAGTGAGAAGAGGAGGCTGGCAAGGGGGTCGCCCTGTTTCACACCTCTGGTCGATGTGATCGGGGCTGTGCCTGGTGGGGCGCCTATGACGTGGTGCTGGGTTGGTGCTGTGTTGGCCCATATGGCGTATGGGAGGAGCTGTGGGGCGCGCTGGTGGACTGCGTCGAGCATGGACTGGGTGTGGATGGAGTTGTATGCGTTCTTGAAGTCCACTGACAGGATGACAGTGTCGAGATTCCCAACGGCGGCAGACGAGAGCGCATGGCCCATGGTCTGAGCGCCGCCGGAGATACCGACACAACCTGCAGCGGGGCAAGGCTGGGGCCCACTTCGCTGCATGCTCTGAGTGCACAGAGGCTGGCGATGCGGACCCAGACTTCTCGGACGGCGATGGGGCGGATGCCGCCGTCTGGCTTGCGGATGGGGATGAGTCTGGTGCTGAGGAGGGCTGTCACCTGCGGGAAGTGCCGCTGATGACCTGGTTGATGAGGTGGAGGATGGTCTCTCTGGCCTCGGTGCTGGCGGATGCGGCGGATCTGACGTGTTCGTACGTCCAGCCGCTCAGGCCGGGTGCGGAGGAGTTGGAAGGTTGCCGAGGACACGTTCTAGGTCGTCCACAGTGATGTGTGGTGCGGCTGTGTCGATGGGGAGGTGGCTGGGCTGGTTCTCCTGGGGGTGGAGTTCTTGGAGATTGGCGAGGTCTTCTGGTGTGGGCTGCTGGACGATGGAGCCGGGGCGAGGCATCCGGCTGCTCGGGAGAGGCTGTGCATGGTCAGCTTTGTGTGTATGCGGGCTGCTGTGCGCTGGTCGGATGTCTGCTTGGCTGGGTTGGTGCGGGGTTTCTTGCGGCGTTCTTCGTATTGGATGGGATCCCTGCCTTCGCTGTGGGCGAGGATCCGTGCTGCTATGCGGCGTTCGAGTCCGTTGTGGCTGTCGTCGGTCAGGATCTGGGCTGGGTACCACAACATGGCTGTGCAGCTGTGGCTGCGGCGTGGTCTGGGGCATCGGTCATGGCTGTGACGAGCTTGGCCAGGCCGTCCCCGAAGGCGTGTGCGGAGCCTTTTGGGGGTCTGTCTTGGTCTGGGTCGGTCATCGTTGTCAATGTTGGGGTGTTGTGTGGGTGGGGTCGCTGGTCTGCTGGGGGGTGTGGGGGTTGCTGGGGTGGAGGCGCATGGGATGTGCTTGCGTGGGGCTGTTGGGCTTGCTGGTGGGGTCGTGTTTGGATGGGCTTGGCTCTGGCATTCACTGCCTGCCGGTGTCTGCTTGATTCTTCGGTGGAGGTCTTGTGGGTGCACGCTGCGCTGCCTGCGCCTGCTATTTTGTGTGAGCGGATGGTGTAGCTGAGGACTTTCTGGCACTGCGGTCTCGCCGACGACACCAAACAGTATCTCGATCCTTTCACGGCCGCGATGCAGCAGGACGTTGACGGTACGACATGCATGGAAGCGCAGGATGCTGTGCTGTCCGCGCCAGCTCCCTCCGGACACGGCAACAGCAGCAGCGCCGACATAAAGGTTCAGATCCCCACGCCCATCTCAGACATCCCGCGCCAGGGGCTCATGGCGATGTTGTTTGGCGCCACACGACAGCCTGGCAGGCAGCACACCCAGTGCGCAGCGGCAGGAGGGCGCTGCATCTGATGGCACCGGGGACGGGGTCGGCGTAGAGGTGCGGCCGTGTGCTGCGCTGCGGCTGCGGGGTCCCGCACACGCATGAGCATCCCAGCTGCTCCGCTACGCCTCACGTGCAAGCTCATAACCGTTCGCGGCTTGCGGGCCGCCATCGCCCAAGCTGGTGCGGCACTGGTGCTCCCAACATGTTGCGTTTGCTACACAATTTGTAGATGCACATCTGCTGCCGCAAATCACACCAGCAGTGATTTCTGTTGGAATCGGCCACGTATGGGGGTGTAGCGTGTGTCCTCCTCCACGTACTGCGCATGCTGACTGTGCTACGTGTATCCATGTGTTATGCGCGCCGCACATGCTATGTGTGCTGCATGTGCTATGTGTGATGCCTGTGCTGCCTGTGCTGTGCGTGTGATGGTGCGTATGCGTACGAATGACGCTTACTGTGCGCATGCAGGACCGGAAGGTGACAGCGAGGGCAGCTCCACAGAGGAGGCAGACGGTCTGGACGCATTCACATGCGCACGTGCAAACGCAGCAGCTGTGGCGCGGGTGCTCCAGACGCTCCCGTGGCATGTGTGTGAGCTGTACCGCACGTCGCCGCTGCGGCTGTGCTTTGGTGCTGACATTGAGATTGGCAGTGCCGCTGAGTGGGCCAAAGCAGAGCTTGTGTTCGAGTCAGTAAGCAAAGACGATGAGGCACCGCAAGTCTTGCCACCATCAGATCTGCCGGACAGCATGCATGGGGGCCATGTAGAGGGGGCTCTGTGGGAATGGTCCTGCGCAGCCCAAGATACATGGCCGATGTCGAAAAGGGCGCTGGGGGCGTGCTGTGCTGTGCTGTCCTGTCAGAGGCGCAGGCGTTTGAGTACATTTTGTATGGCAGCCAGCGCGGGCCGGGGGCGGCGAGACAGTGGGGGATGATGACGGTCAGGGGCCAGTGCTGGCGCGTGCTGCGGCGTGTGCTGTGCCGGTGGTTGCGCCGCAGGTGGGCGCCGAGGCGCTGGCAACCGTGGCAGGGTAGAGGTTGCGGCACGTTGGCGCTGGCGGCCGGTGGTGGCGGCCGGTGGTTGCTGCTGCGGGGCCGGGCTGCACCATGGCCATGCATGGTGGCGCTGAGTGGCCTCGGGGGCATCACGTGAGGCATCAGTACACTGACCGTAGACAACGACTTGTGGTCATGATTCACTTCAAGTTGTATACTATACATGTAGTGTGTTTCAATGATTCACTTCAAGTTGTATACTATACTAGCTATACATGTAGTGTGTGTCCACAGTGCCACTGACCGTGCGTCTGCCAGTTGTTGTTTTCCAATCAGTGATTTTTTTTTTCCGTTTTGGTGTACAGAAGTCAACATTGTTCGTTAAGGTGTCATGATCAGGGAGATGTCATTGACGGTCAAGCCCTTGGGAACCAAGCATGCGGAAAGGTGAAGCAGGTTGAGCACGCAGCTGCACTCTGCAGAGCAGGCCGAGCATGCAGAGTGTCACAAGATGGGCACGCCTGAGCAAAGTGCTTGCAATAGTATGTTGGCAAGTCTGGCACAAACAGTATATGCAATGGTGTACTATAGTACCATAGCTAGTATAGCTCGTGTGCACCTACACCTGCAAGGCGACTGAATGCAGCTGCCCGTGTAGTCACTGATGGCATCCTATGAGGAGAAGCAGTGAGAGAATGTACATCCATATCATATGCAGTTTCTGGATCCGTGCACAGAAGTGTGGACGCCTGCGTGTGGTCCTGGAATGCAGGCATGCGTGCCGCGAGCAGCGACCTGATATTTTAGGACGTATCGTTTCAAGCAGTTACAAGAAGGTTTGGCTTCACTTCTCCATGGTTGTCAGTACGGTGTTACACAAATTTGAAAACATTGTCGCATACGAATCTAAGAACTAGACCACAGCACCTGCACCGCTTGGTGCTCCGTTGCATTGAGCGAGGGATGTCAGGGGTGGAGGCAAACAAAGGCTGTGACATAGGGCCATCATGGAAGGGGCAGCGAACATGATCTGCTTGACACATCCCAATGCCTCGGCGCTGCTGAGTCCTAGATCTATCACGGTGTAACACATCCCAAATGGAAGGCCTGCTAGGCCCTGGCAGGCTGAGCTCCTGTATTGTCGGCCAATCGTAGCCAACTTGATCATGAAAAGCCATCATTTATTCTTCTACGCTGGCAGTGCTTGTTCATCTTGAAATATCTGAAGCGAAGACTGGTGAGGAACTTCGCGGTTTTCCAGGCCTGTCAGTGGCATGACGTAGATGTCAAGTGATGCAGGCTTCAATTGCACCCACAAGCTGAATGGCTTGTAGCCAAGTGACGTGCAGTACTTGATCACCTCGAGGGGATCGGCCGCGCAGCGCTGAAGCTTAAGCTTTAGCTCAGATGAGCTCATTTGGTTGATGCATGTGGAAATCATGTCAGGCACCCTCTGCTTTGAATAGATGGACATCAATATGAAGCCCAGGCAGTATTCAATACAGGTACAGCTGACCTGGCAGTATCAGAAATAGCTCACAAGCGGCATGCATGCTGTCAAGGCTCTCACGGCAAGCTGGAACTGACCGACTGCATACGCTCGACACAACGTTGCATGACAGGCACTAATGCCCCCCACCCCCCCCCCTGCCGCCCGTTGCTAACAGCGTGCAGAGACCGAGGCATGTATGCACGTCATGCAGCGGAGCACACCCCCTCGGCGGAGGAGCCGTCAGTGGACGCAAAGGCGTCGCCCACAGAGAAGTCGGCCTGGTCGCAGTTCTCAATGACCTCAAAGACTGCGCTGGTCTCGGCCAGCACAGCGGTGGCGACGGTGGCGGAGAAGCAGTCGCCCTCCAGAAGCGCCTCAGCAATGGCCTGCACTCTTGGCGCGTTAGGCCCGGCTGGTGGACAAGTATTTACTAGCAACAGAGACCGCATCAGGAACTGGTGAGAGAGCACTTCAACATGCAACAAATCGATGACTGCATCAGTACTTCAGGCATCAGGATCGGCAGTGGGAGCACGTACCGTGGTAAAGACGGTGGCGTAGCTACTATAGGAGACGGCAAAGCACTGCGCGTAGGCCTGGGCGAAGGCGATGGCATCACCCTCGACGCACGCTTGGACCTCTGCAGTGGCAAAGGCCTCGGCCACAAGCTCAATGAACGTGGATGCCTGGCCGAAGGAGAAGGACGCGCCGCCTCCACAAGGCACTCGCACTCCTCCACAGACAAAGCCACGGCAGTAGCGTGTGCCTTGGCCGTTGCCGCAGCCCAAGCCTCGGCGGTCGCGGTTGCAGACGCGCAACCAAAGGCATTACCGCTGGACACGCAGAAGGCCTGCGCCTGCGCGAGGGCTGCCGCAATGGCCACGCCCGTGTCGGCAGCAAACTGTGCAGCTCTGGCGATCTTGCCGTCAAAGTCAGGGCGGCAGAACTCGGTGAACACCTCAGCCACGGCGACGGCATGCGCATCAGTCATCTCGGCAAAGGTGGCCGCGTTGGCGGCGGACATGCAGAAGACAACAGACTTGGTGCTGCCAGAGAAGCTGCCGTTGCCCTCGTCGCCCTCATTGCCCTCGTCCCCTTCGTTGCCCTCGTTGCCCTCGTCGCCAAGGCCACCCCCGGAGGGTGGACCACCCTCGTTGCCCTCATCACCCTCATTCCCCTCATCACCCTCGTCGCCCTCATTGCCCTCATCGCCCTCATTGCCCTCATCGCCTTCGTCACCGTTGCTGATGAAGAAGCGGTCGCGGAGGCCTTTGTTGCGCTCGTTGCCCTCGTCACCTTTGTTGCCGTCAATATCCTGGGGGGGAGGAGGTCCGCGCAAGCTTCGGTGGGTGGCAGTGGTGGCGATGGCGGCCGAGGCGCGCTTAGGGGCCATGGCGGCACCAGCGACCATCAGGCTAACAGCAGCGGCAGCGGCAGCGTAAATCGCAGCGGGAATATTATAGGTATACATATGTGTGTCAACACGCTGGTAGTGGCGCTGGTTGGGCCGTTCAACAAGCGAGCAAAGGCTCGCTGGATTGAGAACTCCTTGCGGGAATTCAGTGCGGCGACAGTGAAAGGAAACGGGTTTGTGATCAGAAAGACCATGTCCAGGGTAGCACGGCTCATGGGTGCGAATTTCGTGCCAGGTGATCGCCTGGCCGGCTCGCATCTGCTGGGTAGCATGTGAGTCTAGACTCTAGTACGTTCGCTTGGTGCACTGGTTCGGAGCCCCTCGATGTAAGAGTACATATGTGCTGCAGAGCCGCGGAGTACATATGTGTTACACAGTGATAGATCTAGGACTCAGCAGCGCGGAGTACATATGTGCTGTTACATCGAGGGGCTCCGATCACTACAAGAAAGTTGACACGCCTAAAAGGCCAAAAGGGTCTGTGGATAGTACGCCCTAATGGTGCGCTCGGGGTGTCAAAAGGGTGTGGCAACTTGCATCCGGGCATTTGACTTTCGCGCGCGGCCACATCAGTCCAGCTTCCTTTGGCGCCAATCAAAGGCGGTTTGAGTGGATAAACAGTTCTACATGCTATTCTTGTGTAAGGCTTTCGTTTGGATGCGATAAGCTTGCATAAACGGCACTTGGATCATGCGACCTACATTGACATGGCATGTCGTGTTCCAGTGTCGACAAGCCCGTGCAGCGACTGGAGCGGAGTTGAAAAGCTTTTCCGCCGGGCTATGTATCGCAAAGACTCTGCCTGATATATACATGGACCTCAGAGCTTGCCAGAGCTGGTTCTGGCTCGGAGTGGCATGGACGCGGTCCAGTAGCGTTGCGCAAGGAACCTGTGGCAGAATGTGCACTGTGAGTCTACGATGTTCGCCCGCAGCAACATGCAACGTCACAGCCTGCCATTCAGCCAGTCAAACACAACTGTTACAGCTTCACATATTGTACACTACTTAAGCTGTATGGATCTCACCTGTGGCAGAATGTGCACTGTGAGTCTACGATGTTCGCCCGCAGCAACATGCAACGTCACAGCCTGCACTTCGCACACAGCACAATCAATGTCCTAGGTATCAATGCCAACTCACAGCAGTATGCAAACAAAGTCCAAGAGACACGTACTGCCATTCAGCCAGTCAAACACAACGACTGGTGAACTGCAGTCGTCCTATATGTGACAGCGACTGCTGATCACCATGCAAATCTATGCATCAACATCCTACTCCCGCAGTCTCATGCATGCATTGCTGCACTGCACCTGCGGCCACACCAACGACTAGCTTGCACTCAGTTGCCTAAAGCCTAGATCTGCCACACACCCCCTCAAGCACTGTCGCTTGGTGGTGGCTTCAAATATCCAGCAATTGCATTGGTCAGCATAGGCCCGGACAATGCCTTTGTCAGCATGTCAGCCTTCTGCTCCTCAGTAGACACAAATTCCACCGACACCTCACCACGCAAGTACCTGTTCCTAATGAAATGGTACTGCACATCAATGTGCTTGGACCTGCCAGCTACTCCAGCAGTCCTCTGCTTCATCAGCTGAAGCGCACTCTGGTTGTCACAGTACAATGGCATGCACTGAACCTTACCGTAGACATCACTCAGCAGCTTCCTCACCCACAGTGCTTCCTTCACAGCCATTGCTGCTGAGATGTACTCCGCTTCACTCGTAGACGTCGCCACCACCGTCTGCAGCTTGGATGCCCACAGAATCGGCCCTCCGTTCATCGTCATCAGCATCCCTGAAGTGCTCTTCCGACCATCAAGCTCTCCTGCCAGGTCTGCATCTGAGTAGAGCCGCATCACCGCCTCTCTTGGCATGCCCAGCTCCTTGAAGTCCGCCTCAGTGTATGCCCGCACCCCCTGCTCTCCACGTGGAGGACTGTACTGGTACATCAGCCCCAGTCCCAGGTCCCTCGCACGTATCTAAGCACACGTTTCATTGCCGCGAAATGCACATCTGTGGGGCTCGACATGAATCGACTCAGCACCCCCACAGGATATGCGAGATCTGGCCGTGTGTGAGTGGAGAGGTACAGCAGTGCACCCACCGATTCTGAGTAGCCCGCCTTGCGCTGGTCATCATCCGTCAGTGGCGAGCCAGACGTCTTCTGCAGTTTGTGTCTTTCCTCCATCGGCGTCGCCTTGGGCTTGCAGTCCCACATGCCTGCCTTCTCCAGCATGCGCTTGGCGTACTGCCCCTGACTCAGCATCACCCCCTGGCCCTTCACTTCTGCCACCTCCTGCCCCAGAAAGTAGCTCAGCTCGCCCAGGTCTTTCCACTTCAAAGCTGCCTTGCTGAGGTCCGCAAATGCCTTGTCATCTTCCCCCTCAGCTGCCAGGATGGCAGCGATCGTCGACATGGCACCAGGAAATACACCCTGTCGCCGTCCAGTCCCTCGAATGAACAAGCCGGATCATGATCTGGACTCCGTGTACTTTGTCGCTGATCATCGCCTTTGTCAGCTCTTCATTCCAGGCTACGCGGGCCCTGCTTCCAGCCCATACAGAGCTTTCCGCCAGCCTCCACACCTTGTTGCCTTGCCGCAGCTCGGGCGGCGGGCGACACGTACCACCAACCTCCTTCTAGGTCCGCATGCAGAAACGCTGTCTTCACGTCCACCTGCCGCAGCTTCAGCTTGGGAATCTGCCGCTTTCAGAGCCAGCATCAGCCTGAAGGTTGCGCTCTGGGCCGTCCGGCGCGAACAGATCGCCGTACTCCCCCTCCTGCTGAAGGTGCCCATTGCGACGAGCCGGTACTTGTGACCTCACAGGTTGCCTTTCTCATCAAACTTCAGATCGCACACCCCCCTTCGACGGAGCGCCTTCTGACCCGGCGGCAGATCACATTCCTCGATCAGCCCTTGCCCCTGAGTGAGCGCCATACTCTTCATCTTTGGCACTCACCCAGACCTCCCTGTTTGGTCGCTCATCCGCCTCCTGATACGACTTCGGTGCGACCAGCAGGTCTTCATCACTTGCAGTCTGCACCCCCTCAGCCACAAACAGCTGAGCCTGGTACGGCAGATTCGGCGATTTCTGGCACGCGCCGGGTAGCGCCTTCTGGCCCACCTGCCCCAGCGGCCCTCCGCCTCCATCATCATGCATGGGCTCATCCTGCCCATCGTCACCGGAACCATCATCAGGGGTCCCCTCAGCATCAGCACCGGCCCCCGGGTCCTCACCCTGGCCGTCCCATGCCTGCATCTGAATCATCGTCACTCAGTGACCACTCATCACTGTCCTCCAGAGTCACGTGGTCTGCGTCCTCATCACCTGCTTCGTCATCAAACAGGGATGAGTTCATCGTACTCTGTCTCCGGCAGCGCCTCTTCTGGCTCTCTGGGCTGCTGCAGCTTCTCGTCCTCACGGAACGAGACATCCGCACTGTCCGACAGCTTCCACACACCCTCGCTTTGTGCATCACTGTCCAGGCCTTCATGTGTCTGGGGTAGCCGACGAAGATCACGTCTCTGCTGACATCGTCCAGCTTGCTGCGCAGCTCTGACGGAATGTGCTCCGTCGCCTTGCTCCGAACACCCTCAGGTGTGACACATCTGGCACCTTCTCCCAGAACAGCTCATGCGGAGTCTTGTTCTGGCCTTCTGTCGGCACCAGGTTGCGAGTATATGCTGCCGTGCTCCATTGCTTGTGGCCAAAGCCGCTTCGGCAGACCCTCATCCTTCAGCATCGCACGCGTCCTCTCAGACAGCGTTTCGGTGATCCGCTCTGGCTCTGCCTTCTGCTGCGGTCTTCTTGCCACACTGTGCTGCCATGATGATGCCCCGCTTGCTGCACCACCACTTCAGCTCGCCCTTGAACTCAGTGCCGTTGTCCGAGCGAATAATTTCACCACATTACAGGCTTCTTGCGGTGTCTGCAGCTGCCTCTCCCACTCTTTCAGGCGCGTCACCAATGCTTCTGCGATCCTGACTCCTTTGTGCGCACACAGATGACTTCAGCATAGCGGCTGTAGTCGTCCAGCAGCGTCACTGCATATCTCTCTCCTTTCAGCCCCGGCACCCGGATCTCCATCATATCCGTGTGCACAAGCTGTAGCGGCGCCTCTGCCTCTGAGTCTGAGCGGGGGTAGTTGCCGCGGCTGCTTCGCCAGAGGACAAATCTCACATGCCTTGGCATCATCGGCTGGCCACTTCACCTCGCCCATGCCGGTCACCACCTTCTCGGCGCGTCGCAGATTCTGCATGCCCACATGGCTGTAGCGTCTGTGCCACAGCTCCGCCTGCTTGGCCACGTACGCGTGGGCTGGATGACGATTGGCTGACGTTTCTGGTACCATGTGACAGTTCATATAGTACAGCCCGTCCCGCAGTGTTCCCGTCAGCACCACATCCTTCATTCGGAATCACGAACTGTCAGCTGACCTCGCTGCCTTCCCATGAACCGTTGACGGAGTTCACGTTAGCCACCTGACAGCAGATTCATGTCCATGCTCGGCACGCATAGCACATGCTTCAGCGCACAGTTGACCCATTTCCATCTCCCAGCAACGCCTTGCCGCCGCATGCCACCACGTGCTCTTCCTTCCCGGCTTAGAGTCACAATGTCAACCGGCGTGTCCTCTTGTCGTGGAACCAAGCTCAGGTCACTCACAAAGTTGTGAGTCGCGCCTGTGTCGAACACTAGCATGTCCGGCCTATCTGCACGGACCGTTACAGTCGCCGCTGCGACTCTTGCATCTGCCCTGACCGACAGTGCTTTTCCGGGCTGAGAACTCTCCTTACCACCTGCCCTTCACGCTGCTGATCCCGGAACCACTTCATTTCCCGACCCGCAGACATGTCATCTTTCCTCTTTCTGCATGCTCGCCATCTGTGCCACCTTACCACAGTAGTGGCATGGCCCCTGCGTCGGAGCCCGCGCCGCTGGCCGCATGCCCTGTTAACTTTCGCTCTGGCAGAAATGTTACGAGATCCTTGAAGGTATCGCAGATGACCTCCAATGACGCTCCACGCCGCACATCCGCGCCCAGTTGTGGCCCCAACCACACTTCCCAATGTCGGTCTTATGCCCTTGACAAACTGACTGACAAGGAAGAGTTTCCTGACCCTGCATGCCCCGCGTCCTCGAAGTCCTCGCGGAGCATCAAGACCTTCATCAATGTACTTTTGGACACTCTTATCTCCTTGTCGCAGGTCGTTTGCTTCTGCAACAGGGCGTGTCTGCGCATGTATTGGTTCCCTTCATGCTCATGATGCAGCGCCTGCCACGCCGCCATCGTTGTTTGCGCGCCCTGAACCGTTCTCAACAACGCTTCTTTCAGACGAACTTAATGACCGCCCTAGCCTTCCTGTCCTCGGCTACCCGGCGTCATCATCCTCCAGCTGGCTCCTCGTCAGCCATCTTTCCCCACCCCTTTCATGGTGAGGGCTGCCTCCATGTGGGCGAACCACTGACGGAAGTTACCGTCCCGCCCCAACTGCGGATCCGACCCACGCCGACTGCCAAATCCGAATGCCCCCATATTGCCACCTCAGTTACGCCTGGCCACGCAAACAGTTACGTATTGCGTCGGGATTTGTTGCCCAGTTACGGCACAACTACGGGAATTTGTCTGCAGCGGGGTTCACAACTCTCGTGACGGGCCCCATAACCTGTGCAGAATGTGCACTGTGAGTCGTACGATGTTCGCCGCGCCGAGCAACATGCAACGTCCAAGCTGCCATTCAGCCAGTCAAACACAACTGTTACAGCTTCACATATTGTACACTACTTAAGCTGTATGGATCTCACCTGTGGCAGAATGTGCACTGTGAGTCTACGATGTTCGCCCGCAGCAACATGCAACGTCACAGCCTGCACTTCGCACACAGCACAATCAATGTCCTAGGTATCAATGCCAACTCACAGCAGTATGCAAACAAAGTCCAAGAGACACGTACCTGCCATTCAGCCAGTCAAACACAACGACTGGTGAACTGGCAGTCAGTCCTATATGTGACAGCGAACTTGCTGATCACCATGCAAATCTATGCATCAACATCCTACTCCCGCAGTCTCATGCATGCATTGCTGCACTGCACCTGCGGCCACACCAACGACTAGCTTGCACTCAGTTGCCTAAAGCCTAGATCTGCCACAGAACCCCCGAACATGATGCGTTATGCCCTTTTGCTGCCTCCAGGGTCACATTTGGCCTCGGAAGAATGTGTCACAACAACGCTTGAAAGGGTGAAACGGACCCCCCGTGAACATGGAAAAGGGTGTACGGGGTCGACCTTGCATGGGTGTGGGCCTATACAAGTGGAGTACCATCGATCTCATCGCCACCACATCACATGCAGTGGATGGATATATATTCCGTTACATCGAGGGGCTCCGATCCAGTGCACCAAGCGAACGTACAACTAAGAGTCTAGACTCACATGCTACCCAGCAGATGCGAGCCGGCCAGGCGATCACCTGGCACAAATTGCGCACCGTGAGCCGTGCCACCCTGGACATGGTCTTTCTGATCACAAACGCGTTTCCTTCACTGTCGCCGCACTGAACTCCCGCAAGGAGTCTCAATCCAGCGAGCCTTTGCTCTCTTGTTGAACGGCCCCAAACAACGACACTGCCAGCGTGTTGAGGTACTGCATGGCATGCGACCCTAGCCTGCCATATGTCTCGTGCACAACCGGCACCACCTTGTACGATCCCTGCACACTCTCTTTGTACTTGTTGAGTTTGAACTGTTCGCGTACGGCGGCCGCGTGCCCCTGTCCCCCGATGCTTTCCCACCACAGCCACCCCAGATGGGTGGATGAAGCTGACATCTAGTACATACACGTCCACGTCCGGACCATTTGCTAGGATGTCCCCCTACTGTCGTCCCTGTAGCGTCTGTCCAGGCTGCGCATCACAGGCTCAATTGATGTGGACACCCTGCCGCTCTTACTCGACGGCGCCAAGCCGTAACGGCAATGTTGTGGCGCAACGTCCAGCAGTCGGCATTGTGTCGACATGTCATGGCATGATCTACGTCGCCGGGCTTCACCCGAGCATTGCAATCACATATCACTTCCCCATCTAATGGCGGCAGGGGGAAAGTCCGCCCCTGAACCGCATCCCATGCACAAAATCCCCATCATTCAGAGTCAGCATGCGGTTGGTTGGGAAGGAATCCAGGAACAGTGAGGCAACACGACAGGCGCAGCTGCGCATGCGCGCAAAATCCTTTGCACCACCAGGGGTGCTGCCCAGCTGTTGCAGCAGCGCATCGTGCCGTGTCTGCGCTACTGCCCTGGTCACTTTTCTGCTCATACCAGGAAGGCCAGTGGCGATGAAGACGTTGTCGAGCTCCTCTGGGCCCCAGTCTGCCTCCGGCGGCATTGCTGCACGCAGCGCTGTCCATTTTTCTTGTAGGCCTGTGGCAACGTCGCCTTCGGCGAATGGGCGGAAGTCGGGGGGGCCATCGCGCATGAACCAGACGGCGTCATGAGCCAGCGGCGTCATGAGCCAGCGCGGCGCTGGTTAGATAGGCTGCATCTGCCTCGTGCTCCGTGATGTCCATGAGGCCAAATCCGCCGTGGCGTAGCGGTAGGCGGAGTTGCTCCTCGGCGACGGTGGGCATGTGCGGGTGGTTCATGATCTCCCGTGCCGCTTCCATTACCCTGTCTTGCAGCCGCTGCACCGCGTCTTTGACCGAGTCCCACGCGACGACACGGACTAGGTGGGTGAGGGCAAGCTGCACAGAGCCGCGGAGCAGCAGGACCTTGTCCTGGGCAGGCTGGGGGAGAGAGAGGAGGCGATCAATCTTCGCACTGCTGTTGTCCGCGACAGCGGTTGCAGTAGTCCTTGACGTAGGGGGTGTGGCCAATGGGCGTGCCTGCGCAGGTGACGCCGTGTGGGCGCAGCGGCACGCCTGTGGCGTCGGCCACGTCCTGGGCCGCGTCGCGATCAATGATGGACGTGGCTGCACTCTTCGCGCAGCCGATGCGGAGGCCGATCGGGTGGGCGTGTTCCTCCAGGGTGGTGAAGGCCTTGATGATGGTTGTGCCGGTGCCGCGGATGCTGCAGTCATCGGCATAGGCAAGGAGGGCTGCGTCGGCGGGATCTGCGGTGGCTTGGGCGGCTTCGAGAGCCGGCTGCAGAGTCAGTGAGAAGAGGAGGCTGGCAAGGGGGTCGCCCTGTTTCACACCTCTGGTCGATGTGATCGGGGCTGTGCCTGGTGGGGCGCCTATGACGTGGTGCTGGGTTGGTGCTGTGTTGGCCCATATGGCGTATGGGAGGAGCTGTGGGGCGCGCTGGTGGACTGCGTCGAGCATGGACTGGGTGTGGATGGAGTTGTATGCGTTCTTGAAGTCCACTGACAGGATGACGGTGTCGAGATTCCCAACGGCGGCAGACGAGAGCGCATGGCCCATGGTCTGAGCGCCGCCGGAGATACCGACACCAACCTGCAGCGGGGCAAGGCTGGGGCCCACTTCGCTGCATGCTCTGAGTGCACAGAGGCTGGCGATGCGGACCCAGACTTCTTGGACGGCGATGGGGCGGATGCCGCCGTCTGGCTTGCGGATGGGGACGAGTCTGGTGCTGAGGAGGGCTGTCACCTGCGGGAACTGGCCGCTGATGACCTGGTTGATGAGGTGGAGGATGGCGTCTCTGGCCTCGGTGCTGGCGGATGCGGCGGATCTGACGTGTTCGTACGTCCAGCCGCTCAGGCCGGGTGCAGAGGAGTTGGGAAGGTTGCCGAGGACACGTTCTAGGTCGTCCACAGTGATGTGTGGTGCGGCTGTGTCGATGGGAGGTGGCTGGGCTGGTTCTCCTGGGGGGTGGAGGTCTTGGAGATTGGCGAGGTCTTCTGGTGTGGGCTGCTGGACGATGGAGCCGGGGCGAGGCATCCGGCTGCTCGGGAGAGGCTGTGCATGGTCAGCTTTGTGTGTATGCGGGCTGCTGTGCGCTGGTCGGATGTCTGCTTGGCTGGGTTGGTGCGGGGTTTCTTGCGGCGTTCTTCGTATTGGATGGGATCCCTGCCTTCGCTGTGGGCGAGGATCCGTGCTGCTATGCGGCGTTCGAGTCCGTTGTGGCTGTCGTCGGTCAGGATCTGGGCTGGGTACCACAACATGGCTGTGGTTGCAGCTGTGGCTGCGGCGTGGTCTGGGGCATCGGTCATGGCTGTGACGAGCTTGGCCAGGCCTTCCCCGAAGGCGTGTGCGGAGCCTTTTGGGATGGTCTGTCTTGGTCTGGGTCGGTCATCGTTGTCAATGTTGGGGGTGTTTGGTGGGTGGGGTCGCTGGTCTGCTGGGGGGGTGGGGGTTGCTGGGGTGGAGGCGCATGGGATGTGCTTGCGTGGGGCTGTTGGGCTTGCTGGTGGGGTGGTGTTTGGATGGGCTTGGCTCTGGCATTCACTGCCTGCCGGTGTCTGCTTGATTCTTCGGTGGAGGTCTTGTGGGTGCACGCTGCGCTGCCTGCGCCTGCTATTTTGTGTGAGCGGATGGGGTAGCTGAGGACTTTCTGGCACTGCGGGCATTGTACAGAGTCGATTGCTGCTAGTTGGTCGGGCTGCCATTGGGCTGTCGGGTGATCTTGGTTGATATGCTGGCGGAGCGAATTGGAGTCCTGGCGAGCACATTTGCAGGTTGGATGCGGACATCGTAGTCCAGTGGCTGGTGTTGGTCGGGTCATCTGGTCATCTGGTGTTGGGTGTGGATGCTGTGAGGTGGATGTGGCGAGTTGCTGGCATGGTGGTGGTTGCTGGGAGGGACGCCGTTGGGCTGGGGTTGTCAAATCTGTCTGCGGGGACAGTTAATACAAGCTACTGACCACTCTGTTTTCTTTTGTGGGTCATTGTGCATGTTTTCTTTTGGCACTTTCCTAAGCTTCTACTTGCCGTGCTGCGGGGTACAGCTTGGCGTGACTACGTGCGTCGGAACGCGCACGAAACAGCAGTCAGCTGTCGATACCATACTAATCATCATCTACGTGGGCCTGATTGGCGCGCGGACGGCCGGCCTGGTTGGTCAGGTCGGTCGCGAAATCATCTATTCCAGAGAAGTTGCATGGCCGCTTCCTCTTCTGGGCTCAGGGGGCGGAAACGGGGACACGAACATCTACAGTCTACACTCAGATGCGTAGTTTTCTTTTTGCATCTGCACGCGCGGGTTCTTTTGGCGCGTTCCTACACAACTCTGCGACGTAACAACGAACATGGTTGTATCGCGCACACTCGCTATTTTTACCAGAGAAACTGCACAGACACTCTACAACATTTACATAATCACAGCATTCTTTTTGCACGGGGTTTTGTGCGGTCCTACTGAGCCGGGTCGGGTTGACGCTGGTCGGCCACGACACGGAAACATCGTCACTACAAATATATAGTCTTCGCCTTCTGAATAAGATCGCCGACTTTGCTGCGGCTTCGGGGGCCGTGTCCAGGCGAGCGTTCTTGCAGAATGCCATGTGCGAACTCTCCACCACTCTGTGCGTGGTGTGACGCGCCAGGTCCTCGCTGCGGCTCCGCTGCGTATGCGGCTGGCGGGCGGGCGGTGGTGCCTGGCCACGATGTCCCGTCGGACGTGCTATAGGCGGCCGCTGGCCGCCTTGCTGGACCGGGTGCCGCGGCTGCAGCAGCGCAGGCCGGCCCGCGTCTGGTCGTGTTGGCCCGCCCTGCCTTCCCGCGAGCCACCGTGGGGGAGTGTTGCGGCGCCGCCAGTGCCCTTCGCGCCCCGCCCTGAGGCCCCTGTCGGGCGGCCGGAGGTGGAGGGCTGGTACGCCTTGCACTGTGGGGGCGTGCGCCCCCGGGCTCTCATGTGCGGGGGGCCGTGATGGAATGCTCCAGTGGGGCAGGATGGAGTGGGGGTGCTGCTGTTGGGGGTCGGTGGTGGCTGGTTTTGCTGGGGTGGGCAGTAGTGCGGTGGTGGTTGTTGCTGTGCGCGGTTGTGGCGCGGGTGCCGTAGTGGAGGGGTGCGGGAGTGCGCGTGCGTGTGGTGTGCGTGGGTGGTGGTTGTGTCGGCTGTGTCGGTTCGTTGTGGCTTTTTCGCCTGGGAGAGTGATTGCTTTTTGCTGGTGTCTATTTCGGGGGTTTCGGCCGTCTACTTTCCTTTCTGTTGCCCTCGCTGCCGGGCTATTGCGTTCATCTCCGTGTAACACAAATATATAGTTCATGTACTTACATTGATGTACTGTTACAATCGAGGGCTCCGATCCAGTGCACCAAGCGAACGTACAACTAGATTCTAGACTCACATGCTACCCAGCAGATGCAAGCCGGCCAGGCGATCACCTGGCACAAACTGCGCACCCGTGAGCCGTGCTACCCTGGACATGGTCTTTCTGATCACAAAACCGTTTTCCTTTCACTGTCGCCGCACTGAACTCCCGCAAGGAGTTCTCAATCCAGCGAGCCTTTGCTCTCTTTGTCGAACGGCCCCAACACGACACTGCCAGCGTGTTGAGGTACTGCATGGCATGCGACCCTAGTCTGCCATATGTCTCGTGCACAACCGGCACCACCTTGTACGATCCCTGCACACTCTCTTTGTACTTGTTGAGTTTGAACTGTTTCGCGTACGGCGGCCGCGTGCCCCCTGTGCCCGATGCTTTCCCCACCACAGCCACCCCAGATGGGTGGATGAAGCTGACATCTAGTACATACACGTCCACGTCCGGACCATTTGCTAGGATGTCCCCCCTACTGTCGTCCCTGTAGCGTCTGTCCAGGCTGCGCATCACAGGGCTCAATTGATATGGACACCCCTGCGCTCTTACTCGACGGCGCCAAGCCGTAACGGCAATGTCAGGCGTTTGAGTACATTTTGTATGGCAGCAGCGCGGGCCGGGGGCGGGCGAGACAGTGGGGGATGATGACGGTCAGGGCCAGTGCTGGCGCGTGCTGCGGCGTGTGCTGTGCGGTGGTTGCGCCGCAGGTGGGCGCCGAGGCGCTGGCAACCGTGGCAGGGTAGAGGTTGCGGCACGTTGGCGCTGGCGGCCGGTGGTGGCGGCCGGTGGTTTGCTGCGGGGCCCGGGCTGCACCATGGCCATGCATGGTGGCGCTGAGTGGCCTCGGGGCATCACGTGAGGCATCAGTACACTGACCGTAGACAACGACTTGTGGTCATGATTCACTTCAAGTTGTATATACATGTAGTGTGTTTCAATGATTCACTTCAAGTTGTATACTATACTAGCTATACATGTAGTGTGTGTCCACAGTGCCACTGACCGTGCGTCTGCCAGTTGTTGTTTTCCAATCAGTGATTTTTTTTTTCCGTTTTGGTGTACAGAAGTCAACATTGTTCGTTAAGGTGTCATGATCAGGGAGATGTCATTGACGGTCAAGCCCTTGGGAACCAAGCATGCGGAAAGGTGAAGCAGGTTGAGCACGCAGCTGCACTCTGCAGAGCAGGCCGAGCATGCAGAGTGTCACAAGATGGGCACGCCTGAGCAAAGTGCTTGCAATAGTATGTTGGCAAGTCTGGCACAAACAGTATATGCAATGGTGTACTATAGTACCATAGCTAGTATAGCTCGTGTGCACCTACACCTGCAAGGCGACTGAATGCAGCTGCCCGTGTAGTCACTGATGGCATCCTATGAGGAGAAGCAGTGAGAGAATGTACATCCATATCATATGCAGTTTCTGGATCCGTGCACAGAAGTGTGGACGCCTGCGTGTGGTCCTGGAATGCAGGCATGCGTGCCGCGAGCAGCGACCTGATATTTTAGGACGTATCGTTTCAAGCAGTTACAAGAAGGTTTGGCTTCACTTCTCCATGGTTGTCAGTACGGTGTTACACAAATTTGAAAACATTGTCGCATACGAATCTAAGAACTAGACCACAGCACCTGCACCGCTTGGTGCTCCGTTGCATTGAGCGAGGGATGTCAGGGGTGGAGGCAAACAAAGGCTGTGACATAGGGCCATCATGGAAGGGGCAGCGAACATGATCTGCTTGACACATCCCAAATGCCTCGGCGCTGCTGAGTCCTAGATCTATCACGGTGTAACACATCCCAAATGGAAGCCTGCTAGGCCCTGGCAGGCTGAGCTCCTGTATTGTCGGCCAATCGTAGCCAACTTGATCATGAAAAGCCATCATTTATTCTTCTACGCTGGCAGTGCTTGTTCATCTTGAAATATCTGAAGCGAAGACTGGTGAGGAACTTCGCGGTTTTCCAGGCCTGTCAGTGGCATGACGTAGATGTCAAGTGATGCAGGCTTCAATTGCACCCACAAGCTGAATGGCTTGTAGCCAAGTGACGTGCAGTACTTGATCACCTCGAGGGGATCGGCCGCGCAGCGCTGAAGCTTAAGCTTTAGCTCAGATGAGCTCATTTGGTTGATGCATGTGGAAATCATGTCAGGCACCCTCTGCTTTGAATAGATGGACATCAATATGAAGCCCAGGCAGTATTCAATACAGGTACAGCTTGACCTGGCAGTAATCAGAAATAGCTCAACAAGCGGCATGCATGCTGTCAAGGCTCTCACGGCAAGCTGGAACTGACCGACTGCATACGCTCGACACAACGTTGCATGACAGCACTAATGCCCCCCACTCCCCCCCCCTGCCGCCCGTTGCTAACAGCGTGCAGAGGACCGAGGCATGTATGCACGTCATGCAGCGGAGCACACCCCCTCGGCGGAGGAGCCGTCAGTGGACGCCAAAGGCGTCGCCCACAGAGAAGTCGGCCTGGTCGCAGTTCTCAATGACCTCAAAGACTGCGCTGGTCTCGGCCAGCACAGCGGTGGCGACGGTGGCGGAGAAGCAGTCGCCCTCCAGAAGCGCCTCAGCAATGGCCTGCACTCTTGGCGCGTTAGGCCCGGCTGGTGGACAAGTATTTACTAGCAACAGAGACCGCATCAGGAACTGGTGAGAGAGCACTTCAACATGCAACAAATCGATGACTGCATCAGTACTTCAGGCATCAGGAATCGGCAGTGGGAGCACGTACCGTGGTAAAGACGGTGGCGTAGCTACTATAGGAGACGGCAAAGCACTGCGCGTAGGCCTGGGCGAAGGCGATGGCATCACCCTCGACGCACGCTTGGACCTCTGCAGTGGCAAAGGCCTCGCCACAAGCTCAATGAACGTGGATGCCTGGCCGAAGGAGAAGGACGCGCCGCCTCCACAAGGCACTCGCCACTCCTTCCACAGACAAAGCCACGCAGTAGCGTGTGCCTTGGCCGTTGCCGCAGCCCAAGCCCTGGCGGTCGCGGTTTGCAGACGCGCAATCCAAAGGCATTACCGCTGGACACGCAGAAGGCCTGCGCCTGCGCGAGGGCTGCCGCAATGGCCACGCCCGTGTCGGCAGCAAACTGTGCAGCTCTGGCGATCTTGCCGTCAAAGTCAGGGCGGCAGAACTCGGTGAACACCTCAGCCACGGCGACGGCAATGCGCATCAGTCATCTCGGCAAAGGTGGCCGCGTTGGCGGCGGACATGCAGAAGACAACAGACTTGGTGCTGCCAGAGAAGCTGCCGTTGCCCTCGTCGCCCTCATTGCCCTCGTCCCCTTCGTTGCCCTCGTTGCCCCTCGTCGCCAAGGCCACCCCCGGAGGGTGGACCACCCTCGTTGCCCCTCATCACCCTCATTCCCCTCATCACCCTCGTCGCCCTCATTGCCCTCATCGCCCTCATTGCCCCTCATCGCCTTCGTCACCGTTGCTGATGAAGAAGCGGTCCGCGGAGGCTTTGTTGCGCTCGTTTGCCCTCGTCACCTTTGTTGCCGTCAATATCCTGGGGGGGAGGAGGTCCGCGCAAGCTTCGGTGGGTGGCAGTGGTGGCGATGGCGGCCCGAGGCGCGCTTAGGGGCCATGGCGGCACCAGCGACCATCAGGCTTAACAGCAGCGGCAGCGGCAGCGTAAATCGCAGCGGGAATATTATAGGTATACATATGTGTGTCAACACGCTGGTAGTGGCGCTGGTTGGGCCGTTCAACAAGCGAGCAAAGGCTCGCTGGATTGAGAACTCCTTGCGGGAATTCAGTGCGGCGACAGTGAAGGAAACGGGTTTGTGATCAGAAAGACCATGTCCAGGGTAGCACGGCTCAATGGGTGCGGAATTTCGTGCCAGGTGATCGCCTGGCCGGCTCGCATCTGCTGGGTAGCATGTGAGTCTAGACTCTAGTACGTTCGCTTGGTGCACTGGTTCGGAGCCCCTCGATGTAAGAGTACATATGTGCTGCAGAGCCGCGGAGTACATATGTGTTACACAGTGATAGATCTAGGGACTCAGCAGCGCGGAGTACATATGTGCTGTTACATCGAGGGGCTCCGATCACTACAAGAAAGTTGACACGCCTAAAAGGCCAAAAGGGTCTGTGGATAGTACGCCCTAATGGTGCGCTCGGGGTGTCAAAAGGGTGTGGCAACTTGCATCCGGGCATTTGACTTTCGCGCGCGGCCACATCAGTCCCAGCTTCCTTTGGCGCCAATCAAAGGCGGTTTGAGTGGATAAACAGTTCTACATGCTATTCTCTGTGTAAGGCTTTCGTTTGGATGCGATAAGCTTGCATAAACGGCACTTGGATCATGCGACCTACATTGACATGGCATGTCGTGTTCCAGTGTCGACAAAGCCCGTGCAGCGACTGGAGCGGAGTTGAAAAGCTTTTCCGCCGGGCTATGTATCGCAAAGACTCTGCCTGATATATACATGGACCTCAGAGCTTGCCAGAGCTGGTTCTGGCTCGGAGTGGCATGGACGCGGTCCAGTAGCGTTGCGCAAGGAACCTGTGGCAGAATGTGCACTGTGAGTCTACGATGTTCGCCCGCAGCAACATGCAACGTCACAGCCTGCCATTCAGCCAGTCAAACACAACTGTTACAGCTTCACATATTGTACACTACTTAAGCTGTATGGATCTCACCTGTGGCAGAATGTGCACTGTGAGTCTACGATGTTCGCCCGCAGCAACATGCAACGTCACAGCCTGCACTTCGCACACAGCACAATCAATGTCCTAGGTATCAATGCCAACTCACAGCAGTATGCAAACAAAGTCCAAGAGACACGTACCTGCCATTCCAGCCAGTCAAACACAACGACTGGTGAACTGGCAGTCAGTCCTATATGTGACAGCGAACTTGCTGATCACCATGCAAATCTATGCATCAACATCCTACTCCCGCAGTCTCATGCATGCATTGCTGCACTGCACCTGCGGCCACACCAACGACTAGCTTGCACTCAGTTGCCTAAAGCCTAGATCTGCCACACACCCCCTCAAGCACTGTCGCTTGGTGGTGGCTTCAAATATCCAGCAATTGCATTGGTCAGCATAGGCCCGGACAATGCCTTTGTCAGCATGTCAGCCTTCTGCTCCTCAGTAGACACAAATTCCACCGACACCTCACCACGCAAGTACCTGTTCCTAATGAAATGGTACTGCACATCAATGTGCTTGGACCTGCCAGCTACTCCAGCAGTCCTCTGCTTCATCAGCTGAAGCGCACTCTGGTTGTCACAGTACAATGGCATGCACTGAACCTTACCGTAGACATCACTCAGCAGCTTCCTCACCCACAGTGCTTCCTTCACAGCCATTGCTGCTGAGATGTACTCCGCTTCACTCGTAGACGTCGCCACCACCGTCTGCAGCTTGGATGCCCACAGAATCGGCCCTCCGTTCATCGTCATCAGCATCCCTGAAGTGCTCTTCCGACCATCAAGCTCTCCTGCCAGGTCTGCATCTGAGTAGAGCCGCATCACCGCCTCTCTTGGCATGCCCAGCTCCTTGAAGTCCGCCTCAGTGTATGCCCGCACCCCCTGCTCTCCACGTGGAGGACTGTACTGGTACATCAGCCCCCAGTCCCAGGTCCCTCGCACGTATCTAAGCACACGTTTCATTGCCGCGAAATGCACATCTGTGGGGCTCGACATGAATCGACTCAGCACCCCCACAGGATATGCGAGATCTGGCCGTGTGTGAGTGGAGAGGTACAGCAGTGCACCCACCGATTCTGAGTAGCCCGCCTTGCGCTGGTCATCATCCGTCAGTGGCGAGCCAGACGTCTTCTGGCAGTTTGTGTCTTTCCTCCATCGGCGTCGCCTTGGGCTTGCAGTCCCACATGCCTGCCTTCTCCAGCATGCGCTTGGCGTACTGCCCCTGACTCAGCATCACCCCCTGGCCCTTCACTTCTGCCACCTCCTGCCCCAGAAAGTAGCTCAGCTCGCCCAGGTCTTTCACTTCAAAGTGCTTGCTGAGGTCCGCAACTGCCTTGTCATCTTCCCCCTCAGGCTGCCAGGATGGCAGCATCGTCGACATGGACCAGGAAATACACCCTGTCGCGTCCAGTCCCTCGAATGAACAAGCACGGATCATGATCTGACTCCGTGTACTTGTCGCTGATCATCGCCTTTGTCAGCTCTTCATTCCAGGCTCGCGGCGCTGCTTCAGCCCATACAGAGCTTTCCGCAGCCTCCACACCTTGTTGCCTTGCCGCAGCTCGGGCGGCGGGCGCACGTACACCACCTCCTTCAGGTCCGCATGCAGAAACGCTGTCTTCACGTCCACCTGCCGCAGCTTCAGCTTGGGATCTGCCGCTTTCAGAGCCAGCATCAGCCTGAAGGTTGCGCTCTGGGCCGTCGGCGCGAACAGATCGCCGTACTCCCCCTCCTGCTGAAGGTTGCCCATTGCGACGAGCCGGTACTTGTGCCTCACAAGGTTGCCTTTCTCATCAAACTTCAGATCGCACACCCCCTTCGACGGGAGCGCCTTCTGACCGGGCGGCAGATCACATTCCTCGATCACGCCCTTGCCCCCTGAGTGAGCCATACTCTTCATCTTTGGCACTCACCCAGACCTCCCTGTCTGGTCGCTTCATCGCCTCCTGATACGACTTCGGTGCGACCAGCAGGTCTTCATCACTTGCAGTCTGCACCCCCTCAGCCACAAACAGCTGAGCCTGGTACGGCAGATTCGGCGGATTTCTGGCACGCGCCGGGTAGCGCCTCTGGCCACCTGCCCCAGCGGCCCCTCCGCCTCCATCATCATGCATGGGCTCATCCTGCCCATCGTCACCGGAACCATCATCAGGGTTCCCCTCAGCATCAGCACCGGCCCCCGGGTCCTCACCCTGGCCGTCCCATGCTGCATCTGAATCATCGTCACTCAGGGACCACTCATCACTGTCCTCCAGAGTCACGTGGTCTGCGTCCTCATCACCTGCTTCGTCATCAAACAGGATGAGTTCATCGTACTCTGTCTCCGGCAGCGCCTCTTCTGGCTCTCTGGGCTGCTGCAGCTTCTCGTCCTCACGGAACGAGACATCCGCACTGTCCGACAGCTTCCACACACCCTTCGCTTTGTGCATCACTGTCCAGGCCTTCATGTGTCTGGGGTAGCCGACGAAGATCACGTCTCTGCTGACATCGTCCAGCTTGCTGCGCAGCTCTGACGGAATGTGCTCCGTCGCCTTGCTCCCGAACACCCTCAGGTGTGACACATCTGGCACCTTCTCCCAGAACAGCTCATGCGGAGTCTTGTTCTGGCCTTCTGTCGGCACCAGGTTGCGAGTATATGCTGCCGTGTCCATTGCTTGTGGCCAAAGCCGCTTCGGCAGACCCGCATCCTTCAGCATCGCACGCGTCCTCTCAGACAGCGTTCGGTTGATCCGCTCTGCTCTGCCGTTCTGCTGCGGTCTTCTTGCCACACTGTGCTGCATGATGATGCCCCGCTTGCTGCACCACCACTTCAGCTCGCCCTTGAACTCAGTGCCGTTGTCCGAGCGAATAATTTTCACCCACATTACAGGCTTCTGCGGTGTCTGCAGCTGCCTCTCCCACTCTTTCAGGCGCGTCACCAATGCTTCTGCGACCTGATCCTTTGTGCGCACACAGATGACTTCAGCATAGCGGCTGTAGTCGTCCAGCAGCGTCACTGCATATCTCTCTCCTTTCAGCCCCGGCACCCGGATCTCCATCATATCCGTGTGCACAAGCTGTAGCGGCGCCTCTGCCTCTGAGTCTGAGCGGGGGTAGTGTGCCCGCGGCTGCTTCGCCAGAGGACAAATCTCACATGCCTTGGCATCATCGGCTGGCCACTTCACCTCGCCCATGCCGGTCACCACCTTCTCGGCGCGTCGCAGATTCTGCATGCCCACATGGCTGTAGCGTCTGTGCCACAGCTCCGCCTGCTTGGCCACGTACGCGTGGGCTGGATGACGATTGGCTGACGTTTCTGGTACCATGTGACAGTTCATATAGTACAGCCCGTCCCGCAGTGTTCCCGTCAGCACCACATCTTCATCGGAATCACGAACTGTCAGCTGACCTCGTCTGCCTTCCCATGAACCGTTGACGGAGTTCACGTAGCCACCTGACAGCAGATTCATGTCCATGCTCGGCACGCATAGCACATGCTTCAGCGTCACAGTTGACCCATTTTCCATCTCCAGCAACGCCTTGCCCGCGCATGCCACCACGTGCTCTTCCTTCCCCGCTAGAGTCACAATGTCAACCGGCGTGTCCTCCTTGTCGTGGACCAAGCTCAGGTCACTCACAAAGTTGTGAGTCGCGCCTGTGTCGAACACTAGCATGTCCGGCCTATCTGCACGGACCGTTACAGTCGCCGCTGCGACTCTTGCATCTGCCCTGACCGACAGTGCTTTTCCGGGCTGAGAACTCTCCTTACCACCTGCCCCTTCACGCTGCTGATCCCGGAACCACTTCATTTCCCGACCCGCAGACATGTCATCTTTCCTCTTTCTGCATGCTCGCCATCTGTGGCCATCCTTACCACAGTAGTGGCATGGCCCCTGCGTCGGAGCCCGCGCCGCGGCCGCATGCCCTGTTAACTTTCGCTCTGGCAGAAATGTTACGAGATCCTTGAAGGTATCGCAGATGACCTCCAATGACGCTCCACGCCGCACATCCGCGCCCAGTTGTGGCCCAACCACACTTCCCAATGTCGGTCTTATGCCCTTGACAAACTGACTGACAAGAAGAGTTTCCTGACCCTGCATGCCCGCGTCCTCGAAGTCCTCGCGGAGCATCAAGACCTCATCAATGTACTTTTGGACACTCTTATCTCCTTGTCGCAGGTCGTTTGCTTTCTGCAACAGGGCGTGTCTGCGCATGTATTGGTTCCCTTCATGCTCATGATGCAGCGCCTGCCACGCCGCCATCGTTGTTTGCGCGCCCTGAACCGTTCTCAACAACGCTTCTTTCAGACCGAACTTAATGACCGCCCTAGCCTTCCTGTCCTCGGCTACCCCGGCGTCATCATCCTCAGCTGGCTCCTCGGTCAGCCATCTTTCCCACCCCTTCATGGTGAGGGCTGCCTCCATGTGGGCGAACCACTGACGGAAGTTACCGTCCCGCCCCAACTGCTGGATCCGACCCACGCCACTGCCAAATCCGACATCCCCCATATTGCCACCCAGTTACGGCCTGGCCACGCAAACAGTTACGTATTGCGTCGGGATTTGTTGCCCAGTTACGGCACAACTACGGAATTTGTCTGCAGCGGGTTCACACTCTCGTGACGGGCCCCATAACCTGTGGCAGAATGTGCACTGTGAGTCTACGATGTTCGCCCGCAGCAACATGCAACGTCACAGCCTGCCATTCAGCCAGTCAAACACAACTGTTACAGCTTCACATATTGTACACTACTTAAGCTGTATGGATCTCACCTGTGGCAGAATGTGCACTGTGAGTCTACGATGTTCGCCCGCAGCAACATGCAACGTCACAGCCTGCACTTCGCACACAGCACAATCAATGTCCTAGGTATCAATGCCAACTCACAGCAGTATGCAAACAAAGTCCAAGAGACACGTACCTGCCATTCAGCCAGTCAAACACAACGACTGGTGAACTGGCAGTCAGTCCTATATGTGACAGCGAACTTGCTGATCACCATGCAAATCTATGCATCAACATCCTACTCCCGCAGTCTCATGCATGCATTGCTGCACTGCACCTGCGGCCACACCAACGACTAGCTTGCACTCAGTTGCCTAAAGCCTAGATCTGCCACAGAACCCCCCCGAACATGATGCGTTATGCCCTTTTGCTGCCTCCAGGGTCACATTTGGCCTCGGAAGAATGTGTCACAACGCTTGAAAGGGTGAAACGGACCCCCCGTGAACATGGAAAAGGGTGTACGGGGTCGACCTTGCATGGGTGTGGGCCTATACAAGTGGAAGTACCATCGATCTCATCGCCACCACATCACATGCAGTGGATGGATATATATTCCGTTACATCGAGGGGCTCCGATCCAGTGCACCAAGCGAACGTACAACTAGAGTCTAGACTCATATGCTACCCAGCAGATGCGAGCCGGCCAGGCGATCGCCTGGCACAAACTGCGCACCCGTGAGCCGTGCTACCCTGGACATGGTCTTTCTGATCACAAACCCGTTTCCTTTCACTGTCGCCGCACTGAACTCCCGCAAGGAGTTCTCAATCCAGCGAGCCTTTGCTCTCTTGTTGAACGGCCCAACCAACGACACTGCCAGCGTGTTGAGGTACTGCATGGCATGCGACCCTAGTCTGCCATATGTCTCGTGCACAACCGGCACCACCTTGTACGATCCCTGCACACTCTCTTTGTACTTGTTGAGTTTGAACTGTTCGCGTACGGCGGCCGCGTGCCCCTGTGCCCCCGATGCTTTCCCCACCACAGCCACCCCAGATGGGTGGATGAAGCCGACATCTAGTACATACACGTCCACGTCCGGACCATTTGCTAGGATGTCCCCCCTGATTTTGTCCCTGTAGCGTCTGTCCAGGCTGCGCATCACAGGCTCAATTGATGTGGACACCCCTGCTGCTCTTACTCGACGGCGCCAAGCCGTAACGGCAATGTTGTGGCGCAACGTCCAGCAGTCGGCATTGTGTCGACATGTCATGGCATGATCTACGTCGCAAGGCTTCACCCGAGCATTGCAATCACATATCACTTCCCCATCTAATGGCGGCAGGGGGGAAAGTCCGCCCCTGAACCGCATCCCATGCACAAAATCCCCATCATGCAGAGTCAGCATGCGGTTGGTTGGGAGGGAATCCAGGAACAGTGAGGCAACACGACAGGTGCAGCTGCGCATGCGTGCAAGGTCCTTTGCACCACCAGGGGTGCTGCCCAGCTGTTGCAGCCGCGCGTCGTGCCGTGTCTGCGCTACTGCCCTGGTCACTTTTCTGCTCATACCGGGAAGGCCAGTGGCGATGAAGACGTTGTCGAGCTCCTCTGGCCCCCAGTCTGCCTCCGGCGGCATTGCTGCACGCAGCGCTGTCCATTTTTCTTGTAGGCCTTTGGCAACGTCGCCGTTGGCGAATGGGCAGAAGTCGGGGGGGCCATCGCGCATGGCGTCATGCGCCAGCGCTGCGCTGGACAGATAGGCTGCATCTGCCTCGTGCTCCGTGACGTCCATGAGGCCGAGTCCGCCGTGGCGTAGGCGGATTGCTCCTCGGCGACGGTGGGCATCCGCGGGTGGTTCATGATCTCCCGCGCCGCCGCCATTACCCTGTCTTGCAGCTGTTGCACCGCGTCTTTGACCGAGTCCCACGCGGCGACACGGACTAGGTGGGTGAGGGCAAGCTGCACAGAGTCGCGGAGCAGCAGGAACTTGTCCCGGGCAGGCAGGGGGAGAGAGAGGAGGCGATCAATCTTCGCACATGCGGTTGTCGCGCGGCGGTTGCAGTAGTCCTTGACGTAGGGGGTGTGGCCGATGGGCGTGCCCTTGCAGGTGACGCCGTGTGGGCGCAGCGGCACGCCTGTGGCGTCGGCCACGGCCTGGGCCGCGTCGCGATCAATGCTGGATGTGGCTGCACTCTTCGCGCGGCCGATGCGGAGGCCGATCGGGTGGGCGTGTTCCTCCAGGGTGGTGAAGGCCTTGATGATGGGTGCGCCGGTGCCGCGGATGCTGCAGTCATCGGCATAGGCAAGGAGGGCTGCGTCGGCGGGATCTGCGGTGGCTTGGGCGGCTTCGAGAGCCGGCTGCAGAGTCAGTGAGAAGAGGAGGCTGGCAAGGGGGTCGCCCTGTTTCACACCTCTGGTCGATGTGATCGGGGCTGTGCCTGGTGGGGCGCCTATGACGTGGTGCTGGGTTGGTGCTGTGTTGGCCCATATGGCGTATGGGAGGAGCTGTGGGGCGCGCTGGTGGACTGCGTCGAGCATGGACTGGGTGTGGATGGAGTTGTATGCGTTCTTGAAGTCCACTGACAGGATGACAGTGTCGAGATTCCCAACGGCGGCAGACGAGAGCGCATGGCCCATGGTCTGAGCGCCGCCGGAGATACCGACACCAACCTGCAGCGGGGCAAGGCTGGGGCCCACTTCGCTGCATGCTCTGAGTGCACAGAGGCTGGCGATGCGGACCCAGACTTCTCGGACGGCGATGGGGCGGATGCCGCCGTCTGGCTTGCGGATGGGGATGAGTCTGGTGCTGAGGAGGGCTGTCACCTGCGGGAAGTGGCCGCTGATGACCTGGTTGATGAGGTGGAGGATGGTGTCTCTGGCCTCGGTGCTGGCGGATGCGGCGGATCTGACGTGTTCGTACGTCCAGCCGCTCAGGCCGGGTGCGGAGGAGTTGGGAAGGTTGCCGAGGACACGTTCTAGGTCGTCCACAGTGATGTGTGGTGCGGCTGTGTCGATGGGAGGTGGCTGGGCTGGTTCTCCTGGGGGGTGGAGTTCTTGGAGATTGGCGAGGTCTTCTGGTGTGGGCTGCTGGACGATGGAGCCTGGGGCGAGGCATCCGGCTGCTCGGGAGAGGCTGTGCATGGTCAGCTTTGTGTGTATGCGGGCTGCTGTGCGCTGGTCGGATGTCTGCTTGGCTGGGTTGGTGCGGGGTTTCTTGCGGCGTTCTTCGTATTGGATGGGATCCCTGCCTTCGCTGTGGGCGAGGATCCGTGCTGCTATGCGGCGTTCGAGTCCGTTGTGGCTGTCGTCGGTCAGGATCTGGGCTGGGTACCACAACATGGCTGTGAATGCAGCTGTGGCTGCGGCGTGGTCTGGGGCATCGGTCATGGCTGTGACGAGCTTGGCCAGGCCGTCCCCGAAGGCGTGTGCGGAGCCTTTTGGGATGGTCTGTCTTGGTCTGGGTCGGTCATCGTTGTCAATGTTGGGGGTGTTTGGTGGGTGGGGTCGCTGGTCTGCTGGGGGGGTGTGGGGGTTGCTGGGGTGGAGGCGCATGGGATGTGCTTGCGTGGGGCTGTTGGGCTTGCTGGTGGGGTCGTGTTTGGATGGGCTTGGCTCTGGCATTCACTGCCTGCCGGTGTCTGCTTGATTCTTCGGTGGAGGTCTTGTGGGTGCACGCTGCGCTGCCTGCGCCTGCTATTTTGTGTGAGCGGATGGTGTAGCTGAGGACTTTCTGGCACTGCGGGCATTGTACAGAGTCGATTGCTGCTAGTTGGTCGGGCTGCCATTGGGCTGTCGGGTGATCTTGGTTGATATGCTGGCGGAGCGAATTGGAGTCCTGGCGAGCACATTTGCAGGTTGGATGCGGACATCGTAGTCCAGTGGCTGGTGTTGGTCGGATCATCTGGTCATCTGGTGTTGGGTGTGGATGCTGTGAGGTGGATGTGGCGAGTTGCTGGCATGGTGGTGGTTGCTGGGAGGGACGCCGTTGGGCTGGGGTTGTCAAATATGTCTGCGGGGACAGTTAATACAAGCTACTGACCAGTCTGTTTTCTTTTGTGGGTCATTGTGCATGTTTTCTTTTGGCACTTTCCTAAGCTTCTACTTGCCGTGCTGCGGGGTACAGCTTGGCGTGACTACGTGCGTCGGAACGCGCACGAAACAGCAGTCAGCTGTCGATACCATACCAATCATCATCTACGTGGGCCTGACTGGCGCGCGGACGGCCGGCCTGGTTGGTCAGGTCGGTCGCGAAATCATCTATTCCAGAGAAGTTGCATGGCCGCTTCCTCTTCTGGGCTCAGGGGGCGGAAACGGGGACACGAACATCTACGGTCTACACTCAGATGCGTAGTTTTCTTTTTGCATCTGCACGCGCGGGTTCTTTGGGCGCGTTCCTACACAACTCCGCGACGTAACAACGAACATGGTTGTATCGCGCACACTCGCTATTTTTACCAGAGAAACTGCACAGACACTCTACAACATTACATCGGAGTACATATGTGCTGTTAAATCGGAGTACATATGTGCTGTTACATCGAGGGGCTCCGATCCAGTGCACCAAGCGAACGTACAACTAGATTCTAGACTCACATGCTACCCAGGAGTACATATGTGCTGTTACATCGAGGGGCTCCGATCCAGTGCACCAAGCGAACGTACAACTAGATTCTAGACTCACATGCTACCCAGGAGTACATATGTGCTGTTACATCGAGGGGCTCCGATCCAGTGCACCAAGCGAACGTACAACTAGATTCTAGACTCACATGCTACCCAGCAGATGCAAGCCGGCCAGGCGATCACCTGGCACAAACTGCGCACCCGTGAGCCGTGCTACCCTGGACATGGTCTTTCTGATCACAAACCCGTTTCCTTTCACTGTCGCCGCACTCAACTCCCGCAAGGAGTTCTCAATCCAGCGAGCCTTTGCTCTCTTGTCGAACGGCCCAACCAACGACACTGCCAGCGTGTTGAGGTACTGCATGGCATGCGACCCTAGTCTGCCATATGTCTCGTGCACAACCGGCACCACCTTGTACGATCCCTGCACACTCTCTTTGTACTTGTTGAGTTTGAACTGTTCGCGTACGGCGGCCGCGTGCCCCTGTGCCCCCGAAGCTTTCCCCACCACAGCCACCCCAGATGGGTGGATGAAGCTGACATCTAGTACATACACGTCCACGTCCGGACCATTTGCTAGGATGTCCCCCCTACTGTCGTCCCTGTAGCGTCTGTCCAGGCTGCGCATCACAGGCTCAATCGATGTGGACACCCCTGCCGCTCTTACTCGACGGCGCCAAGCCGTAATGGCAATGTTGTGGCGCAACGTCCAGCAGTCGGCATTGTGTCAACATGTCATGGCATGATCTACGTCGCCGGGCTTCACCCGAGCATTGCAATCACATATCACTTCCCCATCTAACGGCGGCAGGGGGGAAAGTCTGCCCCTGAACCGCATCCCATGCACAAAATCCCCATCATTCAGAGTCAGCATGCGGTTGGTTGGGAGGGAATCCAGGAACAGTGAGGCAACACGACAGGCGCAGCTGCGCATGCGTGCAAGGTCCTTTGCACCACCAGGGGTGCTGCCCAGCTGTTGCAGCAGCGCGTCGTGCCGTGTCTGCGCTACTGCCCTGGTCACTTTTCTGCTCACACCGGGAAGGCCAGTGGCGATGAAGACGTCGTCGAGCTCCTCTGGCCCCCAGTCTGCCTCCGGCGGCATTGCTGCACGCAGCGCTGTCCATTTTTCTTGTAGGCCTGTGGCAACGTCGCCTTCGGCGAATGGGCGGAAGTCGGGGGGGCCATCGCGCATGGCGTCATGCGCCAGCGCGGCGCTGGACAGATAGGCTGCATCTGCCTCGTGCTCCGTGACGTCCATGAGGCCAAATCCGCCGTGGCGCAGCGGTAGGCGGAGTTGCTCCTCGGCGACGGTGGGCATCTGCGGGTGGTGCATGATCTCCCGCGCCGCCGCCATTACCCTGTCTTGCAGCCGCTGCACCGCGTCTTTGACCGAGTCCCACGCGACGACACGGACTAGGTGGGTGAGGGCAAGCTGCACAGAGCCGCGGAGCAGCAGGAACCTGTCCTGGGCAGGCAGGGGGAGAGAGAGGAGGCGATCAATCTTCGCACACGCGGTTGTCGCGCGGCGGTTGCAGTAGTCCTTGACGTAGGGGGTGTGGCCGATGGGCGTGCCTGCGCAGGTGACGCCGTGTGGGCGCAGCGGCACGCCTGTGGCGTCGGCCACATTCTGGGCCGCGTCGCGATCAATGATGGATGTGGCTGCACTCTTCGCACGGCCGATGCGGAGGCCGATCGGGTGGGCGTGTTCCTCCAGGGTGGTGAAGGCCTTGATGATGGGTGCGCCGGTGCCGCGGATGCTGCAGTCATCGGCATAGGCAAGGAGGGCTGCGTCGGCGGCATCTGCGGTGGCTTGGGCGGCTTCGAGAGCCGGCTGCAGAGTCAGTGAGAAGAGGAGGCTGGCAAGGGGGTCGCCCTGTTTCACACCTCTGGTCGATGTGATCGGGGCTGTGCCTGGTGGGGCGCCTATGACGTGGTGCTGGGTTGGTGCTGTGTTGGCCCATATGGCGTATGGGAGGAGCTATGGCAGGAGTACATATGTGTGTATGTATGGTTACATACTGTATGCATACTCACGGCACAACAAGTTCCGTTTAGCTACTAGTGTACTAGTAGCGCCACGGCAGGTAGCTGCTTTGTTGCAGCGGCACATATATAGGCCTGTGCACGTGTTATAATTACACGGAGAGCGCCGCAGGAGCCCAGCATGCACGTGCACAAGCGGTATGTATCCGGATAGGTCCACCCACATGCCGCCCGCATGAGCCCATGTCCCAGAATTCGTTCAAACGTCCGGCCTGTAGCTACAGCGTGTCTGTGTCTTGTCTTTCGGCCAGTATTAGGGCTCCAAACGCGTTCGCGCGCCTCCCAGCTGCAGTTCATGTACTGTACAGTGTATGGGTCTGCCAGTACTAGTGTTGCCATCCATGGCGCCATATGCATGGCGCACTGCTGGCTCAGCGCATGCCAGAACTTGCGTCTACGTTGGCACTAATGCATGGGCTGGAGCAGCGCAATGGCTGCAAATGCACGGGCGGCACAAGCGCATTTGTGTTGTGTTGTGTTGTGTTGCAAGCGCAACATACACGTTTCGTTTCGAAAAGGAGCAACATAAACGTGTCGTTTCGAAAAGGAGCAACATAAACGTTTTGAAAAGGAGCGATTGTGTGATGCATTACTGCAAGCTTGGAAACACATCCACGAGGCCTCGACAGGTTGAACGCCGGGCAACATGAAACCCTTTCGGCATCGCACATGGTTGTTAAAGGTGGGCTGTCCTCTTCCAGTGCCTGCAACATCGCGAAGCACACCTGCTGCGCGCTACCGACTGGGCCCACCTCGAACAGCCGCTCATGGGCGTCGAGAACGCCAGCGTACACGCCATGTGCCGCATCATTGAAACGCAACAGCTCACCGACCTACAGCGTGAGCAGGCCTTGCTCCCTCATAGACATGGCGGCATGGGTCTGCGACACTACACAGCCGACGTTGCTGACGCCGCGCGCCTCGCGTCGGCAGCAGTTGCGCACGCGGTGCTCGCGGACGGCATCGACGGCGGCAAGCCGTTCCGCGGCGACGCCGCGGTCCAGCACCAGGCCCGCCTCGCACGCTTGCGGAAGGCATGGCCGGCCGTGCAGGGAATCTCAGACAGCCCGACCCCAGCCGACGCCTGGGCGTCTGACGCTGGCTCGAAGCTGCGCATGACGCAGCTCCAGAGCGCGCTCAGCCGGGCGGAGGCCGACGCGCGCTGGACCTTCACGCGCGACTATCTCGAGACCCTGAAGCACGGTCCGAATCCCCAATCGGCGGAGACGGCGTGCGCTGATCTCGCTCGCCTCCTCAGCTGCTCTGGCTCGCTGGCCTCGGCGTTCCTCACTGCCTGCCCCGGCCCGGTGACGGGCCTGACCGACCATGAATTCCAGGTGGCCGTGCTGCTGCGGCTGGGTGAGCCGCTACTACCCGTCCTGGAGTCGGATGAGGCCTGCCCCTGCGGCCGCGTGGCTGCGTCCGGTACACACAGTGTCATCTGCGGACAGCTATGGGCAAGTTCAGTCCTAAAGCACGACCTCATCACCGTGGCTTGGAGGCGGGTGCTCATGCGCGCGTCGATCGCTTCGTCGCTGGAGCCGCACGTTGGCAAGCTCCCCGGGGGCATACGCGTGCTCCCCCTCCGCGGCAGCCGGCAGTCGCCACCAGCCGCGCCGCCGGCGGACTTTACGCGCCCGCCGGCTGCGCCGTCTGCGAGTGCACCGGCCGCGCCGTGTCAGCAAGACCCGCCGCCGCCGCCGCCACCGCCGCAGTCACCGCCGCCGCCGCCGCCGCCACCGGACCCCCCAGCCGATGCCGCGCCGGTCCAGCCCCCACCCCATCTCTCGCAGGCCCTCCAGGCTTCGGACGTGCCCCACACCCCTCATGGCACCCAAGCCCCGGCTCCGGCCTCCCTTACCCTTACTGCCGCTACCGCCCCCCCCGCCGCGGCCCACGCCCCGACGCGCGACGCGCCCCTCGCCTCTGACCGAGAGGCAGCGCCTCCTGCCGCACCCCCGCTGCCCCGATCGCAGCGGCCTCCGCAGCGCGGCGACCTCTTGGCATTCCTCACCACGCGCATGGCGCTGCTGGACGTGAAGGTGATGCACCCGCTTGCCAGGTCGCATGTGCGCGGTGCGTCACGTGAGGCTGGCGCGACCGCCGAGAAGGGCGCACGGCAAAAGCGCGACAAATATGGCGCCATCACAGGTGCTGCCCAGTTCATCCCGCTCGTGCATGAGACGTATGGCAGGGTTGGACGGGACGCGTACCGCTTCCTCCAGACGGTCGCGGAGGTTGCCGCGGGACACGGGGCGGTGTCAAAGCGTACTTTCCTTCTCAATGCCATGCGCGACCTGTCCACAACATTGTGCCGCGCGCTGGCGCGCCAAGCCCGCGCGGCCGCGCCCCTCCGTGCTAGACTGGTCGGACGGGCGCTGCTGCCGGGCCTTCCTGTCCCCACAGACGGCCTGCCGGCGCTGACAGGCCATCGCGCATAAGCTTGCGTCGCCCCCCCCCCCCCCCCTCGCCCATCCCGCCCCGAGAGCCCCCCCCCTCCACCCATTTCACCCTGCAGCCCCCCCACCCCCCCCCCCCCCGCACCCGACCCCTTCCTCTTCCCTCCCTCCCTCTTCCCTCCTCCCAGCGCACGTCCGCCGTTTCTCCTCTGCGCCCCTCCTCTGCGCCCCTGGCCTGCGTGGTACTGCGTGGTGTGTGCGTGTCTGCTTTCGCGCTGGCGTTAGTTCGTTCTGGCATTTGCTTGTGCGGCGCGTGGCCTTGGTGCTTGCGGTGGCCGGTCTGTCTGTTTGTTTGTTGCCTGGTCTGTTGCCTCGGCGCTGCTGAGTCCTAGATCTATCACTGTGTAACACATGGTTGTTAAACTGTGCAGCACAGGGGCCCCTAAGGGGCGAGTTCACGGACTGGTCCGGATCAGAATCAACCAGTCTTGGCTTTCTTGCAAGACGGGGCCCTTTTCGAAGTGGTGGGGCAATGTTCAGGGAGACAACCGCGGCTGAGGCGCCTCATGAGACAACCTCTGCACCTGGGCCTGCAGGCACATGTACAGTTCCACCTAGGCAGGCTGCAGGCTAGCCTGGCCAGGCCTCAGCTGAGATTCGTGCAGGTTACGGTCATCCCACACTGTATTGAACATTACCTCACCTTCCCTAAACATTATACTTATGTCTGCAAACAACCTCCTCATGTGGCTTGTCCCTGCAGCTCTAAGGATCACATAGTTTTGACCATTTCCATATGATTGGCCAGTCCTGCGCCTGCCCACTGCAACCGGTTTGGGGTGGCCATGGCAGCATGCTGAAGGTTGGTAGTATTTGAGGATGCATGTTCAACATCCTGCATGTTGACAGGTTCTCCACAGATCGTATGTGAGCTTGAGATGGTCTGTCTGTCTGTTTGCATATTGACTGGTCTGTTGCCTCGGCGCTGCTGGGTCCTAGATCTATCAATGTGTACCACAGAGAGCACTGCAGGAGGATAAGGAGAACATCTGTTTAGCTTGCCGTTAGGTGACATGTCTAGTATACTGCACGCTATAGACATTTATAGACATTTCGGCTTTTATAGCATGCCCTGCAGTGTGCACAGAGCGCTGCAGAGCGCTGCACAACCTGCTGCTGTCCCATGTGTGTGCCTTGATTGGGTCAGATATCTAACCATTGGATGGCATCAACGGCTCAGTTTCATCAACAGAAGGTCCTCATACATCTTGTCAACTGAACATCAATGCAAATTAACATCAATGCAAATTAACATCAATGCAAATTTGCATTGATAATCCTGCAGCAGGGTTCACACCTGTGACACTCATGGTGTGAAAACCACGCTGTGACACTCATGCTGTGACACTCATGCTGTGACACCAGCACAGGCATCGTGGGGGGGGCAGGGAGAGGCGGCAGACGTTTTTGTCAGCAACGGCCGCCTGCAACGGCAGGGGCGGTGCGAGACGGTGGGGAGGTGAGGTTCCTCTCCCTTACAGAGTCATCCGGGACCAAACTGGCTGACTTCCAGTAGATGTCATGTGCAAAGAGCAGATCATGTGGCTGGCCCAACCCCCAAAACCGACTGCGTCTGTGTGGCTTGTGCAAGTCCCAACTGCCTGTTCCAATTCAGCTTGATGCATTTTGTGGTGCCCTGGAGGTCCAATTTAACACAAATCACTAGCTACCCATCCCCTCAGGGCAGCAATGCTCCCCAAACGACCCGTGTCCACCTGCTCTCATGGTCTGCAACCTGCAGTGCCCGTGGCCTAGCCCAAAACTTCATGTGCTCCATCTGCCAATGGCTCCCTCCCTGAACTGCATTAGCTCCATGCTTGATCATTGCTGAGCAGTTGCGCCTCAGAAGCTGCAAACCTCCCTCTAATTCCATTTCTCGTGCATCATGACCCCCGAGTTCGCGCCTGGTTGACGCTTTTGTTCGCGGAAAGCTGCTTGGCACTCAGATTCACAATTCAGCAACATTCACCGGAACGGAATCACCAATCAATGCGATTCCACCGTACGTGGAGAGAATGATGACATGTTAGTCGACATGGGCAGTGGCGGCAATCATGGCGACGCGTCACGCACATGGCATGCGTGTTTCGAGCGTCCCGGATGTGGTCGCTAAGGGCTGGTTCCGCAGTCGTTATGTGTGAGATGTACGCGTCAGCAGGGGCGGTACAGCGCAGCCCCCCACCGTGCCTGGCCGCTTGGCAGGCACAGCGTTCTGCCGCGTGGGTGCCTGCGTGCCTGCCCTTGCGCTGTGTACGGTCACGACAAGCACCAGGCTGAATCTGGTATGGATCCTCGGGCCTGCGGGACGCTGTCAGCCACTTTGTAGAGATCCTGCCAGACACTTTGAGACTGACGGCCTGCGACAGAACGGCCACCCATACAGTGTGTGTATGCCTTGGGCAACTGGACCATCCGTGTGCATGGTCACCGCGTGGACACTGCATATCCTTGCATGGTCACAGATCTGTTCCATATTAGATCAGTATGCGAGATGCACTCTACGGTTGGCAGGTCTGGTATCGGCGCTTTGCTCATTCCCAGCACAGAACGGCGGCACACAGAATTGCGGCTCAATCCAGGTGCCGGGTGAATCCGCCATCACACCATCATAGCCTCTGAGGCAGCGCACTGCAAGCATTCACACGTTGGCAGAGCTCACAGCAGCGTGGCCACTTCACGGCAGCGCAAGCACAAACAACCCACACGTGCAGGCCAGATGGAGGGTCCCTCTCTAGGAAGCCACAACCGCCATGTCATCCCGGCTGGCAAGCCTCTGTCATGAAATAGGTCGTGAGGAAACGCATGCGTGCTGCAGCAAAACGGCAAAGCGGGCAAAATGCCAAACCGAGGTGGCGTGGCAGTCTGCAGGGAACAGGCGAGTCCAGGCCGCATGCATGCCACCACTCCATGTGATGCGGCTCTACGCGGAGTGTCCCCCGGCGGGCGGTTCACAGGCAATCACACACATGATGCATGCCGCATGAAACCACTCCGCAGAGCTGAGTCCCTAAACGAGTTACTAAGGGTTCAGGCGGTTACAGTGAGCACATTCCTCATTGTCACCCAACCCGCGGCCGCACCGGCTGAGGCATCGCCCGCCCACCTGCCTGTTCCACTGTGCCGGAGGCTACGGCAGCCTCGAACCGCTCTGGCATCACACGTCACACACATTGCCAAGCATCACCATCCACGTGCCACAACGCCACATCCCAACGCAACCCCCCACGCCGGTATGCCGGTCCCTACAGGCCCATGCATGTGAGCCCGTCCCTCCCCCGCAGGCCCTCCCTGCGCCCAAGGCCCTGCGCCCGAGGCCCTGCGCCCAAGGCCCTGCAGGCTAGGACCGGCTACTGTTTGGGCAGCGGTTGCCTGCGCCCCTCTAGCCACTGCGCCACTTCCGCATCGCAGGGTCTGCCATGAGTCAGTGGCCCATGACGCTACGGCAGAGCACGCACCGTGCAAGTGTGCTGCCGCACTGTTGGCAAAGGCGCCGCGCCACCAAAGGCCATTCCGCTTTCTCCCCTCTGCGGAACATGCAGAATTGCGCGCTGCAGAGGCTGCCATGAATCGACGCTGCGAAATCGATACGTGAGTCAATCGGTACGCGAGTCAATGTGCGCCATGACACGTCCGCGGCAAACGCGGCGTGTTGACCCGCCGCTTCCGCAGCACCAAGCAGCTGGAGGCCGCGCAGGCCCCTGCTGAGTCAGCAGCTCTGCCACGCTAGTGGGGCCAAGCCTGTCCTCCCACACCCGCATTGACACCCGCCTCCACTGCTCTGCCACTCCATCTCACACCGCTCTCACCAGACCCCTCAAACAAACATTCTCCCACTACTCATATAGACACGCTGTAAATATCGTGTCAGCAGCGCCAATGGCCCGGCGCATCGCTGAGCCGCGGCGTGGCCAGAGGTGCATCGCCGCACTGGCCCGCCGCCCCGGCGCCGGCCGAGCCTCCCGCCGACTCTACCTGGACTCACTGCTCACATATAGCAAAGAGTCATTACGCAATCCACAACTAAATTCGGAGCTGCAACTGGCAGCATTCTTATTCCCTCGCCCCTGCGGTACGTGCGGGGCCAGGTGACCCTTGGTTTCCCAGGCGCTGCGCTTCTGAGCGCGCAGCGTGGCCCAGCGTGCAGCATGGCCTGGCACAGCATCAGGCAGGACAGATCTGCACATCTGCCTGCGCTCCTGGTGTCCTATAAACTGGCGGCCCATTCCCACACCGCCATGCGGCAATGTGTCTGCTCAGGAGAGCGGCTCGAGCTGCTGCGCATGCTGTGATGCATGACTCAACGCTCTCTATCTCGATTGCAACATGCATGCTGTGCGGACGACAGGCATGCTCGTGCCCTCCAGCTGTGCTCTTGTACGTTGTGTGTGCTGTGCGAGAGCGCCCCTAGAAACTTCTGCTCATGCATGCGTGCGCTCACGTGCAGCCGTTGAATCCCCCCGTACCCCGCCTGTGCTCCAGCCACCTCTGGCACTCTGCAGCACAGCAGCACAGCGCCACAGCGCAGCGCAGCCCACCATCGGAATCTGCTTCCCCAACATGCGTCTGCACGTTGACGACGCTCAACTGAAGCCCCCGTCGCTCGGCATGTTGCGTGCTGCGCTACGTGTCCCCTCACCACCCGCGGTCGAGCAGCCCCGGCGAGAACTCTATCGCGTCCCACTCGCCAGCCTCCTTCGCCGCACGCATGGCGCCCCCGGCCCGTGCGCCCTGGCCACAAATCGCGTGCGCGCCGTCAAACCGGTACTCGTGCTCAAACTCCGCAAAGAGCTCGTCCTGGCTGCCGCGGCCGCCACGCTTTGCAAGGATCTCAGCGTACGTCGTCGCGTACACCCCCGCCTTGATCCGGATCTTTCGGTCAATGAAGCGGTTCTGGGAGCGCGTGACGTAGTGGTTGATGATGATGCGGTACTCCGGCGTGAGCTTTGTGTACCGCCGGTGCAGGCTCGGGTAGAGGTGGCCGGGGTACGACACACCCTGGCGGCCCTTGAGGTTGGTGCCGGGCGCGAGGTCGACGCCCTTCATCGGGATGGGGTCGCCATTGCCCAGCGCCGCAATGCCGCCAACTCTGCACCGCACACGTCCCCATGTTGGCATTGCTGCGGGCTTGAGCATGCGATGAACTTTTTTTTTTTTAACTGATCAGTGCGTGATGCTGCTATGGGTATTCTGTGCATGGGTGAGACAGAGGGGGTGGTGATGTGGGTGCGCTGAGCGCGTCAGCGTGAGGTGCGGAGAACAGCGGGGGGGGGCGGGGGGGGGGGGGGGGGGGGTTTACCGGGTCGTATCAGACATGCTGCGTGCTGCGTGCTGCGTGGTGGCGGAGTGACAAAGGATGGTGCCTGCCTGGCCGCGGGTGCCAGAGCGGTGTGACAGGGATGGTGCCCACGGACGGGAAGACGCATGCGGGGGGGGTCTTCCACATGGGAACAAACGCGCCTCGGCAATGCGAGTCATCGTGCATGAGTGCATGCGTGTGTCATCGCAGCATTGGAGCTTGGAGAGGCCAGCAGAGCTCTGCCCTGAGCTGTGACACTGTCACAGCTGCCTGTCAGATGCCAGAAGCGCATGTCATGATTACTAGCAGGGCAGCTGGCAGTGGTGCAGGCCTGGCCTGGCCTGGCACCCGCTTAGACAGCCAGCTATCAAATGAGGGCACCTCCCCACACATCAGCTGGTGGCCGCGTGCTGCGGTACTAATGTGCGCATGCTCACATGGCCACATGCCCAGCATCCCACACCCCCGGCCACTGCAGCTGGCACTGCCACAGGCGGTCAACCACAGGTCACAGCAACTTGGTCAGAGGGCTGGCCAATCAGTCAGTACGGCATAAGGCATCATCAGGCACAGTGTCAACCTGAGAGCAGCACCAACCAAGGCAACCACAACACAGGTGCCTCGGCAATGCCTCAGGCCATGACGGCGGCTAAAGGTGCAGAGGCGCACGCGGCGCGCAACATGCATGCTGCAGCAAGGCTGCCTGCCACAAACTCTCGGCAGGCCGCCGTTCTACAGCCGGACCAGAGGCAGCATGCAGTGTGCTGTGGAATTTGTAGGGTCAGCATGCACAGCATGCGCAGCGCACCGGAAGGAGCACTGGTGTACGGCCTCGGGCACAAACGTCTTAATGTGGTTGAACCAGTAGGTGTTGCCGAGGCACTTCATCTGCTTGGAGAGCGTTCCGGTGCAGCGCTGGAAGCCTTCGAGCTGGCCGAGCGGCGGGGGGTCCTTGTGGCCACTGCTGCCAAAGAGCACCCACTGCAGAGACACCGCCGCGTTGTACCGGAAGCGGTCGCGCAGCAGGCGCTTCAGCGCGCCCTGCCCTGTGTCAGCCTGCTCCCTGCATGGAGCATGCTGTGTGCTGTGCGCTGCATTGCACGCTGTGGCACTGCTGCGCGTGCTGTGGCTGTGGTGCTCGAGGTTGCAGTCGCACGGGTGCTGCCGTGGCGGCTGCGCGTGTGCTACAAGCGCATGCTGTGTGCTGTGGGCATGCACATGCTGTGTGCTATGGGTGTACAATCCCAGGTACTTCGTGACAACCGGACGCCGGCGGTGCAAGGCGGTTGTGATTGGACACTCCCCTGCGTGGATTTTCACAGTACTGCATGGTATTATACATGGTTGATCACGGGCGTGGATACAACGGAGGGTGCACACTTGTTGAGGACCACCATGAACTCGTCCAGATCGATGAAGGCCACCCAGCTGTGCTTCTTGGCTGCCTTCTGGGCACAGTCGTTGTACCAGTTGGTCTGGAACGGGAACTTGGGCCCCGGGGCGAGGCCAAAGTCGAGGATGCCTGCATCTTGCCACGGCCGCAGCGTCGCCTCCAGCTCTGTGCTGTCCGAGTTCTCTCGGATGTAGAATGAGTCTACGCCTAGCCACCTGAACGCACTCTCAGTGGCCTCAGTTGCAGTCAGAGCCTGGGTGTGGCGGTGAGGGGCATCCACAGACAGTGTGGCCACACGTGGTCTCAATGACACTGGCTGTCACCAACACTGGCTGCCACTTGCTGGCAGCTTAGCCACATTGTCGGTGTACTACACTGTCTGTGTATACACATGTCTGTGGGTTGTGGTGCTGATGCAGGCAGTGAGTGCATGTGAGAGGCATGTGCAACACAGTCATCGTGCCACAGACAGTGACACAGACAGTCAACCAATTGCCAAGTGGCGTCCGGCCACAGACACACACCAGCTTTCCTAATACCCGATGCATGCGAGCGAGCGAACGGGACGACATGCTGTCGCTGTGCGCGAGGAGATGAAACACAGAGGAGCAGACCCACTGAGGAGGGCAGACTTTGCCATTCATGGACATACATGCATAGGCTGACTCAGGCTTTTACTGGAACGACAAAGCACTGGCAGACGGTAGAATAAGAAGGCTTTGTGATTGCGTGCGTCGGAAAGCGTGGACGGCTCTGCGGAGAGGCTTGTGAGCGATCTGACAAGTACCGGCTGATGCCGTGGCGTGGGCCCCCAGCTGGGCCCAGGCAGCATGGTTACCTAGCACTAGATCACCTAAGTCCCTGCAACAGTGCGAATGACACCAATGGTCAATAACAGCATGAGGTGGCAGACGTGTTCAAATGTCGTGGGAGGCCGAACCCTTCTGCGAACCCCGCGAGGACAGCTGCAGAACAACCCGTGCCCTCGGACTGTCAACAGACGCACAGACACTGTACATACCAGACATTAAGGCCAGAACAGCGCAGACATGCGGTCAACGGCGGCGTGAAAATCAGTGTAGCGCGCCGAGGTGAGCTTCAGCGCGACAGAGGCTCGACGAAGCGACGGGCCCAGACACAAGCATACGCTACATAGCGTATGACCGGAGAGCATCACGAGCCTGGCATGGTGGACATGGCGCTGCCCGCCACTGGCATGACAGCACAGGATGCTGCAGGAACGGAACAAGCTGCAACGGTCGATTGCGTCACGCGGAGAGCGCTCTTGAAACACGGCGCAATCACTGATTACTGCACCGACGGCCTGTCACACACCTGTAGTATTCCAAGAACTCCTCCACATCCCGGCTTGTCTCATTGAACATTATCGCGCATATGGCGATGGTGTTTGGCCAGGATTCTGTGTACGGATCGGGCAGTGTTGTCAACCGCAGGCTCCTGCATGTGAGGGCAACGTCAGCGCATTAGCTGCATGCGCTTCGCCTCTTCAAGGCATACGGAAGCGTAGCAGGAAATTCTATTAGCTTGATCAAACCACTGCATCAGGCCGCATTGTGATGTATGCTGCAGTGCGGCATGTTGCGAGCGCATCAAGTGCTGCCTGCAAGCAAGCTTGCTCGACAAATCGCGGCGGACGATCTCAGATGTGACTGACAGACTACAGCGAACGCAGAGCCGTACTCTGATGAAAATGACTTGCCCGGTGTCGCTGACGTTTGGCTGCTCGGGGTCTTTGCGATGGTTCGCGTAGGCTGCCATGGGATCCCGTCGTCATAGAACGTCGCGGCAGTAACGGAGCAGATACGGCTCATCGACATGGCAATCACGGCAAGCCATATTATCTGAGCCACAGCGTGAGCTCTCCGACACAGCATGGCCCGATGTAGGATACCTGATCACGCCCTGTGACAGCGATCGCCGCTCTTCATCTGCACACAAGCGAGATGCATCAAGCAAAGGTAGCTGCAACTCATGTATGATCGTACGATCCGCAGGCGTGCATGGCAGGAGAGCAAATGCCTTCCAGATGAGAACGTTTCCCAGGTGTCGCATTGGTATGTGAAACGACCTGGAACGAGGAACTCATGGACGGTACAAGATAATCGAGCCTACCTATACAGGTATATGTACACTCTTGAGCGTGTGCGCCTGCAGATGCTGTGAATTGCAGAGCAACATGCTCCCAGGCCAGCTGCAGATGCCTGCCGCACTGTGAACGCGCCAATCCCAAAACATGATAGTGAATGACACCACAACGCAGGATCATATGGATGTGGTATGCTCACCAAACCAGCGTTGAAGACTCAGCGCTGCACTTGCACAACAGCATCAATAGTGCAGCGGGCGGAAGGATGTGTTCGAAAACTCGGAGAAGGCAGATGGTACGTTGCAGGCAGACAGCAACGATTTCGATATGGAGATAGATGAGCTACTGCTACTATGCAAGCTTTTGGAAGGTGGGTCAGCCGATCGTGAATGATAAAAACGGGTTGTCGATGGAACGCAGGCACTGGCGCGAATGGTTGAAACGATCGAAATGATCTTCTTGTAGCAAGCTGGCACAGATCGAGGAGTTGTGCGTCTTTCATATACTCGTGTCGTTCGGGAACTGAAGCGCCCAACATGTCGCAACCGGCAGCCTGTGTGCATGCGCCATCCAGACGCGGGTTGTGGCTTGTGGCATCTCCTCCGCGGACCACTGGCAAACCGGACGAAGCGGCTGTAAGTCGAATGACCACATGACTCATGAGCACAATTACGTACCAGCAAGTGCATCATTGTCTGTTGACGGAGATGGCCAGTTTAGAGCCTCGTGGCACATCACTGGATAATTTGTTGGCTTGTAATCTGTCAACATAACAGCTACTGCATGCATACATAGCGAATGTACGTAGCGTGAAGCGCTCGTCGACGATTCCAACGATTTTTTTTATCACGGCCGCACGGGCACTCACGAATCCATACTGGGCAGGTGGCAAGCAGCGATCGCCAAAGTGTTTTGGTCGACTTCCGTCCATATCTTGCATTTTACCAAGCGTCCGCAACTGTGGAGCACCTATCAGGACGTCCTCGGTGATCTGGCGGGGATTTCCTTGCCGCATACTACAGCCATTAAAATGGCTGACACCCAAATAATCAATGCTTTCTGACCGGCCTTGTTTGTGCTATATGCATGCAGCTTCCACAGGATGAGCCCACATCACGGTGGAAGTGATCAGTAGTATACAGCCAGCAACAGCAATTACCCACAGTTGTGATCCAACCATTCACCAAGTCTCCATACCTCCGCCAGTGCCATCACTCTACTCCCCTGCAGCCACTCAGGGGTCCACATGGCCATGCATGGCCACAGGCCTGGTACAAAAACTGGTACACCCACACGCAGCAGCCTGGACAGTGGTCACAGAGGTGGTTGCAACCTGCCAAGCACCTGCAGTCTGAAATGGCCCTGGGTAAGGGCACTCACCCAGATCCCTGTCGTGTGCACAACACCTACAGAACACCTACAGAATCGATGCCACAACAGTATGAGACAGTTGCTGCTTGTTGCTGTTGTCTGCTTTCGGGGGTTTTGGCCGTCTGCTTTCCTGCTGTTGCCCTCGCTGCCGGGCTGTTGCGTTCATCTCCGTGTAACACAACAGTATGATCTTGTGTAGGGTCCAGCCTGTTCCACATCATGTGCATGTACAAAATCCAATTGCTTGCATGTGCATGTGCGTGCACACCCGGCACAGGAGGCAACAGTGGCTACCATTGGATGGCCGCTGGTCCATTGGTTTGGTGTCGCTTCCAATGAGTCTGTTCACACCATACACAGCTGACTGTGCACAGGCTGGAGTGGTCTCAAACTTTGCTACATCAGTGAGTTCAGAGTGGCCTCGCCGCTGGCAATCTTGTGAAACTTGTTTGCCTGCTGCAGCCGGTCCATCGTCTCAACCATCTTCTGCCGCTGCATCGCGGCCTGCATGTTCGCCTCCTTGCGCTGGATCTGCAACGAGGCCGCCTCCCGCCGCATTTGCAACACCCGGTCCTGCACAGCCACCCACAATGCAAGCAGCATCACTTGTCGCCTGCCTGCCACGATGACACTGGACCACACTGCTGCAACATGCGGCAGACTAAATTGGACGGCTGATCCCATCCGAATATGGGGAATGGAACGTACAGTCTGGGTTTTGATCTTGTTCAGCAGCGTCTCCCGTGAGTACAGCTGTTGCTTGCGACTGGTGTCCACACACTCCATGCGATACTCAGTGTTGAGCTGTCGAACAAGCTTTCTGCGCGACAATTCCTTGTTCCGGCGTTCGCGTTCTCGCTCCATGCTCGCATCTTGCTCCGCTGCCTTCTTCAGGATGCTGTTCACACGGTCTTGTTGCTGCTTGACTGACTGTTGGTACACATCCTGCATGTGACCATAGCATTGCACATGGCCAGTGAGACTGAGGAGTACCAGCTCAATTATTCTGGTCACGGGCCACGAAGTCGTCATGGCAGTCAAGTAGAAATACATCATCTGTTTGACCAATGCAGAGAGCCGAAAGCTGCTGGTGCTCAGTGCATACCGAAACTCTTGGCAGCACATACAATTCTGCCCACATCAACTGCTGCGTTCCGTGCTTTATAGATCTGGGAGGGTCTGGGTCTGCACCTTTCGCTTCTCAGCTTTGGCTTGCGACATAGCTTGCTTTGCCAATTCAGCCGCCTCCCGTTCACGCGCTTGCGCCTCACGGCGGAGCGCACTCTCTTTCTCACGCTGGTTGAAGTCTTGCCGCTTCTTTTCAAGCAGGGCGACATTTGCTGCATACGCAGCAGCTAGGCGTTCTGCTGCCAGTTTCCGTTTCTCCTCATTCTCCTCCGCCTGCAACATGTGCAATCTATAAGCACAGTTCAGAAAGTATCAACCATGTGCCCAGCATGTGCAAGAAGTAGAGTTGCCCATCGCAGGGACAGCATCACCAGGTGAGAGGAATGAAATGCAGCTGTACAGGGCTGTAACACTGCAGTTGCGAGGACATCCAATCATGATGCAGTGTACTATACGAAAACAGGAAAACAGTTCTCGGGCGTGTCATTTCGTTGCGAAGTTGCTCAGGTCGCATTTAAAGTGGCATCTGGAGTGCATCTGACATACCAAGATCTTCTGTTTCTCCAGCTTCTTTGCCTCACGCTCTGCGTCCCGTGCAGCCATGTCACGCTTGCGGGCTTCGACAAGCTTCTGCTGTGCCTCTAGAATGCGCTCAGTCTCCTGCCGAGCTGCTTCAGCCTTCGCGATGCGCTCCTGTTCCTTGCGATAAGCTTCAGCACGTGCCTCGCTTTCTTTCTGCTTTTCCTTAGCAAGAAACTCCTGCTCTCGTTGGAAGCGTTCCTGCATGGCGAATGGTGTGACACAGGAATGGGCAGCTTGTGACTTCGTAAACAAGGCCCAGACGATGCATCAGACTGCGGACACAACAAGCCAAACACCAGTGCACTGTGACAGGCAAGCAAACATGAGCCTCCAGCAGGTAATTCTGCACCGAAAAATAAGTCAATTGATTAGGCCAGCCAGCTGGTAAAGATATGCGACAGTCTTGCAGCTCTGTATGGCAATGTGTGGTGCAACGTCATCGAGATATCCATCCTGATTCTGTGGCAGGACTGCACCTTGTCTGCAATTTTAATCTTCTCTTCCTCCTCCTTTTCTGCAGCCAAGCGCTTGAGCTCCTGATTCCGCAGGGCCTCACGCCATGCCTTTTCCTTCGCTTGTTTTGCTTCGAAAAGCTCCTTTGCACGGGCTTCTTGCTTGGCAAGCTTGGCCTCTGCTTTGGCATGGATTTGGGCACGCTTGACCTCGTATTCCACGAGCTGGTCCAACTCCCGCTGCTGCCTGGACAGAAAGAAGCACTTGGCAACTCATGTTGACATTTACCATGCCAGATGTTGTGCAGCCACGTTGCAGGATCAGAAATTGCCGGAACGCACTAGCTCTATGCTGATGCATTGTCGATTGATCATAGAGTGCGCAGCAGAGGAGCAGCTCCTAGCACATATAGTGTCGCAATGGTTTGGCAGCACAGTGCCAGCGTCACATACCTATTTCGTAGGACTTCAAGACGCTTCCTTTCGCGTTCGACAAGGTCAGCAGCACCAGAGTCATCGCTAGTCTTGCTTGGGCCGGCAGCAGCCGCACCAGCTGTCCATCCATCATCAATCAGCGTTTGGCGCAAAGTCTTGACCTCTTCAATCCGCTTTTGACGGCCTTCCTCGAAGAATTCGTATGAGCCCTGAGCCAGTTCCACGTCCCCGGTCCTGCCCTTGAAGAAAGATAAAGGCTTGTGCACGAGGTCTTCAGGATCGATTCCACTGCGGAGAAGGGCCTCAACTGACCTAGGGGAAGAAGGACGGATGTTTGGGCCACGAGAATTTGGATCTTGGCACCGTTCAGCAACCTCTATAATGGTAACACCTTTTCCTGAAGCCTGCACACCAAGTCGGACTGCACACAGTGGCATGTAAATGTGCATTATGCCAGGCGGATTCACTCGTACAGAGAAACCAACACGATCCTCAATACAGATCTTCCTGCGCCTCGAAAGCGTAGCTCGTGCATAAGATCAAGCTGTCGCAAGCGATCGATGCGTGCTGAATTTGGTCGTAAGAACTCCGAACGGTCTGTCTCGCACAGACGTGAACAGCACTGGTCATCGGCATTCTGGATGTGTCCAAGGCCAAGGCTATACCGCAATGAGAAGAGGCGGTTTGCCTAATGAGCTACGTAGTGCCTAGCCATCCGAGCATGTATTCGCTCCGCCCCGAGGTGCACGGTTTAAACTGTTGCAAGCTTCAAATAGCCGCAGGCGCAGCAGGTGCGACACATCTGACGTCTTAATATCGCACCTTCGCTTTTTCAATGTCGTCGAGCCACTCCTCTGGCTCTTTCATGCAGTACATGTCGAGGTGCATGGTTGTACGTTGCCTGCCCTGAACACGCGGAACTATAAGACGATCAACAGTGGAGGCCAAATTTGCCAAACTTGAGGGTCTGTGTTATTGGTATTGCTTGTAGTGGTCGAGGCCAGACCGTGGACCTGGCCAACACTGACTACCAGCGTGCACACCAGCGTGCCCTGACGAACCTCGTATAAACACCCACTTGTAAAGACATCTCCTCCATAGTGGGTGTATATTGTCGGTCGCGGCCGAACGTGCAAGTTGCTGTCTGCAGAGGTGGAATGGGCATCTGCAGTGGTCCCTCGTCGCCACAGTGGCCTGCTTCGAAGTGGTTCTGGGCAAGTGGCACGGCCCATGGTCCACGGGCCGTAGCCATAGAAGTTGCGCCAGCGTCCCACTTTCAGGAGATCAAGTATGGTCATCGCACTGCGTGCATAATAGAGTTGCATGCGGCTCCATGTTTGCATTTGTGTGCGCTGTGTGGTTCTCACTGAGTTCTCCCATGATCCATGGTCAACAAGAGTGTAATTCAACACTGCTGGAGCTAAGGCAATCGCAAATTAGCCACTCAAGCAGCCACGAAGCTCTTCTGGTTTCGTCTAAACATGATATGTGTGCCTGTCATCTGGTCACTTGCTGCGATGCCTCGAAGTGGAGAAGTGCCGCGAACTGCATGAACAAACGATACTGGATGCAGCAACAAAGCGTCACCGACCGTGGGAGCAGAGAGCTCCTGAAGATGAGGTCTCACGCACGCTCGCAATGAACCATGATACGCCTTCAGAGATGTACAGTTGTGACACATGTAGACGTGGACCTGTTCTGTGCACAACGCTGTAGCAAGCTCAATTATGGGAACGTGACACACAGCAAGGTTGCCACCAGAAGCATGCATCACCAGGCCGCCATAAAGGAAGTGACAGTGAGGACAGGCGTGACCTTGCACCGTAAATGATATCTCATTGACGGGCACGGCGGACTCGCAAAATCGTGTATGCACTGTAGGCAAACTGGTGCAGAATGCGGTGTGCACCTGTTGAGAGCACTGCTGTGAATTACAGGAGCAGGGCAACGCAAGCAGAGAGTCTACAAACGGAAAACCAAAAATCTAAGGACGCCGACACAACAGACTCAACCTATGGACACTGGAGCCCTCGTCCGCTACATGTTAAAGGCCTGATTTGCCATGATTTGTGCAAGTGCTGCTAGGAAAAGCCCAGAATGGGGCGTGCTTCCACTTCTGGAGCACCTATCGCCACTATCCATCTTGAATTCAGCTGAATGATCACACCTGAAACTAACTCCTTCATACATCATTCATGGCACACCAAACAACCAAATGCTAAGCATGCTACGCCCACGTGAAAGAATGTTGACTGCTTGGCCCAAGGTCTCAAACCTCAGTTTACACTCTGCGCTGCGACCCTTTCAAGGCCCACCGCCGTGCAGCGACAATGGTCCGGCACGCTGGCGGGGCCTCAAGTGCACTTTAGCGAGCGCACTTCAGCCACGATCCACTGCCATGGACCCACATGCAGCCTGCCACGCATGCACGGCCGCACAGCGACCCACAGCGGCCTGCTTGCTGCGCAACTGCTCAGTCAGCCGACTGTCCGGCAGAAAATCTCAGCAGCGCATGCGCAACGCGCTGCGCTGCAAGCCCCACCCGCCTCCCTGCCACCCGCAGGCGATGCGGCAGGCCCCCACTGCGCCCACAGCAAACGGTCGCAGCCACAACCACAAACAGCAGCGCCATCCAGCAAACGCTGCCGCCCCCATCTAACCAACCGCTGGCTCCCCCCGACAGCGGGCCACTGGCTCCTCCTGTGAGCGTCCAGCACAGCGCGCAGCATGCCGTGCACCGGCCGTGGCAAACCGGACATCCCATGCACACTCCAGCACTCGGCGCCTCGCTGCACGCCGCACACCGCCAGCTGCAGCACTCTGCTGCCGCCGCATCGGCATCCCCAACAGACACACAACACATTTTATCGGCCAGTCGGATCCGGCCGGATCTTCATCGGCCCGGTGACATTGAACAGGCAGCTTGGCCGCGCCACCAACCGGCACACCGCAGCACGCAGCACGCTGGCTGCCAGAGCACAACCCTGGCTGCTCGCGCCCCTGCTGTTTGCTGCGCTACTCACAGCACGACAGAGCGCCAGGTACCCCACGGGCACCTACCTATCGTTCCCACATATCCGCAACAAGCCACTCCCACGGGCGCGCCCAGCCCCCGCACGCAGCACAGAGCAGGCACGCATTCCACGCAGCGCCAGCACACCGGCACATCGTGCAGTAACGGCGGACTTTCGCATGTGCACCTCTGCCCACATGACGATGTTCCCGCGCCTTCCAAGCGTGAGGGGATCGGGGGCAGGGCCTACCCGGAGTAATGCAGGATTTTTGTGCGAATTCGCGGTGTGAACGTGTCGCTCTCGACACGGGAGAGGGCCGCCTCCCACTGCCCCACGGCCTCGAGGCTGCTGCGCAGAGACTTGATGAGGCGGCCAAAGTCTGCTTCAAGCGGCGGCGGTGGCCGGCCCCAGGAGGCAATCGCCGCACACAACGACGTGAAGGCGGCGCCGGCGGCCTCCAGGTTGAGCCGCAGCAATGCGAGCAGGCCCTGGAATGCAAACGCCTTCTCCGAGCCGTCCTGCATGCGCTCGTCTGCGTCGCAACCAGTGGGTGCGCTTGCATACGGGCAGAAAACCGGACCGATTAAATCAATTGCTTGCAGTGAAGTGTAATCTGATGATTGTATTGTGACCATGTATGGGCGATTGGTTCTGCTGCTTACGCATAATGCACAAAATTCACGCGGAAATCCAGTGCGCCCGCGCCCCATGCGGGTTCATCACATCACCAGCCATCGGGGTTGTACTGCCCTGTTACAGCATGCTACCAGGTCAAGACATATATGCATGCTGCTGTGCTGTGCGCGACACGCGGTCAGCCTCGGCAGGCCGCCCGCGCTGCCTTAGCTCTACAGTGATCCATGTTGCATGGGGATCAACGCAGCAGCCCAGCAGCTCGGAAGTGCAACAGGCTGCAGGCTCTGTGCCCACCGGTTGTTACAATAGCTGGGACTGTACTCGCAAAGACAGCGGGCGCTGCTGCGAAGGGGGCTGGGTATGAGGTGGAGGTGGGGTGAGGGTCGTAACGACACGTGAGAAACGTTGCAGGGGCATGCTGCACACATACGTTACAGAGGTATGCGCCACAAAGTGGTAGAACACAGAGGAAAGCAAGCATGGCAGTGCAGGGGTGTGCAGCACAAAGCGGCAGAGCTATTAGGCAGGCATGCATGGCAATGTGCCAACGGATGAACCATGGCCAAGGCTGTCCACTTGCGGGACAACACGCTTCAGTTAGCTGAGAAAAGGGGGGTGAGGGGCGCACTGAGATGAGTGCCAATGTGACACACCAGTCGCCGAGGAAGTGGCTGAGGTGTGCTGCGAGGGCGGACGGCTGAACGGTGGCGAGGCGGCCGAGTGTGATTGCCGCATTCTCGCGCAGCCGCCGCTGAACGCTCCCGCTGCCGCCCTTGAGCACGCCCAGCATGCGCTCCGCAGCGGGCGCGATGATCGGCGCCACCGTGTCTGCCGGCAGCGCCGTGCCCAGCAGGCCCAGTGCCCAGCACGCGTTGTTCGCGGCGTTTGTGTACGGCTGCACACACGTCTGGCTTTCGGAAGGGCTGGGATGCAGCGTGAGGCAGGTGGCTGGCAGCCGGAGGGGCGAGCAAGAAACAGGGGCTGCACGGGAGTCCTAAGAAGAGAGTTTGGTTGGTCACAATGTGGACCGCAACTGCAATACATACGCGAGCAGTCAACAACTGGAGCCAGGGGCGGCACTGTGTGTTGTGGCAATACCGTCCACAAGATGACATGTGCAGAATTTCACAAACACAGGTTGGAGCCATTCGCATTCTCACTGAGAACATGGCAGAAATTGAAAACACCAAAACGCACTACACAACCTCTACAGCAGAGCTTGTGTAGTTCTGGCAAGCATAAAAGCTGACAGGTGCTCTGCTCATACCACTGAGTGATGTCCACACTGTCATCGTGGATACGGCGATATAATCATACATACATACACTGTCGACACAATGCCGACTGCTGGACGTTGCGGCACATCATTGCCATTACGGCTTGGCGCCGTCGAGTAAGAGCGGCAGGGGTGTCCACATCAATTGAGCCTGTGATGCGCAGCCTGGACAGACGCTACAGGGACGACAGTAGGGGGGACATCCTAGCAAATGGTCCGGACGTTGATGTGTATGTGCTAGATGTCAGCTTCATCCACCCATCTGGGGTGGCTGTGGTGGGGAAAGCATCGGGGGCACAGGGGCACGCGGCCGCCGTACGCGAACAGTTCAAACTCAACAAGTACAAAGAGAGTGTGCAGGGATCGTACAAGGTGGTGCCGGTTGTGCACGAGACATATGGCAGACTAGGGTCGCATGCCATGCAGTACCTCAACACGCTGGCAGTGTCGTTGGTTGGGCCGTTTAACAAGAGAGCAAAGGCTCGCTGGATTGAGGACTCCTTGCGGGGGTTCAGTGCGGCGACAGTGAAAGGAAACGGGTTTATGATCACAAAGATCATGTCCAGGGTAGCACAGCTCACGGGTGCGCAGTTCGTGCCAGGTGATCGCCTGGCCGGCTCGCATCTGCTGGGTGGCATGTGAGTCTAGAATCTAGTTGTGCATTCGCTTGGTGCACTGGATCGGAGCCCCTCGATGTAACAGTACACTGTTGGAACAGCCTGTACGTGCAAGTTTTGTGATGCTTTGATATATTGAGCTGTCATGTTCACCAACAGCAGGTCTGTCTGAAGGATATACTACAACCACAGGGGCAGGATATTGTTGCCTCCTACACAAGACAACAGGACAACTGGTACAGGGAGCATGCTAGGGCAACATTGACATCAGGCTAGACACCTGGCTAGGAAAGTGAACACAGATGGTCACACAACAAACTCACTCCACCTTGACTGCACTCCTGTATCAACATGACCATGTGGAATCGTTACCATCTAATTGATGCATGCTCCAAGGAGCAGAGCCCTAGGATGCTGCAGCAGTTGTTATAGCAGTTGGTGCTGGGCTGAAGTCATGCAAGCAAAATGCACACACTCTGGTGTCAATGTCCTCATGGACACTGCAATGTATTCATACATTCTCTCCATGTGCCTGAATCAACTGAATGTGAGCTTCACAGCTTCAAAACAACAACCAGCTAAGTGAGAAGCTGGAAGACATTGGCTGCAACAAACTACATGCAAATCTGAGGGGATAATGGGTGCATGGCTGGCCTGTTGCCCTGAATGCAGCACATCCTCAGTGTATCAGCACAAACAGTACAGAAATGAACTATGTGCTGCAGGCGCTTGTGGCAGGGGGCTGATGCAAGACAGTGTGTGCCTGCACAACAGCTTGTTGTGGGCTGTATGTGGCTGTGCACATACAGGGGTCCTGTGCATAGCTATGCTGGGCATGCTGGGCCCTGGGCAGCAGTGCCAGTCATCTGTGCACGCAAGCTCTCGGGCAGTGATGGCACCCTGACAGCCAGGAGCCAAATCTGACCATCCCATGCCTGAAAGCAGTTGAACCTGCAGCTGACAACCCTTCCACCAGGGAAATTGCCACAGAAGTGACGTTTACCTGCAAGCTGCGGCGGCACAAAACCCTGGGGAGGAAAGGCAGGGATGCCAAGAGCCACATCTGTGGATGGGTCCTCTACGCCACATCTGTGCATGGGCCCTGAGGACATATTCGGGCATGCATGCTGGCAGGGTCAAGCATGCACATCAGCCTGATCTGGATGATGCACATCTGATGTGCACGCACAGCCATGACAGCAACAGCACAATCAGATGCAATCAGATGCCTGCTGTGTGCTTTTTGCTGAAGTTGGTGGTTTACAGATAAAAACCCCAACTCCCGATTGTGTGTGTGTGTGTGTGTGTGTGTGTGTGTGTGTGTGTGTGTGTGTGTGTGTGTGTGTGTGTGTGTGTGTGTGTGTGTGTGTGTGTGTGTGTGTGTGTGTGTGTGTGTGTGTGTGTGTGTGTGTGTGTGTGTGTGTGTGTGTGTGTGTGTGTGTGTGTGTGTGTGTGTGTGTGTGTGTGTGTGTGTGTGTGTGTGTGTGTGTGTGTGTGTGTGTGTGTGTGTGTGTGTGTGTGTGTGTGTGTGTGTGTGTGTGTGTGTGTGTGTGTGTGTGTGTGTGTGTGTGTGTGTGTGTGTGTGTGTGTGTGTGTGTGTGTGTGTGTGTGTGTGTGTGTGTGTGTGTGTGTGTGTGTGTGTGTGTGTGTGTGTGTGTGTGTGTGTGTGTGTGTGTGTGTGTGTGTGTGTGTGTGTGTGTGTGTGTGTGTGTGTGTGTGTGTGTGTGTGTGTGTGTGTGTGTGTGTGTGTGTGTGTGTGTGTGTGTGTGTGTGTGTGTGTGTGTGTGTGTGTGTGTGTGTGTGTGTGTGTGTGTGTGTGTGTGTGTGTGTGTGTGTGTGTGTGTGTGTGTGTGTGTGTGTGTGTGTGTGTGTGTGTGTGTGTGGGTGCTTTTGTGCACTCTGATAAGCTCTTTGTGCACACTGTTGTAACTACAAACAGGCTGTCGTGCTGTTGCCTTTTGCAAAGTTTTCTCTTGCCCTCTGTAACCCATCTCCGGCTGCTGGGCTGCTGCTGCTGAATTGCTGTCAATGCAACATGCAAGCTCACTCATGCCAGCAGCAGGTCCTACATCCATGCTGCACCTCCGCCTCCCACTCCCATGTGAACATGAACCTCAGCAGTCTAGGCCACACCATTCCCAGGCCAGCACACAGCACACACATGCCCAGGCCAGCACCCCATGGCAGGGGACCAAGTCACTCTCAGCACCCCCTCCAACCCACAGCCCACCTGAGCATGCGTGAGGCCATGTACACACACGCCACTGATGCACTGGGCTCCAGAGGGCACTACTGCAAAGGGCGGCGGGTGCATCCCATGCGCTGCCCTCGTAGCTAAGTGCTCGTCGAGGGGCGGTGGGTAAAGCTGCCCACACGCTGTCCCAGAATAGTTTCTGCAACGTGCGTGTGGGCGCGGCACAACATCGACTGTGCAAGCACAAAGCATGGACAGCGCTCGAAATACCGCTGTCACACAGCTGCGCGTCTACCGGCCACGACCGTGCACATTCCTATCATAATGAAACATCGACCGGTGCGTGCCGGGATGCTCGGACTCGTAGGGCAGGCTGATGCGGGTACGATCTCGGGCGTGATTAAGGCCGTGATTGAGAGACACTAGCAGCGGTGGTGGTCGCACCTCCTGGATACGATCCGGGTGGATCATCTCGTGGCAGAGCTGCAGCATCTCGGCGCCGTGGCAGCGCGCCGCAACCGCAGGAACCTGAGCCGCGAGCTCCCCGATCAGCGCAAACGCGCTCTGCTGCACATACGGGCTCGCAGTGCGTGCGCACGCGAGCGCGAGTTGCGCCACCTGCTCCGCCCCGACTGCGGCGATCAGCGCATCCGAACTGCCTTTCAGCACCTCCAGCAGCGCCGCGATCAAGTCAAGGCAGTATGTGACAATCGAGAGTGCATATAGCGCATTCTCCCCGGGCCGAGGGCTGCCGGTGGACGAAGCCGCCGCGAGGGGAGATGCGGAGGAGCTGCTGGGCTGCGGCGGGGACGCGGAGGGGGGGGTTGCGGCGGACGAGGCCGTCGCGCTGGCGGCGGCGTCGGCGTCGGCGACCGAGAGGTTGGCGGAGCCGACTGTGAGGGAGTGCTTGAGGAGGAGCAGCGCGTAGCGCTCGACGTTGCCGCCGAGGGCGAGGGTGAGGTGGATGAGGGTGTCCAGCAGGGGCATGACCTCGACGTTGAGCGGCGGGGAGAGCCCGAGCCGCTCCACAAGAGGCTCCATGTACATCTACACGCACGGGCAACATGCGACACAAACGCACATGCGTAAACTTGCAGCGCACGTCGGCATACCGTTGTTACCGGCTGCCAGCCCGGCTTGTGGCCTAGAATGAACACAGCATGGGCCTCGATCAAAGCTGTAATGTGCGGCTGCTGCTCATGCGCATGCCGCTTTCCTACGCACGGCATGTGTTCCTACAGCTGACGGGTGCACGCATGCAGTGGCGGCGGAGGAGGCAGCATCCACGGGCCGGCTCTGACAGTACATCACAGCACGCACCGGCGGTTTGCAGAGGTCCCAGGTGCCGCACAGATGCTGCACGGAGGTGGCCGGTGGTGGCCGCTGGTGTGGGCGCACCTGGATGATGTCAGGGTCCTCCATGCACACTGGCACCGCTCGCACGATCTGGATGAGCGTCTCGAACGCCTGCCGCACGTTGCGCTTCGTGTAGTGCGGCAGCAGCGCCACCAGCATGTGCAGCGTCTCCGGCGCCGACGCCTCGAGCATCGCGCCCGCCTGGTAGTGCTTCAGGTCCTCGTGCACGCAGCTCAGCGCGCTCAGTGCAGCGTAGTGAACGCAGATGTTGTGCTCCTGCACGCCACCACCCAACGCTTTTCGTTGTTTTGTATGACTGCCGCCTGCCTCACGCGTGATGACGCACACCAGGCAGGCTGCCAGGTGGTATGTGGTTTCAAAGTGTCGTTATGCGCTAGTCATGCCAGTGGCACATCCGACACAATACTCAGGTGCTGTGTGTTGTGTGTGTGCGAGCCAGCAAGCGCTGACACAGAAGCACTCGCACACCTGGACGCCACATCACCCCGCGAGCCGTGCTGACCTGGTGCCAGCAAAGCATGTGACGCATGCATGCGCGGGCGATGGTGGGACCGCATGCGTACAGTCGTCCGGGTGACCCCTTGCCGGGGCAGAACGGCTGCTGGTGGTCTCGGTCACTCTGATGAGACTGCTCTGTCCCATGATCAGCATAACCACACCAATGATGCATTACCGCACCAAACGCAGCTGCCACCGTGGCGCCCGCACCTCGCCCGGCGCTGCAAGCCGATTCCGCGCGCGGGGCAGGCAGAGGCGCACCGGAACACCCAGGACACCCATGTAGCAGACCGGAACACCCAGGACACCCAGCGGTGGGGGAGGTAGCGGCCGCACCTGGGCGCGCTCCAGGAGCGCCTTGACGATGTGAAGCACCTCCGCCTCCGCGTTGCGATCCCCTTCCTCCGCCGCGTCCTGCACCCGGAACGCGGTGTACCGGCCCGCCGCCCAGCAGCTGTTGCACCGCACGTTGGGCTGCGGGTCGGCCATCTTGTCTAGCAGCAGGCGCAGGATGCCCGGCACGCGGGCGCGCAGGCTCTCGGCGCAGCCATCGGCGATCGCGCCGAGCGCGAGGATCGCGGCCTCGCGCAGCCTCCAGTCCGCATCCGCGAGGTACCGCTCCACAATCGGCAGCACGTGCGGGAGCAGAGCTCCCCGCAGCTCCACCGCGATGTGGTCCAGTGTCTGAGCACACGACCGCCGCAGCGTAAACTCCGACGGCACCTCCTCTGACCCTGCACAGCGCCAGCTCATGCCTCCTCCGCGTTCATTCCTGTTCTGCAACAACTCCGTCTTGCATGCATGCTCGAACGACCCTTTGGAACGGTGTGCCACATCCACGCCACATCCATCTGGGCCAGCGCAGAGGCACGGTGCCTCTGCACTGGGTGCTGCGCGCTGAGAACACCCGCAGCAGGGAGCGAGCCGTACCTTGCCCTGACCGGGAGCCGTCGTCGGTATCCGTCCAGGCCCCCCCGTTGCCGGAGCCCCCCCCGCCGCGGGCGCTGTGGAACGGTCGCAGGTCGGCGTCGTTCTCGCCGCGTCCGCCGCCGGCCTCTGCCTCGAGCGCGGCCACGACCTCCTCGTCATGCTCCTCAAACACCATGTGCTGCAGCAGCAGCTCGACGACCTTGGGCAGGCGCGGCGCGAGCCGGTCCAGCGGAAGGCCGCACTCGAGGTAGAGGATCCAGAAGGTGGTGGCCTCGATTGCGACGTCCGCGTCGGCGTGCTGCATCGCGGCGAGGATGTACGAGATGAAGTCGTCGATGTGGGGCTCGAGCGCCGCCGGCCGCTCCCGCATCAGCGTGTTGGCTCCGATGCAGATCTCCTGTAGCAGGCGCGGGGGGTGCAGCGGGTGCGAGGTGGGGGTGCAAGGTGGAAACTATTGCGTTCCGGTTGGAAACACGGCATCCGGATCCACAGTGTGCGGGTGTCGACATCCACACAACGTGGCAGAGTTGAACGGTCGGTGCCTGTTCAATTCTGCTGAACCGTGAGGCAGCTGAGCGCCTGCTGTGCATGGCATGCGCAGGCAGGGGCCCACATGCTGGAAGCCCACGTTGTTGCCCTCTCAGCTCAGGCATGAGGCGTGACGTGCCACTGTGCGAACGATGAAGTGGTGGCACCGTCACGCTGCGCTGTTGTTCGCAAACGGTCTTCAGGCGCATAGGCAGCACGTGGGGGTCGGAGCATGCGTGCTGCAGTGCGGTGAGAAGCAGTGGGAGAGCTTAAGCTGCATGGGAGTGGACGCGGTGTGTGCTTGGAGGCGTAATGCGTGGTTGTCTGCTGTGGAGCGATGGGTGGGTTGCGTGGGATGGGTTGGCCTGTGGATAGCAGCTGCCTGGCCGCACGGAATGATGAACCACGCATTTTGAGCCACGTTGAGGCAGAAACGTCTGGGACATACCCGGTGTATTCGAGCATCTTTCTCTCTATTGGCCAGGGCTAGGAGCCCTGTTACATAGCCATCCATGTTGTTGAGAAGCCACTCTGGTAGCAGGTCCACCAGCTTGTTGAACGTGCGCAGGGCATGGTATCTTACGTCGTCAGATTGGCTAGTCGAGAATAGGGCCGCTATATGGGGCATCAGCACATCAGTGGGTTTTGCAGAGGCATCCTGTGCAAAGATGATGTTCTCCTGCAGCTGGTACGGAAAGTCCTCTGCAATTTTGTAGACCATGGTCAGAGTGCCTTCTTGTATGCCTGGGTCCGGATGCTGCAGGGCCTCGACGGTGTAGCGGACCTGCAACAGCCCAGGAGGTCTTGCGGTCAATGCCGGAAAGGCAGTTCAAAGACAGGCCTGTGGCATCTGACGCTGACACCATCGCACCTAGCCAGATCAACACATTTGCAATTAAGTTGCAGCGCGAAACCGCCGGACTGGAAACTTGTGTGCCCATCGCAGTGGAGCCTGGTCGCTCGTCCACATTCGCTGGCTCGCAGACGCAGGCAAGCTGTGTGGAGGCGACTGGGGGCAAAACAGGAGCATAAATTGAGCGCTGAATACCGCAGGAGTAAAGACCAGTGATAGACGTACCAAATCTGGCCATCTATCTAGTGTTTCATAGGACAGCAGCGCCGCGGCCAAAGTACCAGCCGCCTGTCGCAAAGGCCGAATTGCTGACTGCAGCATGGCCAGGCAGGCCTGTCTAATGTACGGAGCGTCGACATGCGGAGACTGAGCCCCCCGAGGAGATCTTGCCGTCAACAAAATGTTATTTTTCAGCACCAGCGCGGCTGTATGCCGCACCTGCAACAGGGCCGGTCATGGGGGATGTTGCGCTCCTCGAGTGGAGGGCTGGCGCGCATTCTGGGCTAAAAAACACAAACATATGCATCCTAATTACATAGCTGCATGATCCGTGGCGGACGTGCTCTTTGGTGAGAGCCACCGATCACGACAACGCCTTGACATGACACCAGTGCGCAATCACAGGTGATGCGTGCATCGAGCCTTACCACTTCCGAGAAGTCATGTCCTAGCGCAAAGAGGAACGCAAAGTAGTTGTTGCAGTCCTCGTTGCGCTTGTGAGAGTCAAGCCTGTCGAGCGCTTCTCTGTGGTTGTTCCCTGGCTGCTGCGTTGATTCCAGAAGAAATACTAATTCCTTAAGTCGCTCTTGATCTGGCTGCCACATGTGCTACCCGGCAAGGACGGACGGTTCGAGCTGACGTGCAAATTGACAGGGCTGCCCCCGCAAGTATCACATCGAGCTGGACAGGCTCGCTAAAGATTACGCTGTCATCAAGGCTGAAGGTATGACACAGAATAGCGATCAGCGAGGCATCCAGCCTGCAGCGCCGACGGTCACGACGTGGAAACCCGCTGGACTCTGGTGTCAATTTGAAAGTCGACGAGAGAATAACAGTGACACCGGCGATCACAGGATGAAGTGAAACTGCAGCAGTGCATTAAGCAACAGCATGAAAGGAGTTGCCCGCGTTGCTCGTCTCGCATGGAAAGACGACAAAACGCGTGATGATGCGCGTGCATGGCAGCCAGTTCAACAGCATGAATTCGGCAACAACCCGACTTACGAGATCTCGACCGGCCCCAAAACTTGTATAGTAATATACGCGCTTCGCGACCTATTCAGTGGAAAATCAAACCCACAATGGTCGTCGCAGACCTCCTGAACACGCTCGGTGGCGCGTCTCTGTGACAAACGACGGGTACCCGAGCGTCAGCAAGAAACGCTGCCACAGGCTGACCTGTCCAAAAGCATCGCAACTTACGCAAAGTGAAGCACGTTACAGAATGCACAACTACTCCTTGCCCAGCCTGTGTCTGACCTCCACGAACACTGCGGCCATGATGGGTAGCGATAGTGGAGCAAACAGCGGCAAATACACAGCGATCTTGTGTTGAAACGGAAAACTGTGCTGACTGGCGATGGCATGGTGCGTCAGCGCGACTTCGGCGTCGACCCGGGCAGCGCGCGCTTGCTTCACCGCGAACTGGTAATCGCCCTCCCCGCCAGCATGCACAGCCTCACGCGTGCGCAGACCTGCGCTTTCGACCTTGGTACCAATAAAGGCAGGTATTTCCAGGCTCTCCAAAGTTGCCACCTGCAGTAAATGGGCGTCCGGTCAGAGCGTTGACCGGCGGAGCAAACTTGTACGATTTGCGGATCGGGTTTGGCCAGTCGTTTCAGACGCCGCACCGTTGCAATGGGATAATTCAATCACACAACCATCACTGCTGTGAGCGTCAGGTGCACCGCAATCCGAGCAATTCCTGTGTCCCACTTTATGACCACGCGTCTTTTTTAACATTTGCTGGCGCACAGCTGCAGGCCTCGTTCACACTTCTTCATCGGGTCGACTGTGAAGTCTAGCGTTCTCGTTCACAAGCACACGCGAGCCGATGTCGCAGTGCTTCATTCTCCTAGGCCTCGCATCTGGGAAAGCGCGCGAATGATAACACATGCTGTGCAATTAAGCTGATCAGAAGCTTGCGATGATGGCATTGTCAATGGGTTCGCGACATCGGGGTTACGCCTCCCCTTCTGGCTGGGTGCATTTGAGCCACCGTGACTCAGCAGCGAGGCCTCCATGAGACAATCAAACCGTGGCCTGCAGCGTCGATTGGATCATGCACGCACGATGTAAACAGCCAGTCTGCATTCCGAAAGCAATGTTCGCGAAAGCAGTGCATTATTGGCGATGCTCATGCGTCGATGCTGCACACATTGAGCACTTCGCGCCAGCTATGCAGGCCCAACAGACGTACACCTGTGTTGCACCAGCCGCTCTGACGGGCCGGCAACGCAAAAGGCGCTGGCACCGAGCGATTCGTGGCAGCGTAGCGTTTGCTCGAGGCTTGGCAACGCCGATGTGACCACTAGGCGCAACAAGGGACAGTCGATGCACACATGTGAGCAGGCGGCACTTGTGGGTCGAACTTCTGAATGGCACCCGCGCGCGACGTATGCGACGAAACGAACAAAAGCGTGACATCTTCTGTGCTCTTCTAGGGCCCTACAGGGTTGGATAAGGCTGCAGGGGTACCCAGTGCTTGACAGCGCATACATCTGTAACGTATCTCAGTGCTTGACAGAGGCCGGCACGGGCGCCGAGGGTGACAGCATGCTGCATCGGGCTGTGTGATGGCCCATGTATGTGTGTAGTCACAACATCACAGCAGGACAGATTGATCATGTAACATGCTGTGATTCATGGTGCATGCTAGCCACCTGGCCACAGATGAGCCAAGTGTAGTGGCTACAATTGACCAGCACACACATGCGCAACACCACGGTGCTGAGGCTGGGCTGCGCGTTGCAGTTTGCAAGCACATCCAGCGCTGATAGACTCTGGATTTCTCAACCGCAGCGACGTTCATTGCAGAACGCATGGGAGGTGGCTGTGGTGCTGTGTGAGGCCCAATCGCGGCAACCGCGGAGCATGCTCGCTCCTGCTGGGAGCGGTGGGATGCAGAGAGAGAGACAAGCATGCATGTCGCGATGTTGGGCGCACCAAGTCCAGCAGCGCAGTTACCGCCGCGCCTGTTTCATTCAGCAGCTGCCGGTACCGCCGCCGCAACAGGCCGTCCACTTCCCACAGCGCGACCCCATCGCTGGCCGGCGACAGCACGGCCACGCGCACGAGATGTACCCCTTCACCTCCCGCAGCACGGTCACACGCGACTCGCCAGTCTCCCGCGGGTGTGAGCCCGAGTACCTCCCGGAACTGCTGCATTGCGGTGCCCAAAAACAACGGTACGTCGCGGCGGTAGTCGTCGGCGTTCATGATCGTGACGCCGCCCCAGCCTGCGATCTGGAACCCTGCGCAGAGAGCGGCGCCGCACCGGACGCGCATCGGCCGCTCTGCCGCCGGCGGCAGGTATCCCACAAAGTGCAGAACGTTCTCGGGGATGCCGTGGGGGTCTGGGGACAGGGGGTGTGCGTGGCCGGCGATCATGCGGCCGTGCTCGAGCGCCCACGCGTCAGAGTCCACAAAAAAGGGCAGCGCCTCTGGCGGCAGCGTCACGCCAGGGGAGACGCCGTCGGCGGCCGCGGGGGGGACTGGCACGCTGACGAGGCGCGCGCGGGCGAAGAGCCGTGCTTGGCTCTCCAAGCGGACGTCCGCCAGCGGCGCCAGCCGCTGCACGAGCGGCCCCCATGCTGCCTGCAGCGCATCAAGAGGTGCTGCCATGCTGCGATGGTACGGGTCTTATCAGCCGGCCAAAGGAAAAGCGGTGTGGGCAAACCTCGCATGCCACGTGCGGTGCGCATGGGCAGCAAATGTGGCGGGACACAGCTGTGTCCTGCTGCAGCGAAGGGGCAGACTGCGGAGGAGAGCACCGCAGACCGCACCAGCGCACATGCGCTAACGCGGTGCCACTCATACTGGCAGGCAGTGGAAAAACAAATCCAATGTCCTCACCCACAACCAAGGGTGTAGGGAACGCGTACCCGATGTGCTGTGCGGCCCACAAGCCTCCCCAAGCACTACACATACGCGTGCCCATATGAGCGGCAAGAGCACAGCAGCGCACAGCAAAGCACAGGGAACCCACCTCAATCGCATGGCCGATCCCGTCGGGCAGACTTGCGGGCCGCGGTTCCGCAACAGCCAGCGTGAACACCGCTGACAGCTCGGACGCAGCACTGACCGGCAGCTTCCGCCGCTCCATCTCAGCCGCCCCGGTCCCCCCCGGCGGCCCCGGCGCTACACCCCCATCCTCCGGCCCTGCGGCCTGTGGCGCGGTCTGCAGATCTGATGCATGCAGTCCATGCATGACCGCACCGAAAACCTTCCCGATCGCGCCACGGAGGGGCGAGGCGAGATCCGGTCCTGGTAGCCACACGAATGAGGTGCGGCCGGAGCCGATCCACACTGCGGGTTCCGCCGCAGCGGGGGTGCCCTGTGTGCTGCGTGCTCTGCCACTGGAGTCTGTGCCAACGATGAGCAGGATGTGGTGCGTGCCGGGGCAGACGGGAGCCCCGCCCGCCTCAATGGCCTGCTGCAGCTGCCTGACATGAGCAGCGGCATCGGACACGGGCGGAAAAGCAGCCGTGTCGCTGTGCCGGGCGGTGCTGGCTGGAGCCGCAGGGTCAAAGGGAGGCGGAGGGCCCAGCAGTTGCCGCGCTGCACACGGCACAGACACCCTCTGGCTACAGGCCGCACTGGACTCGGTGGCCTGCGGCGGCGCGGGCGTGCAGTCCGGGCTGAGCACGTGCATGGAGTCAACATGCAGCACCTGCAGAAGCACAACAGGCTGTGCAACTGTGAAGCAGCCGTGAGGACGTGCGAGTGCAGGAGTGCACGGGCAAGGCCAGGGAGCGTGAGGAGCGGGGCATGATGGCGGTGCGCCTGTGTGGAGGACACGTTGCAGATGAAAGCAAGCTGCAAGGAAACAAGCTCCTGTGCAATGCAGCATGCAGCAGACGGCGACATCAGCATGCTGTTGCAACCTAAGCTCGAGTCTGTGGGGAGGCAGTCGGCCGTGCTGTGCATGGGTCACCACTGTGGCATGCTGATGCCTGCCTGCACTGGAGCACGCATCAGCGTGCCCCACACGAGCTTGGTGCTCACAGAACCAAGCACCCGCACTTTCAAGCAACAGAGCATTCAGCAAGACAAGAACTCATTCCAGGAGCCCTGGCTGTAGGCCTGCATGCGTAGGCATGCTTCCCCATCGCAGCCATGCCTGGCCTGCCGACCAGTGGTGACACACAGGTGCAAGGACAGACCACGTCTGCCTTTTGAAAACTGCCTCCAGAGGCTGCTGGGCCTGTGGTACGTACCGCTGCAGTCGCTGTGGCTGCAGCATCAAGCTCCTGCTGCAGCTGGAACCTGACGCCCTCAAGATCCACTGGTGAGAAGGAGCACTGTCTGCCCTGCTCCCGGCCAGCGTCGCCTGTATCCTCGCCTGACGATGCCTGACTGATTTCAGGCGAACAGGCACCATCTGGCACATCCGTTGCCACAATGGAAACGTGGAAGGTGACAGGCAGGTCGCTGATGGAATCGGGAAGGGACTGGAAGAAGCGTTTCGTGTTGGGTGGGAAGACGGGGCGCTCGATGCTTGTGGTCCGCCACCACACTGGCACACCTGCACGACCCGCGTTGTTACGCATTCGTGGAGCTTGTTTTTTATTTGGGCGATATCTGTTTTTTTGCTCTGCCACAATGTCGAGCTTGACACTGCAACGCTTTCCTTCCACAGTGGAGACATTCTGTTTGTACATGTCACACGAAGATCACCAAGTCGGGCAACTCCTAGGCTCAAATCGGGTAGCATTTGATAGTTGATGTTGTGGACGTGTATCGGCTGTGCAGATATTGGCAGGGCGGCCAAGAGTCGAGCCCAGGTGATCTCAGGGCATCAGGACCCTGAGAGATTGGAGGCAACTGCATGACACCCAGTACCTGCGAAACATCTAGAGCTACTGATAACAGGTGCTGTGAGGAGGCGATTTGGTTGCCGTAAAACACAGCAGCGTCGCCATGGGTTGCACAGAGGCCGTGCTTCCTGTGGGCCGAAGCTAACCATGCCGCAGCGCACATGGAGAAAGCTGTTGGGTGACTCTACTTCTATCAGACTACGTCTGGTTTAAGGGCCAGGCAACGTAAGCCTGCGCTGCGTGTGCGTCTGGGACTCGATGAAGGTGGTGATGTGCAGGCCTGTGATGGCACCACAGGTGGCAAACTACGCCGCACCTGCTTAATCCGCAAGCATGGCATTACTGTAAGAAATTGGGGCTCAAGTATTCTTCTTCAAGGTACGGTGCGTGAATACTGTAATATCTTCTTCCGACGCTGAAGCATTGCTGCGTGACCCGACTGACTCTCCCCGATCACGCATTATACACGCTACAGTGCAGCTCAGAAAAGTCCGTAAGAACTTCAAGCTCGAACCACTAGCCGAGAAAACATGTGTTTGGCGAAGCGCACCGACGAAAGCGATATACGCCACAACCCAGGTGACAATGCTCAAGCGCTTCCAGCCCATGCCCGCCGATCCAGAGAGACAGAGGCTAGAAGCAGCTACATCTCATGTAGCAGATTGAATTTCTTTATCCACGTGTAGCGCACACTGTCGGCAATTTCTGAAATTCACATAGCTGAGGAGTCCGCTCTGTAAACAGGAGCACACAGTGTCACGAAGGCGATATAGTATGCGAGGGAGATGCAGATGCCAGTCTATTGCTGCAACTTCTATATACGATGGCGTAACAGTCCTGCGTTCTGATGTACCTGTGTGCAAGGTTCCTCTGGCGCTCAGTCCGGTGTTTGCTCGCAGAAGCCGGTTAATCAAGAACTGTGATGCGAGTGCATGTAGAGAAGCCCAGAAACTGCTGCAGGCAACGCACGCACACTCCCTGTTAGTGGTTATGCAAGGAAGGTCTCTGCAGCGCTGCACTGTCTGTCATGACATTACGCTGTCAACACCATCGCTTCAAGGGGTACACTGGAAGACACACGCCCGTGGCAGCTGCCAGCATGCCGCGGTAGACACAACCACGCAGGGCTCACCCGGGCATGGAACAGAGAGGGCCAGTTGATCAAGCTATGCAGGGAGGCCGCGTGCACTTGTGTGCAGTGCGTGTATGCAGCTCAGTGGCAGCAGCCACACCATGCTGTGGACATGTGGGGCACTGTTTTCACAAGTACCATCATCATTGACAGGCCTGCTCCCCTGGAAGGTCAAAACGACTGGACTTTCTAGTCATTTGCCGCATTCCGTAGCTCGCTGGCTCTGCTGTGTGTCTGGTGCACCTGGATGTATACATCCAATGGGACCCGTGCTTTTTTGACTGCGCCTGGGTGTGATGATGTTTTGACTGCGTGCACAGTTCCTTTCCTCCTTGACCGCGCGGCTGCCCTGCCTGCGTGTGTCGCCAGCCCGCTCGGGGCCTCTGCTGTCGCCTTGTGGCCGCTTTCCTGGCCGGCACGGCTTCCAGGGTTTCTGCCTTGTGCGCGTCTGCGCCCATTGCTGTGCCGCCTGTTTGGCTGCCGCGTTGGGCCCGGCTGCGTGTGTGGTCGTCTGAGATGTGCGCGTTGCTTGAGCCTGCGCGTGCCCCCTCTGCTGCCCTGTCTGATGTGTTTGAGCGTGTTGACCGTTCTTCCTGTGGCCGATGCCCGTTTGGGTTTGGCGTGATGCCCGATTGGTTTTTCTTTTCTTTCTACCGCTTCAGCTTGTGTCGCCTGAGCACGATGCCTCTGGCATGCTCGGCTCCAGCACAGAGCTCCAGCCACATGCATGCAGTCCCGCCACTGCAGTCACTGCTGGTTGTGTGTGGGACCCGGGCGTCATTATCAATTTGCTTGCGCTATAGAATTCCATTCGCATGCACCCGGGCAACAGCCCGGCTAGGGTGAATCACTTACTTCGCCCTGCTGTTCGCAAACTGGGTTGCGTGCCCATGCGGCCATGCCTTTGGGTTTTTTTCGTTTTTGCCGCTGCGCTTACGGCACTCTGCGAAAACGCGCTCGTGTCAACTACAGGGTGGGAGCTTTGACATCGGCACGATTGTGGGTGTCAATGGGTCATCTGTGCAACCCAAGACATGCACTTGTGCCGCAAGTTGCGGCCCGCAACAGCATTGGGCATCGGGGCAGGCCCAGGTAGCACATTCAACGAAAGTCGTGAACCATCAAGACAGGGATTGTCTGTCAGAGCTGTCTGCTCCTGTTTGCGAAGATGCCGTGGCTAGGGGGAGATTGGATGGGCCGCGGTGCTCGATGAACTGGCCAGCACATGTTCTGCCATACTGAGAGCACCTGTGGCCACACGAATCCGCCGCAGCGGAATGCTAATCATTCCAATCTGAAACCGACGGGCTGCTACTCGACTGCACATGAACAGCTGGCGTTCCCACATGAGCCTCACCAGACGCGATCCAAAAATCCGCTACCACGTCCGCGAGCTCTCCCGCGCGATCCTCATGGAGGCATCGCAAGATGGTCCAATACCAACGACATAGGTCCCGCCGGAGGGCCCCGCAGCGGCAGAAGCTCCCACAATAGGATTCTTTCTCAGGTGCTGTGTATATAGATTGTAGTCCTCATCATGCCTTCCATGACAAAGGTGGTTATGCCATGGCAGGCCAACGACACCAGTCTTCGGGGAAGCGAGGCACCGGGTGCTGGTCAGAAACATATGCGGCAGATAGCCGACAAGATTGGAAAAGATGTTCCCACTCTGATGTCTGCGTCCCGAAGAGAGGTGCACGTCCACTACAGCCTGTGAACCAACATGTTCGCCAGGCTGGTGGCCAGCGAGTAAAGGTCCCATAGCCTGCAAGCAAGCAGTTGCATTCCAGCTTGTCGCATGTGGGGCCAACATCACGTCGTGATCTTGCAGCAATCCCGGGTTTACAACTCTGCCCAAGTGGCGGACATGGACCAGTACAGGCTTGCGGCAGGTGACAAGTTCAAGGAGAGTCAAGTCAGATTTGCCACTGGAGTCGACTACAATGCATTCCTCGGGTCTGCGTTGGACGAGTCTGTTGCCAGACTATCAAAAGCACCTGACCACCAGTCTGTCGACTTCAGATCAGCGTGCGTACTTGGCTGGCTGGTGTTCCACATTCGTTGACTCGTCTCTTTATTCACCGCGAACCCATATGACCACCCAGCTTGATTTGTACGGCTGTTGGTTGTGTGCTGGCTGGGTGTTCATGGCCCAGCATTTCTTCCTGGCAGCTTTCAGGCCATCATCTGCCAACCCCGTGAGTTCTAGTCATCCAGGAGACACAGAACACATAGGGCGTTGGTCTCGGTGATTCTGCTGGCACAGCCTCGACTGCTGCAAGACGATGCAGTGCGGTGCTTGCTGAAATCAGCATTTACCTAGGACTGCCACTGCTATCCAGACTGCTACGCACCCAATGACACCTGCATCAGACATGCTGAAACTGCACTTTCAAAGCGTGAGCTGATCTTGCATCTTGTGCTCCTGACCATACCACTCACTCCAGGGTGGCCAATCGAACGACATGGGAGCAGCGCCCCTCGGACATTATCCGCCTGGCAGACGATGACACCCTGCAGTCCCCTGCAAAGGACCAACCTGCAGTACAGTTTGTCTCGCTGTACCACACAGCACCCCAGGCCACGGCCAAGGCAACCACCGGCCCCATGCGTGGCAGCTGGCGCACCGCTGCGACCGCCGTCCGCGTCGGGGGCCAGTTCGCCAAGGCCGCGGGAATGGCGGCCGCCCTCGCGACGGAGGCGCAGGAGGCGTCCAACAACCGCGGCCGCCGCTGGGCAGCCGCCGGCCGGAAGCTGACTGCGTCGCTCGCGCTCATGGAGGCTCGGCGCCTGGCACCCATCTGTGAGGGTGCTCACACTGCCTCGCCAGCCCTGCCCCACATGGCGTCATCGCTATGCGGGGTCCACCACATGCTTGGCATACGTCCTGAGCCAGCGAAGAATATTCTTTTAATCGAAATGAATTAATCTAGAGCATGGACTGCGTAATCACTACAGATAGCAGCAACTGGAAGCACAGCCCACATTGCACCTCCCATCTGGTTGACGACCAACTCCATTCATGTGGTGCCGTTGGCCGGGGCAGGCACCGCGGACCGCGGTGTTGCCTCACGCTATTACCAGCAGCGCCGGAGGATGCGGTCATCGGCATTCAGCGGTGAGCCACTCGGGTGCACAGCCCCACACGATGCGCAATGCATGTGTGTACACTGCAGATGCGACAGACTTGTCAGACGCCCTCAACATGCGGAAGGCTGGAGGCGCAGCCGGCCGGGCGCCGGAGGCGCCGTTCGGCCGGCGGCAGCGGCAGCGCAGCAGCCCATCCCCGGAGGATCTTGCGCGGCGTGGCTTGAGCGTTGACGCAGTGCAGCAGCGGATGGAGCGGTTCGACCGCCGCATCTCTGCGCGCCGCAACCAGAGCGCCCGCGGCGAGTCGGACCGCACCGATGCGGCCTCTGCCTCAGGCAGCCTCTGGGGTGGTGAATCCTGCTTTGTGAGTGTGTCCTCGCACAAAGCTGCCCTGTACTCCAACATCGTGTTTCTGTACAACCACAGCCACAGGACTGGAGACCAACATAAAAACCGGGATGTGCTGCTCAGCGATCCAGGTATGTTGCCTTACACAAAGCAGGATGTGTGTTTGAATGGACCAAGTTCATGGCAGTGGATCTGCAGAGGCCGGCACCAGTGCCTTTTGCTGCTGAAATCTATCAATGGAACCGGGCGCAGGTGGGAAACTTGGAACAGTCGTGCCCGCAATTCGCTTCCACACATGATAATTGGTTCTGCATGCCTAGCCTGAGGCTGACTTGTGGAGCTGCACGACCACCCACCATGGGCTTGCCTTCTTCATCAGCTGGTTCTTCATCAGCCGGTCTGTCACTTCTTTGTTACACAATCAAACCTCAGCTGAACCAGCGCACACGCAGGCTCATGCGGAGCACCGGGGGACCCCTACAACCCGCGATATGGCTCGCATGCAGGCCGGGAGCCTCCTCCGTGGTTCGCCTGACTGGTAGGCAGCACGTGTGAGCCTGGCGGCCCTGGTGGGCGCGAGGCCAATGCTCAAACCAGCACTCGTACGAAGTGGCGCCCTTCCGCGGCCCTCGATGTAATGGCGCCCTTCCGCGGTCACGTATTCATTTATGGATTTGTGACGCAACAGTGACCGTGAGAGTCGAACCACTCAACACTGCCAGGCAGACCCACTACACTGTCCGGCACATGCCCCCACAGGTGCAGCCACCAATCCGCTCTGTGCAGGCAGGGCTTCTCCGGCGCCACCGTCCGTGGCCACGCACGGCAGCACCTGCTCCAGCGCCGCCAGCACCGCGCCCCCCGGCGCGGCGGCTGCCCCGGACGACTCGTGGCTGCAGGCGACCGACGTCCTCGACATCCCGACCGACGCGGCCCTCGCGGCGATGCCGCTGTCTGACGCCCTGCAGGCCCTGCGGGAGGCGGAGCGGCGGCTGTTGCTGGGCCTCGGTGCCATCGGCGAAACGTGGCAGGAGCGCCTCAAGTGCGACCCCAGGGCGCTTGCCTCGGGCCACATGCATGAACCATGGTGCCCATGACCCGTATGCAGCCGTGAAAGCATGAATGAGCATGAATGAATCATCTGCGAGCACGCGTGCCTGGACACGGCGTCACCAGCGCCTTCGCTGTGGGTGCCATCGTGGGCTGCGATGTGCCGCCGCCGCAGCTGCAGCATGGGGCTAGGCCTGCATACGGTGCAAGACATGGCAGCCGCATGAGCCAGCGACATGCACAAATTGCACACTGTAACATCATACTTTTACTATGTGCGCAGACGGCGGGCTGCCAAGGTGGCGCCGAGCAGCCGCAAGCCGGCATTGTTCGAGGGGCGGGCCGACATACAAGAGGCGTCGGCGTATGTGGCGCGCCGGCACGAGTACCACGTGCGCAAGGTCCTCGAGCTGCGCGCCCGCAGCCGCGCCGTCGCGCGCCGCATGGAGCACGCCTACGCCACTCTCGCCGACCAGATAGAGGTTGAGAAGCGCTTCATGCAGGCCCAGCGGTTGCGCCTGGACAAGGAGGTGGTGTGGCCCTCGCACACCGCGCTCGTGTGCCACCACAGGCCCCGTCCTGGCGGCTGCAGCTGGTTCTGGTTCTGAACTGCATACACTGAATGGGGCAACCATGAGTGCTCTGAGCCACCAGCACAGGCACGTCGTGTCAGCTGCATCTGGGTTCGATACGTATGCACGAGCATCGGACCTGTGTGTGTGTGTGTGTGTGTGTGTGTGTGTGTGTGTGTGTGTGTGTGTGTGTGTGTGTGTGTGTGTGTATGTGTGTGTGTGCGTGCGTGCGTGTGCGTGTGCGTGTGCGTTTGTTTATTTTTTGGTGGGCGGTGCTGTTGGCGGCGGTGAGACGAGTGCTATGTGCAGGCACGCATCCGGCTGGCTCAACGTCGGGAAGAAGAGCACATGGATGAGATTGCTGCCAGGCGCATCTATGGCTGATGTGCTTCGCGCTGCTCCCGCTGTCTGCCGCTGCGGTGGGCACGTGTACGTACATATGCACATGCATGTGATGTGACCATGTGCATGTGATGTGTGCTGGGAGGATTCCGTACCGGGGCTTCCCACCAGTGGTGACAGCTATGTCTGTTGACACGGAGAGTGTACCTTCGGCGCTGGCGGCACCTGATGGAGTGGAATGTGCAGCTAGACTTACGATTGGGTAATCAGATGGATCAGAGACATACTGTGGCGTGTCATGGTGCTGGAGGATGATTTGTCGCCGAGTCGGTTCACCATAATGAACAACAGCGAGGCCGTGATGGTGCCGGATCTTTAATCATGGGCAATGTACCATGGAGTAGATAGATCTGTGGGAGTTTTGTCGGCGATGCAGATGTATTTCAGCGGGTGCTGTGTCCGGTTAGAGAGTTCGCAGTGCCTAGTTGTTGTGTTCTGCAGCACACGAACTTTGTGTCAAGAAGCGACTCAAGTTCACCAGTGTGGTTGCATGTGTGAGGTGCATCTCCCCACCATGATCCTGTGTGTCTGGAAGTCCTGTGATGGGCCGGTCCACATGTGTGATCATTGTGCCAGGCTCGTGAGGAATGTTGTACATGGTCGTCCTGGATTTTTACATTCAACATACTTGGGACGAACGGGTGCAGCAAGATCTTGGAAATGGCGGGCGTGTTGAGCAGTGAGAGGGGTGGGGGTGGAGAGCCCCCATGTCGATGTTGCACCCCAGGTGCATGCTGGGCTCGGCCATTGTGGTTAGGTGCACTCGTCCACGCTGACAAAAGGGGTAGCTGCTGGCGTTTGACCGGCCCGTGTGGAATCAGTTGAGAGTGACACCTATACACCCACACGGGTTCTTCGGCAAGCATTTCAACTCGCGCATGACACTATACAACCTGGATCTCAGCAGCCTTATGTGGCAGCGTGAGGCCGACACAGCCTAATCACCACTAGCACGAGTGCAAAGGCTGCCTGATGTTCATGCAGCTGTCCGGTCCATTCGTTTCACACTGGCGCATGCTACCAGTGCACCACATCATATGCACCTGCAAGTGAACCAGCCAGCAATCATGTGTCTGCACAGCTGGCAAACGCCATCTTGAAGAAACCAGTGTCCAGTATCACAAGAGCAGAGACCCAACAATCGTGCCAGAGCCAGCCAATGATCCATGCCAGTGCCTGTCAGTGAGCGAGTTTAGAATTATTGCCCTGCACCAACATGCACGGCACCACAAGCAACTGTATTCCGCAATTACACACATAAACCCGCAGAACGGTTGCGGATACGAACACTAGTGTTGAGCATGCTTGGCCTCCCTTGCGGAGATGAGCAGACAGGTGTTGTGCCAAAGAGCCACCTCACCTGTGGCCCATCACACATAGGCCCACACGAACAACATCCCCCGACTCACATTCATGGGTTCACCTGACGATTCTGCTGACTACCTTGACAGCCAACCCCTGAACCAGCTACGTTTCAGGACAAGACAATCCCACAATACCACGCTGTTCCCACATTCAATCAGCGGATTCAGAGTTCTGATGGCCCATGCATACGCCGCTACTCGGCTTGGCAACGCGGGCCGAGCAGGCGCGTCTGACCTACTCAGAACACAGCAACCATTGTCCATTCCAACGCAAATGCAGCAGCACATGCGGCAGCACCGCCGCGTTCCGGCCAGCCTTCTTGGCTGCCTCGTGTCCACATGCATCTGTGCTGGCTGTGGTGAACGCAGACACGCAGGACCGCCTCTTCGTGGCGAGTCCCGCGACGCAACACGCCTCAAGCCCACCCAGCAAGTCACCGCATGCAGGCGCCACGAACCAGGCCTCACCAGCACAGCAGGACCAGCCACATCCCCCTGCCGCGAGCGCGCAGAGGGCACGCGAGTGCGCGGCGCAGCACAAATGCTGCGCACAGCGCGCACCGTGTGGCCGGTCCGCGGGGCAGCTGTCCTTCAACACGTCATGGAATAACACCACACAGCGTCGCCAGCAGGAGCGCGAGTGCCTTGAACGGCTCCGCCTGTGCCTTGGCGCGCTGAGCGGACAACCCCAGCGCGCCGCACAGCACTGTGCTCAGCCGGGCGGACATGTACTACGACATCCGCACCGCCGTCGGCGCCCCCCCCCCCCCCCCCGGCGGCTGTCCCCCGCCTTCCTGCGCCAGGAGCGCGGCGCTCTGCACCTGCACCGCGACGTGCTCACGTGGTGCTCGTACACATGCCCCACGCCCTGCTGCGCCTGCACGGCGCATGCTGCAGCACGCTCAGCATGTGTCGCCCCATGCATTTGCCCCCTTTGCATCGTGTGCATCTTGCAGCACCTCTCTCGCCGACTCCGCGGAGTCGCCGCTGTGTAATCGGCGGCCCGCGGCAGCTCGCCCGGCTGCAGCCGGGGGGGGCTGCCGCAGCGCCGCTGGCGCCGCGCCGCTCAGCTGCTGTCGCCGACGGCCTTGGCCTCGACAGGCGCGTCGAACTGGTTGTCCGAGGACGCCCAGAGCAGGTACAGCAGCGACGACGCAGAGTAGACGGCGGCGATGATCACGAAGACGCTGCTCCAGTTGCCGTTGGTGGCATAGAGGACGCGGCCGGTGGCGTAGGTGCTGAACGTGCCGGCGATGGAGGAGGCGGCGTTGGTGAAGCCAAAGAGGATGCCGGCGTAGCGGCCGGTCAGGTCCTGATGGTTGCTGGCAAAGCCGCTGCAGGTCAGGCCGCCGAGCGCGAGCGCCGCGCTCATCACGCCAACGGCGACCGGCAGCGGCACGCTGGGCGTCTCGCCGGTGACGGAGGCCGCCATGAAGAGCAGGCACGCTGCGGGCAGGAAGGTGCCGAGGCTCTGCAGCACAGCACGGAGCGTGGGGCGCCGGGGGCGGCGGAGCAGGGTCTGTTGGACGACGAGCCATATGGTGTGAGGAACAGACACAGGCCGACGGGAGGCGTGACGTGCTGTGCCTGCTGCATGCTGCGTGCTGTGGCGACGCATTGCATGGATGTTTACGCACTGGGCACATCGCCTGAGCTCATCTGCCCCGCCGCACCGCAGCATGACCGCAGCATGACCGCAGCATGACCGCAGCATGACCGCAGCATGACCGCAGCATGACCACAGGCCGCACGGCCATGACCATGACCACGAACAGCTACAGGCTGCAGGCACTGTCGCTGGCACTGACAGCGCCGTCACAGTGCGTCACCGTAGTGCAGCGGCAATGCGAGCCCAGGGCAGAGACCGAGGCAGAGAGGCACTGGCAGGCGCACCTCTCTGGAGTCTGGTCGCCCCCCCAGAGGGCGCGGCCGCACCTGCATGATGCGGTGGGCCACACACTCATACCAGTCATATGACTCATGGTGATGACTCATAGTGATGGAAAAGGGGGGGGGGAGGGGGGTTGCGGGCGCACCTGCATGATGCGGCGGGAGCGGAGGCGCGTCATGGTGCCGTCGTTGACCACCTTGTCGGCGACGTAACCCCCGAGGTTGGTGACGGCGACGGTGCAGACCCAGGGCAGCGCGGAGAGCCACGCCGAGTCGCTGATGGGGAGGCCGTACTCGGTGTAGTAGAAGTTGGGGAGCCAGGCGTAGTAGATGGTGTGGCCGAAGCCCCAGCCGGCGTGCGCGATGAAGACGGCGAGGAACGGCTTGTTCGTCAGCACCCGCCGCCAGGGAACCTGCATGCATGCGTGTGTGGGTGGTTGTTGGAGCTAACTAGGGGTTTGAAGGGTGCGTGGAGGGGGGATATAGCGATGTGTGCTGCTGTTGGTTGCGCTGGTGGAGCGCGGATGCAGGGGCTGGCAGCAGGGCGGCAGGGTGGGTGCGGCCGCTGGCGGCTACGGCGGAAGGGCCACTGCCAGACGCACTCTCCATGCGCACGTTCCGAGTCGCGGACACGCGAGACCAGCCGGACGGAACAGAAGAATTGCGTGCCAGAGCCGGCACACGCATGCCTTCTCACCTGTGAGTGTGAGCGGACTTGAATGGCATGCGACCATTTAACTCTCGTCTATTGAATTTAAGGAACGCTGTCAGGTACAAAGTCAAACGCTGTCAAACGCTGTCAATTTAAACGCTGTCAGGTACAGCCTGACACCAAACTACAATGAATAGCGCTGGAAAGCAAGCAAGACGTCAAACAGTACATGTGTCCGTCAACCGATCTCAGCGCCTGTTCCCACATACCAGAAGGGACACTTTCACTGGGTGAATATTGGCATGTGGGCAGGAGGCCACCAGAAGTCTCAAAAATGGTCGCATGCGACAGGAAGACGCTGACAGGGCGGCACGCGCTGTGTTGAGTCTCATGTGGAGGTGGGGGCAGCAGCATCGGTTGCAGGGTGACAGGGTAGCAGCACAGCACAGCACAGCGCACCTCTGCCAGCACCGCCTCCCGTTCGGCTTTTGCTGCTTCACGAGCCACAGTCGCCGCGTCTACGAGCGCCGTGGCGCCGTCCCCATTCAGGGCTCCGCCGTTGGCAGCGGCGGCGGCTACGGCGTCGGCCGCGGCGCGCTGCTTCTGGCGGATGCGCACGGGGATCCATGCAGCAAGCCACACGAAGCCGATGCTGCCAAAGATGTAGAACACGGACTGCCAGTCAAAGGCACGGATGATGAGCGGCGCGGCGAGCAGCGACACCACCGTCCCGACCTGCACACACCCCCAGCACACCGCTCAGCACTAGCGCACACGCTCGGCCCTCATACAGGAGCACTCATACGATAATTGCGAGTCATGTCCCCTGCATGCATGCGGAGCGCCCGCCTTGAGTTGCATGCTGTGGCATTGGAGCAGAGCACCTGCAACAGAGGCGTTGGGTCGTGGTGTGACTGATTACGAGACAGGTGAGAAGGCATTCGGAACACCGACCATCGCGTGTGGAGGCGTGCGCGATCGCGGCGTGTGTGTTGTGTGTTGTGATGGGTTACACGGTATTGTGATGCGCAGGCGGCATTCATGAATTGTGGTCTGAGAATTGCAGGTCGGGACATGCGGGTCGTGCCAGCGAGGTGGCAGAGGCTCCCCCGGTTGTGGTCAGCATACATCGTCCTGCGCCAGGACACACCTGCACGCCAGAGTAAATGGCAGCCAGCGATTGCGCTTTGTTCTCCTTGGGCACATCTGATGCCACGAGGTTCTGGATGCAGGGGAAGGTCACTCCTTCTCCCAGCCCCATGATCAGTCTACAAATCACGAGAGAGGATAGGCTTCCTGCACCACATCGACGATGTTGCACCGGAGGCGCATACGTCACGTCAAAATGTGACCTCGCCGGGCGCGCGACGGCACTTGCGCTTGTTTGCAGCACAGCTGTGGTCGGCTCGCATGCGGTTACACTGTGCAGACGAGGTCGGACCGACTCGCTTGTGGCATGTTCGTTCCGCACCATGTGTCAAGACAGTGAATCGACACTAGGCATCACGCATGGCCAGCAGACAAACCCGAAGCACACACCTGCGGCAGCTGCTGGAGTCAGTATGGTCAGCAATGACCATATCGCAACTCCCGTTGCCAGCACTGTGCCCGGCGGGTACTTCGTGGCCACGTATCCAGCAACAAGGTTCGTAACTCCATACCTGCATTGGCAGCGATTAGCTCTAGCTATCGCTTTTCTGATCTGTAACAGGCGCTTGGTCGTGGCAGTAATGCACTGACTCGCTCGCAACGGACTAGCGTCACGCCACATTCAGGCATACGCTCGGCCTTGCATGACATCGCAATGCCGGCCCCTTGCAAACGAACATACACACTCATACATATTATAACGCACAGTTTTGCTCAAAGCCGAACTGGGGGTGTGTCAGAGCTACTGTAGCACCTAATGCTGTATCGTACCCGACAAAGAACGCGCTGGAGATGAGGCCCTTTGTGCTGTCATCCCATAGAAACTCTGCGCTCATTGGCAATATGGCGACTGATATTGATGCCCTGTCCACGGAACATATCACAGCGACCAGCCCGCTAAGCGCCACAAGCTGCTGCCATCCCGGCACTCCCTTGGCATCCACCGTCGCTATGTCTACGGTTTTGACAGCCTCCAGACGTTCTTCTACAGCTACATTTTGTTTAGACTGCACGGCGGTTTGACGACGGTGCCCGATTTTGCCGGAGGCAGGCAACCGCGCGCAGGGCTTCCTCGCAAGAGATGGTCGCCGCATCTGGCTGAGCCTAGCGACCTTCATAGCTACCTGAAATGTAATTCGTCAGTCAAAACGTCGATGGTTAGACTGTTCGGGCACTATAACCTAGACAATACAACCAAGAGATGATATGAACGGAGCAGGGGGGAAACGAGTGAATGCCTGTATTGCATTCACAACGCTCTGGTGTCGTGATTGTGCAGTGGTGAATATAATTGCTGTGAAGCACAGCTGTACGTCGAAGTCCACGTCGAGCACATGGTGGTAGAGGTGCGACATCGAGATGCAGTGCCGCGGACGCATGACGCGTCTGTATCTGCGGACACGATGCATCGCGCTGCTTGACGTCTATAGCTAGTGCTTGTCTGATCAGCGCTTGGCCATGGGAATTGATTTTTGGTGCATTGCCATGTATCGAGCCTCTGTGTTCTTCCACCTTGTGGAGCATACATCTGTAACGTATCTCCTTGTCTGATCATACCAGGAGTGTAACGAGCACCTGGAATCACGGTGTCCAAACATGATTGGTGCAGCTATACGCTATGCGAGCGTTTATGAGCTATCAGCGGCGTAAAATTTTCGTGATTTCCATTTCCTAGATTCCGCTGCACGTGTAGACCCAGGAATTAGACATCGCATGAGCAGCTGCTGCTTGAGGGGCTGCTGCTTTATCGAATAAAACTGAAATATTCTCTTATTAGCGCGCCAACGGGTAACAACACAAGACCTCGCCCTGAGGCATTTTCTGGGCACCCGACACTGGCTGCGTGCGTGGGCACCATGTTCAGCGGCTTTATCACGTGGCAAGTATTCCGTGCTCGCTGTGTACCATTTCAGATGGCCGCGCTCGAGTTCATCAACCACACGCTCGGATGCGTTGATGGTAGTCTTTGCATTTGGCTGCACTCACCCACCGTTGATATATTCCACTCAGCGGACGCGAAGAACAGCGTGGCCGTGAATGCCGCAGGACAGCAGCGCACTCATGCAGTTGCTGAGACCGAGTATGAAGAATTGCAAAGCGTTCAGTACATCCCTGGCAACAGCCTGAACACGCGACCCAGCGCGTCCACCTGGTCCGCCCGCGTTCACCTGTTTCACGAACCGCCCACGGTGTATCTTATCGAGTTCTAATTCTGAGTAATTTGGAAATTAATATTGTCTGTTTTTCCATGCATGCAGCTGGTGATTCTCTGATTCGTTGTCAATCTCAACGCCCTATCTGCAGGTGGATGAAGGTACAAACGAAGTCAAGGTACAAGCTCGCAGTCAGAGCCATCAAGCGCACAGCAAGGGCCTTCTGAAGATACACTTATCACAATGGTACATCCTGGTTCCGATTTCGATCTCGGTCAGATCTGTGACAACGTGCTACAGAGCATCCAACCGCACTGGGTGGAGCAGCCATGCCCATGCTGACGAGACAGACACTCCAAAACACGCCCAAGTCAACGATATACTGCATCAGACATCCAGTAGGACGAAATTTGATCGTTTTCGGTCCGCCTTTGTGAACAAAGGCGGACCCTCCAACGGTGCTGCGTGCGTGCGACGTCCGGGATCACAAGCCTTCCACAGCTGCTCAAGACTCACAACCCTCCATTCTCCCCAGATGGAGTACGTGACCACCGCCCAGCTGCACTTTCATGCTTCTCCTTGTTTCGCTGCCCTCCCGGCCAGGCACTCGGCACATCATGCTGGACAGGCACACTGGACAGCCGCCGCACGATACACCAGCAACCCTTCCCGCGTGGTGACTCCGGCTGCATCCTGCGACACAACCCAGACTGCCCAGTGCGCACACTCTCTGTCACGGGCAGGATCCACTGTAGCTGGTGTAGAAACACATGCAGACACATAGACACACATGCATACATAGAGCCACATGCTAGAGATGCCAAAGACTCCCCACGTGGCTATCGCCCCAGTGTTTGAAGCCGACCCCGCCTGGTATCATATACCATAGCTGGGGCGGTGTCCCGACTGAACATTCGCAGCAGCCTCAAACGCCACAGAGGCAGCCATTTGGCCTCCCGCTGTGCCCTGTGGCCATTGCACCGTCAGTGTGGAGGGCCTGCTGTCTCGGCTTGAACGCCTGCCAGCATGTTTCGAGAACAGCATCTCATGAGGCAGCTGCATGGACACACAGGTTTCATGCAGCTCGACACCTGCCGCAGACACATCCGACGCTGACTTCCCCGTCCGACCGACGCTGGCATTCCGCCTGCACGGATAAACTACTTCAAGCCGAATCTGCCGAGACGCAGACGATACATGCAGGGCACAACCGCACATCAAACGTTGTGTGGCTTGAATGTATGGCTCAACTGTGTTACACGGTGACAGATGTAGGACTCAGCAGCGCCGAGGCAACAGAGCAGTCAACACGCAAACAGACAAACCCATCACAAGCTCCAAGGCCACCACCCGCATGAGAAAATGCTAACATGGACTAGCGCCGGAACGAAAGCTCACACACACACAGACACACGCACACACACACACACACACACACACACACACACACACACACACACACACACACACACACACACACACACACACACACACACACACACACATAAATGATGCAGGAAGCGAGCGCAGCATTGCGCAGTCCACGCACACGCCAAACACAGGCATCAGGCACCGGGGCCCGCCGCGGCCGGCAGGCGCCGATCTGACCATGGCAGTCCAGACGGGCGCTCGGACACAAGCCACCTGCCCCAGGGGTCGCAGCCGCAGCCACTGGCGAGAACACCGCGGTCCGAGCTGTGTCCGGGGAGGGGCTGAGGAGAAGGGCAGGGATGCGCGGGGGAGGGGGGGGGGGAGAGGGGGGCAGGGCACCGTCCATCGCGACAGCTGGGGAGCAAGGGGGGCTGGGGGCGTACACGGTGCCAGTCTACGCGTGACGGCACGTCACCGCCGGCAGGTCGTCAGTGGGGACCGGAAAGCTCAAAACCGTGTGCTTTCAACAGTGCAGCACCGGCCGCGACCTGCCGGAGCTGCTGCAGGCCGGCCGCAAACACCTCAGCTGCTACCAAGGTGACAATGCTGTGCAGAGGGCTCATCTCTGAACATCAGTGCCATATGGCCATGGCCTGACACTATCGGGAGGGTTGCAGTCACCACAGAGTTACTGCCACAGTACTGGTACATGCAGGATGTGCATGATCACATCAACCGAGCCTGCCCGACCCCTTGCGCTCCAGCCGTCGCAGCACATGAAGCTTTGTGCAAGCAGGCATGAGGTTGTGGGACCCATGTGGATGTTCAGCCTCAGGAGAGAGCCGCAGCCGCATGTGAGCTGCTGTGCCAGCCTCAGACAGAGATACGTTACAGATGTATGCTCTCCAAGGTGGTAGAACACAGAGGCATGATTCATGGCAATGCACAGCCTCAGACAAGCCATGTGATGACAATGTGGCCATGTGATGACAAATCGTCGCATTGTCTCACCGCAACAGGCAGTCGCACAGGGCTGCTTGACACACAGCCAGCCAACATCCCTGACAAACCAGATCACATTTCTCCAGCTGGTAGCCAACATGTACTATTCAAGCCCGCGTGCACTCTTTCGGATGTACTATTCAAGCGAAGTACACAGTGCGGGCGGGTGCACCGGTCAAGCGGTGTGGCTCACACCTGCTTGCATCATTACATAGGGCCGGTGAAAGCTCCTGGTGGGCTTGAAGCCACGTTTAGACAGGTGGGACGCCGGCCACACTATTAACAAAAACACAGGTCCAGTTTCCTCTTCAAAGGTACACTGCCAGTCACAGCCCTGATGAACGTCAGGACCATACTGGGTGCGTCCTTGCTCTTGCTGCCATGGGTGCAGTCGTGCTGCAGACGGCTGTACAAGATGCTACACGCCACACATACGCTCCCAGCCAACAACACAACTCGGCCACACATGGGACAAGGAGCCACCATCTTGGCCCAAAAATCAATGACACAGAGCCCTGGCAACTGTCGCGGCCGTCCGCAGGCGTCGGATAGGCCGCGCAGCAAGTCCCGCTCCGCAGGCACATTTGTTGCACTACGAGTTGCACTACGGAGCATTGGATGCACAAAGAATAGCCGAACCACAGCCCTACACAAACCGTCCCTCACTCTACATCGTTCTCTCGCGGTCGTCGCCTTCATCCTCCCCATGCTTATCTGTCCAAAATTTCATCCAGCCACCGTGGCGTCCTCTGCAGCCCACACCACCACTGGCCGCGGGCGGTGCCAACATCAGGCCCCAGCCGGCACAGTAGCCTCTGCTGTGGGCCTGCTACACTGCAGCAACGGCCTCGTCACCCTCCTCTGCTGCATCCTCGTCTTCGACCTCCGCGTCCGCATCCACGTCCTCCCCAGCCTCTTCATCTGCATGCTCCTCCTCCCCATGGTCTGCTCCACCCTCGTCCGCCCACGCTGCCGGCGCCTCCTCGTCCTCAGCATTCACATCACTCTCGCTATCACCGTTCACATACTGCACAAGCACAGCCGGGTCAGCCATGCACCATCTGTGTGAGCCATGAAGCCGTGCCAGCACGCCCCGCAGGCAATGCAGGCTTGCACGCTGCGTGCCGTGCACCACGCAGAGCTAATCACGCCAGGCAGCATACCCAGAACATGTGACAGCATGTCTTGACACATCATGCACGAGGCCCCACCATTGTATCACATACTGAGCAGAGCACAATGCGTGACATACATACATGCAGCACAGCACACCACGCAGTACAACCTCAGGGAGAAGCTGCTCACGATATACTCGTCAGGAGCGCACCATGCGCCCGGTAAACGGGTCAAAGAAGTGGCCAAAGTGGTACTGCTCGTCGTCTTCATCCTCCTCCTCCTCCGCATTCTCCTCATCTGGCCCGGCTCCATCATCCGCGACCGCCTCAGCGCCTCCCCAGCCACCCCCGGCTCCCACGCTGCCCTCCTCGTCGCTGAGCCCCGCCATCTCGTCATCGGAGAGTGTCGCGTCGGGCTGCGCGGTGACATCCAGCCACGCCGGCACGTTGGCTGCGTACTCGTCGTCGTCTGACGGGCAGTCATACGGCCACGTGTCCCACTGCGTCGGGTTCACTGGCTGCCGGCCAAACGGCTGCGGCAACACCGGATGCACCACACCGTCCACCGGTGGCGGCGGCTCAGGCATGCCGCGGTACGCTTCCACAGCACGGGCTCCCGGCCGGGTCGCGGTCATGTGGCTCCACCGGTTCAGCCCGACGAGCAGCCCACGGAACCGGTGGGCGTGGGCAACCTCCTGCTGCAGCGTCTTCCCCAGCGGGCCCAGCAGGACGAGCACGTGCAGCGAGCCCTGCACCTGCGGCATGAGGCCGGCGAGCATGCGCTTGAAGGTCGTGTCGAGCGAGGCCGCCGCATCGGCAGCCGCCGCGGCCTGGCGGGAGGTGCAGGCGCGGACGGCGGAGGCGCGGCCGGCGGGCGCGGCTGCAAAGAACTTTGCGCCGATGACGAGCCGTGTCATGTAGCGCAGCGCAGCAAGGGGCATCATGCTGCGCTGCGTGCAGGCGGAGGAGCCGAAGAGGCGGAGCTCACGCAGGGAGGTGTTGCCTGCACAGCGTGTGCCAGTCAGGCCACACGCGGCGGCCTTGATTGCAGCGGACGCAACGGCGCACGTACTGCTGCAAACAGCCAAACAACCACAAGCATTATGTGATGCGGCAGAGCGCTGCTTAAGCACGCGGCCGCGATCGGATAGCTGCGTTGCATGCCGCCGACTGTACCAATGGGTGCACACCCGCAAGGAATACCAAGAACAAAGTGAGAGGCATGCTCCACAAGTTGGTACAACCCAGAGGCAGGCAAGCATGGCCATGCATCAGAGACATGAACTACGGGTGAATGCTGTACAAAGTTGTTCTGAGCAAGCACTTAATCTGCCTGTGGACAAGGCGGCTAAGCAACGCACCAGAGATGACCGTCTGCAGATCCTTAGAGTCAAATGCAGGGTGGCAGTCCAGTGTCAGGTCCTGGAGGCCCAGTTGCCCCACTGCGGCGTACACAGCATGCACGCCACGCAGCTCGTCCGCGTCAGCGTCCAGCAGGTTCAGCCCGCGGAGCGCGTGGACTCGGCCGGAGTGGCCAATGCGGAGCTTGGTGAGGCCGGGCAGCGCGCGGAGCGTCGCGGCGAGGGGGCTGCTGTGGGCGGAGGGCTGGATGGAGAAGGGGCAGTCGACGATGGTGAGCGTGCGGAGGTTGGTGAGGGTGGAGAGGTGGGAGATGCATGGCGGGGGCCACATGCGGGTATGGCCTGCACACGCATGGCAACCGTCACAGCGCGCATGCCGCCGGTTTGATTTTGGGCATTGGTGTAGGGCACACAGCACAGCGGGAGCACAGCACAGCAGCTGGGGCCCGGGGATGACGGTGCATGGTTTGGCTCACATGTCCCAAACCCCGCAGGGACGCCGGAGCATCGGCCGCGGACACCGTTGCTCTCCACCCTACGGTGTCCATGTAGGGTGGAGAGCAACGGATGGAGCATGAGGCAGCGGCCGGTTGCCAGTTGCACAGGAAGGGGGCGTTTCGGCGGCTGACCTTCCCACCAGCTGGGATGCAGCCGACCTGGCTGTGCAGCAGGCTTCTGTTGCGCATTGACCGTCAACACCCGTGCCTTGACACAAGCATCGTTGTGCATCGCCGTGTGCCATGCAGGTACGTTGGGGCAGTGCCATGCAGCAGGGCAGGCCAGAGCTCTGGGGCACTGCGGCCAGAGCTTATAGTGACCACAGAGGGTACAAGACTTGGTCTGCACTGCAAGCGAGGCCAGGAATACGCAAAGGCTGCATCCGACGGCGCACCGTCAGCCTCTGTGAACTCGCACAGGCCGAGGTAGAGCTCCTGCAGGCCGTCGAGCAGCGACAGCGCGGTGGCGCCGCCGGCGAGCGCGACGGTCTGACCCCACGCGGCGCCGTTGCCCTTGACGTAGAGCCTGCGCAGGCCGGCCGCGGCGGCCAGCCACTGCATCGGCAGCGCGCCACTGCAGTGCGCCAGCTGCAGGTCTGTCAGGGCTGTGAGGCGCGACAGCGGGCTGTAGTCCGCCCAGTTTAGATGTGCGCCTGCACAACCCACCGCATGCGCTCAGCCGTTGTCAGCCGTGGTCAGCCTGTGGCACGTGAGTGGTGATACGATGTGAGTGGACGGTGCGGGGTGCCCTCAGGGGCACAAACCTGATAGAACGAGGGTGTCGAGGGTGGTGAGCTCGCCGAGGGGGTCCCATGAGTTGTTGGCGCCGCGGCAGATGAAGCGCGCGTCGTTGATCTTGAGGCGGCGCAGGCGGCGCATGCCCTCGACGAATCGAATGCCGCCGTGGAAGTCGAAGAAGTTCATCGGCACGGCGGGCACGCAGCGCAGGATCTCGAGGGCGGTGAGGCCGGTGGCGGCGGCGAGCGCGCCGGCAGCGGCGTCTTCGAGGGCGTGGTTGACAAAGGTCAGGGAGAGGTGCTCGAGGGAGGGGAGGGCCGCGATGCACGCTGCGCGTGCTGCGCCAAAGTGGCTGTCGAGCTCGGTGTGCGGCAGGCCGTGCGTGAGGCGGAGGGCGGTTACGGTGGTGAGGGCAGGGGCGGCCGGCAGCAGGGGGGGGACGTGGGAGGGGAAGAAGGAGTCGGGGAGGGCTGTGAAGTCGAGGGAGCGGAGGGGGGGCGGCGGGTTTGGCAGCTCCAGTGTGACGCACTTGGTGGTGTGCTGGTACTCGAGGGCGAGTTCGACGTGCTCGAGGTTGGGGAAGCGGGAGAGAAGGCGCGAGAGGATGGCGGTGGTGGCGAGGGTGGCAGGGGGGGAGCGGGGGCTTGCATGGAAGTCGGGGTCGGGCGGCATGTGGTCGGCCAGGCGCACCTGCCCAAGGGTCAGACTGCGGACGGATGGCAGGTCGGGCATCGAAGCCACGACGGTGGGGTCTGCAGGCAGCCGAGCGCAGTGAGCTGCACGGCCGTCACTTGGCAACACGCGACGATCTCGCGTGGCGAGTCACCATTGTGACGATTTTGCATGGCACGCGTACGCGTACGCAGTACAGTGAGGAGAGGCACGGTTGACAGGTGTACAGGTGATGCTGAGGCATGGATGCCCCATGCACCCAGTGCACTCACCACATGTACAAGTCAAGGGATGAGCGAGGCGCACCAAGCGACCGGCTGGCGGACATGTCGATGGTGCGCGCACTGCCGAGAGCGTTGCCAATTCGGTGCTTAAGCTGCTGCATCATATGCTGCGTGCTCAGCACCTGGAAGATCAAGGCGCGCGCAGCACCACCCGGCAGAGTCGTGCGAGGGCCCACCCTCTGCCAGGCCCGCTCCGGCCGGCCCCCTGACGCTCTGCGCTGCCGGGCGATGGCTGTGCGCATGAGCGGCGCATGCATGATTCCATACGCCGCGTGGTGGAGGACCTCTAGACTGCATGACAGCCGCACCAGCGCCTCCGGGCACCGGGTGTATCCTGTGTCGAGCAGCGCTCCCACCAACCCCGCAGGAACGGCTGTTCCGGCTCGGCCGCCGATGGCGGCACTGTCGCCGGGAGCCGCCCGGAAGACGGGGCCTTCCTGCGTGTAGTACTCCTCAGGGTTCCACATCAGCGTGCCGGGAAACACCATCGTGCATGGCGCCTCCACCACCGCCCGCGCTGACGGCAGCGGGGCCGCCTCGCCCTCGCACTGGCTGCCCTTCCCCGTGCTGCACCCTTGACCGCTCCGGCCCCGTTTGCGTGAGCCTGTGGCTGTCCCATCTGTGCCGGAACTAGCTCGATTGATCGCATCTCCGTGACGAGGCTCCTGTGCCGGGAGCTCAGACGGAGGGTTGCCAGCAGCAGCCGGCGCCGCAGTCGCGCAAACACGCCGTGCAGACCGCTGTGTGCGGGCCTGCTGCGCACCAGACTCGGCTGCTTCCGCAGCTGCGCTCGTGGTCGCAGTGGCCTGTGCTGCATCGCTCGGGCCATCACAGCCACGGGCGAACTGGGCGCCCCGCCGGGGTGTCCGGCGCAGCTTTGCCGGAGGCGCCTTGGCCGCTTTGGAAGCATCTGCTAGCGCCAGCGAAATGGCTGCCTGCAGGAGCACGCCTGTCACTCAGTCTGATTGTCTGATCGCTGTGCTGGCCGACCAAAACAGAGCATCGACGCGTCCGCACAGACGCAGCAGGTCTCTCGCTGCTGTACACAATCTGAACCCTTTCTACATACAAACATGACACATTGAGCAAAGCAGTACAGACAGCTGCGCCGGGTGGACAGTTTTGCGCTGCCACCAACTATCCGCTGTAGGGAGGGAAGGTGTGAGTGCTCAACACGCTGGACCAAACATGCCTGAATGAGGGCGGAAGGACCTCAGAGGCATGCCGCATGAGGCCATTTTCCAGTGACACTACTTGCTTTTTTGGGGACAGGAGCCAAATTAATTGGAGGCATGCGGCGTGCACCTTATGAGAAGTCATGGCGCTGTGGTCGTGCAACGTGTCGCACCTTTACCGCGAGCAGCGCCGTGGCTTCCACTGCTGCCAACTTCGAGACATCAAGCATGTCAATGTCAGCCAGCAGGTCCTCCGCAGTACTCTGACACAGGCACGCTTCAAACAGACAGTCCATTCCCTGCTTGTCAGCCAGCCGGGACCCATTGCTGCCGCCTCTGTTTGACAGACCCGGGCGTGCAGCTTGCATGTCTCCTTGATACTCAGCTGCTGGATGCTGCGGTTCAAGTGATGCATCACTTGCAGCTGGCGTAAGAGTCATCAATGAGCCGTACCACAACACACAATCATGGTTTGCTCGCGCCTCAGGTCGTGATGAGCGTCGGGGTGCACCATCAGACTTGAAGCTGCTAGTCCCAGCTCGGGAATCGCAGCCAGGCTGATGTGAGATCTTGGAGGGATGTAGCGGCCACGTGAGCGGAAACTGCAGGCAAGGCTTGGAGCCATCTGACACGCCGGAGACCGTAGAATAGCGCTTGAGCTGACTGGTGTGGGCGACATGGCTGTGCATGAGCCCTGAGCTGTGGGATTCCTCCTGGGCTGTCTTAATGGCATTGTGATATGCGTCGGCTTTCTCGTTCGCAACCTGCTGCATCAGGTCCCCTGCAAACGCTGGCAGCTGGTTCACAGAGGATCTGTCTGTGTGCATGCTGACTCACACCATGGGCGAAATGAGAGAATTTGCTTGAAAATCTGTAGCACGTGCCTGCCATGATCAGCCGAGCCTGCCCAACTGGGAATGTCTCTATGGCATGCTTCCATGACGAGCAGACAAGCCGGCATTGAGCCAGCTGCCCCGGAAACGGAAGTAGTTTCTCAAACACGTAATGCAAGACGTCCTTGTCCAGGGCACCCCATTGCCCATGCCCTGCCCCGGATGTCCTGCATGAAAAGAGGTGTTAACACCAGCAGCAAAGAGCTGTCTGTGTTCTAGGCCTGCATGCCCGTGTATATGTACATTCTTATGTCACAAGGGACATGTTGGGAGTGTGATTTTAGCGGCGGTGAGAGGCAGTGGATGAGGGAGAGGAGCCTGCATGGGCGAATGGGCAGGGATGGTTTCGAACGAAGTGGTCGCCAGACATCGAAGCTTGTACGCGGCTCTCATGAAAAGCCAGGAAATGCGGCAAGTGTGTCCGATCCGACACCACAACACTCCTACTGCTATCTGTCCACTTCCATGGCGAATGTGCAACGCGGAGCTGAAGTTAGCGTGGAAGAGGAAGAGCATGTACGCTCGTTGTGGCTACGCACTTTGTCTACCAACAAACGCCAAGGATTCCGAACGAAAACGACGAGAAGTCACATGTACACCGATCCTTGTGGTAGACACTTCATATAGTGATGGCACTGCTACTGGAAGGCGCCCACCGGTGATGCGTGCCGACGTCATTACCTGTGCGGAACCAGTACACGGCACTGAAAACAACTCCTGCGCTCGCCAACACGCTCTAAAATTGTACCTCATGCCCCGGACACTGGTAATTTCGCTACAAACCAGATTTTGCCGGCAAGCGGCAAAGGCTCTACTGTCCACAATGCCGTCCATCCACAGTATGGAGGAAACAGCACACTGCATACGACAGTTCAATACAATTAAACAGCTCTGCGGCAAAGATGAGAAGTGCATTGGCTTGCGCGGATCGGAGAAACACCTTGCCATAGCTTCACCTGTACGAGCCGCCTGCCTCCCCGAGAATGTACCCAACGAGACTTGATTACATCAACCACGCGATGGTGTCAATTTGCAATGGCGAATTTGCAGCTGCTAAGAGTTTGGCGCAATGCAAATGTGACGGGGACAACTGCGCAGCTGTAACGTGAATGTGACGCAGGTGCGACAGGAACCAAAACTGCCACGAAACCTCGGTATGCCGAAATCTGATCGAATCGCAAAGAGAAGCCTCAACAGAATCAGAGCCATGAAACACAATAGGCGCACCGCACCATCTGCACAGGCACAAGTATAAGTGGGCACGACAACATTTCGCAACTACCAGCGCCGCGCGTTTCCAAATCTCTTCCGTTGAAAGTTGTGACAGTCAGCGCATCCTCAAAAATGATCTCAACCGTTGCTGTCCGTGGTGTCAAGCCTCTCGGTGCGCTTGATTCTCTATCCGAATGCAATTTACGGAACATGCCTAAGCCATAACTGATGCCAAATGTGACAACGGCCGCAGCAAGGGCGGTTGATGAGCGCATTCGATTCACCCACAAGCAAAAATCAGTGAAATGTGCATCGCCAGGCCATGCCTATTGTCGCAGTCGCCAGATCTGGAGCTTCTCGGTTTCAAGAGCTGAGCGTCGCGATGCAAGGATACAGTGTTCTGAGTGCGCGCGTGAACTGCAGGCTCTCGCCGTGTGGCCTCTTCCCCTGCTGCTCGCAGCGTCCGCGCGCAAGCAACGTGCGTTCTGACTACCAGTGCCTTGTTTTAGCAATCATGTAATAGTGTTCGCGAGTCTCGCTCACCACGGCTCGTCTGTGGTTCTCAACAGGGTGTCGCGTTGATTCCCAGGGGTATAGGATGTGCGCTCGATTCTGTGGGCAATGTGCTGCCCATTACTGGTATCTGGCATAAACCATGCCCTGTTGTGGGTCGAAGTTGTGCATCGGCCATGGATGCCGTCATGCGGGTGTACAAAAGCAGACTTGCTCAGAGAGCCCCAGTCTGATGCATACGTATTCACAAGACTCGTCGTTGCCTTTAACCGACGGGAGCATGTTCCCAAAGCCATTTCTCCTACTCAGGCAGGAAACGGGCTGAGCGAATGTGCGATTGCAGGGATCCAGCATTCGACCGTGACTGGCTGAACAAGAACCCCATTGTCCCTGCTGTTGGCTTCATGGGGTGTGTCTCTGCTAGGCGTTTCCGCTTACACGCTTGAGCTGCTCACCTCTCTTCCAAAGATCCGTTGTCGCCAGCGTTTTGGCGGTAACCTGGCTTGTTTGTAGACAGCACGTTGCACAAAGCGTTTGATCGTCGTACTGCCACTGAAATCACATCAAAGTATGTGAGGTTTGCAGATGGACCGTTCCTTCCTCCATCCCGGTGGGTGCTTTTGATGGCAACTCGCTGTTTGGACTGCTCAATGCATCCATTGCTACTGAGCTTTCACACTTCCCTACCGGGCCTTCCCTGGACTCCCCTTTCTGGCTGTACATGATCACATGGCACGTTGGTCTGTTCACAACCATGCTCCTGGGGCAGGTCGGGGTCAACGGCCGCAAGCAGGGCTACTGGTAGATGTGATGGCTCTCGGTCGTTGTTGTTAACGACATATATTTGAGGCAGATACTAAGGTATAACATCATGCTTGGGAGCTGAAGGCGCTGTAAAGTTCGACAAATGATGCTTGGCAGTTTATTGCCAGTTGCTTTCCATGGCAGTCGTTGTTTCGGTTTGATACTCCTTCACACCTGTGCCTGCTGCTGGAGAACGTACGGATGCCAACACTTGCCCCACTGCAGTGAACAACCAGTTTAATACAAATACCTCGAGATATACGTTACAGATGTATGCTCCACAAGGTGGAAGAACACAGAGGCTCGATTCATGGCAATGCACCAAAAATCAATCACCATGGCCAAGCGCCATACACAGACAGAAACACAGCAGCTTCTGTATTGCGCTGTAGTTCCCTCGACACATTCTCACACGCTACTCACTATTGCTGCTCACAGCACGGCTCACAACACACTCAGAACTGCTCTACCGGCAAGTCCAGGCCCGGACAAATACCTCGAGATTGCATGTGGCCACATGTGGATCCGTCTGTATACTCAGCGGACCTGTGCGTGATGCATGTGAACACAGTCCATGCAGGACATCTCCGGAGACGCAGTGCCTGGCGCGAAATTTTGCATGCGAGCATTGTTACAGTGAACATTCAACAAGACGCATACCCACACACATCAATCAGTCATACACACATCATATGTTCCTGATGTATAGATAGTTTTAAACGCACTTCGCACACCATCGACCTCTGTGAGCAACGTGACACACTGCTCGGCAGCAGCTCGCGTGCCAATCTCACTAAGCTGTGCTTGTTTCCCACCAGCAATTGTCGCTCTTCTCTGGCCTTGGCTCTCTCAGTAGGAGGCTGATTGTACTTCGAGTGGATGCGGAGCCTGTGGATAGAACAGGCTCTGACGCCTGCGCGGTGTAAACTGGCGACAATATACAGGACAAACTAATGTTGCCGTGATTTCCACCAAGCACCACTGATACTGACCTGTGATCGCCAGTGTTGTGGACGTGGGAACGATGACCGCAGCAGCGATTATGCGGTTCTTGACGTCCAAGCAACCGGTGACAGTCCGCGCAATGCTGTTGGTTGGATGCACTGGCCTCGTCACTGGGCTGATTCTTGGCTGCACGATGATGGGTAGCATGCACGCCGTGCGCCTTCCATTCTCGCTCTGCGTCGCCTGATTAGGACTGCGCTCAACGTGGCTCCTATCAACTCACGGAAGCTGGCTGGGCTGCAGTTGTTCGAGACGAGTGTGGAACATCATCGCCATCACAAACATGCTATTCATGCTCCTACTAAGGCTGATGTCGACGTGCAAGGCCAAACCATACCTTCAACCAGTACAAGCACAGCTGTCCCTGCCTTGAATGCTGACAACTTGGTCGAGAAGGGTCAAACAGTGCATACACTGTGCACGTCCAATGGCTCGCCCTACATAAATTTTCAGAGCAGGATCATGTATGGAACTTACCAGCTGACGCAAAAGATGCCAGGAGGGGAGAACATGGTAGCGTTCACACGCATTTTGCACAGAACTCAACCGGACGAGCTGATGAAGGTGTGGTCAATTCGCTGTACCTCAGATTCAAATTACGCTGTTGCACGTATGTTGTCTGCTCTACCGGCTACAGCCAATATGGCACACCTCAGAAGTTGCACTTGCGTCCCTTGGTCCCGCACATTGGTACCGATTCCCCAGGTTGTGGTGCTGGCTGCAATGCCGGGCTGCGTTCCTCGTTGTTTTGCTGCCCAAACAACGGGCATGCCAATAATGGACTGCCACATTCAACCGGCCCTGCCAACACATGCCCCACCAAACACGTGCTATCCTTCACGATGCGCTTTGTAGTTCCATGATGTTCGAAGAGATGCCCTTGCATGCCTGGCTGCACTCACATTCCGCTGTTGGTAGAGCGCTACACTGTCCCTGTGGGCTCTTACATTGATCTCCGTGTGACACCGTCCCTGTCTTGAACACTGCCCGGCTGGCCCCAGTGCTGAGGACGATGCTGTATCCAGGAGATCCCCACACACCATGTGCAGCCTTTGCACCCCCGGTGTGACACCTGGTGTGAGTTTCCGGTCGCTGACCGCCCGAACGCAGTCAAGCAGTTCCTCGCTGCAGCTGCAGAGGACAGGTCCCTGGTCAAGGCACCCTGGATCCTGCTCATCGAGACAGATTACGTCTGGATGAGCCCATTGCAGCAGATCCCAATGGCGGAGAGCAGAGACTCTGGCCTGGCATTCCCCTATGGCTACATTCAACCGGCTTATCCTGGTGTGCCCTGCCTTTTTCTGTCCCGCCTTGCCTTGCCCAACTGATGTCGAGATGAGCATGGCCAACTGCTAAAAGATGTGTTGGAGTGACCTGCGTGTGCTTTTTGCCGAAACTTCGCCTTCCCAAGCCCTTGCCAGTGGGCTGCTCACAATATCAGCTGCTCACAATAGGTCAATCATGCCATTATCCTGCCCATCATTGCATGGCAAGCACCTTGCCAGTCGGCCGGAGCCTGTTGGCCTTGGATTGTGATTCCAGTCTGAACGCCATAAATGAGTGCAAGGATCTTGTTTGAGCATCTGGGTTGCACGTCAAGCCCTGCTAGAGCCTGTCCAGCTGTGTTGCTGCCCTCGCTTGTGAGAGTGATGCCGGCGTCCACTCAGCAAAGCTGTGCCCCCCTGCTCTTGTTGAGTGCTTGTTCCTGCAAACGAACGTCTGTTCCCGCATGCAAACAGCGACCCGAGGGTGGAGTGTGAGCGCTTGTACAGAAGCCTGAAACAGGCTGCACCGTACGCCTGTGACGGGACCACGCGCTACTCGGGCGGATTGGTCCAGTTTTCTGGCTATTGCACAATGTAGACAACAGCCTGAACATAGACCGTGCCTTGCTGCACTGGGTCGGCGTGCAGTATCTTCAAGCAGACAGTTAATATCCTGTGTGCGTGCGCTCCATGCCGAGGTTTTGGGCGACCGTGCCGCTTGTGACTGTTTGATTTGTTCTGTGCTTTCGTCCCTCGGCCCTCCTGGGGCCTTGCTCTGTCACAGTGCAACACAAGTTACGCAGCAGCTGGCAGTGTTGCACACCTCCGCAGCAGCCAGAGGTGCGGTGCCGCATCTGCAGGCATCAGCGACGTGATGCGCGCGTTGTACCCGGACACCATGGGGCCGCTGCAGCGCATCCCTGCCACTGGTCCCGCGCCGGTGCTCATGCGGTTCAGCGAGTGGCTGCGGGTGACCCCCGAGTGGGAGGACCTCACCGCTCGCATCGAGGGCGACGCCAACGCAAAGGCCAAGCTCGGGTGGGTGCGCGAGATGTACGCCTTCAGCATCGCGTGCGCAAAAAAGGTGCGCCGCCCCGTCCTCCCCCGGCCAGCCGTTGACATGTGCACTCCGTCATTGCGCGTTGATGGGCAACCTCACTGAAGAACAGCTATCAGAACGGTCTGTCAATCTCACTATGTGCAAGACTGGTCCACCACAAAACCAGATTTTAAACTGTCTATTGAGGTCACTGTGCTCAAGAACGCTCATCCACAAAACAAGAGTGGGGAGGTTCAACATGTAGCGGGTGCTCGGTGTAGGCCAGGCACACTGCCGTCTCAATGTGGTGGTGCCAGCACACTCCATCTCGTCCACCACATTGCACTGCCTGCAGCAAACAACTTTGCTATCCGCATCGCGATCAATTTCTACACTGTGAGTGTTTTGTGGCAGGTGCACGGTCAGTCCGCGTGTATGTTCCGCCATATGAGCCCGCACGCATGCGCACGACCAGTGTGCTGTGACCCGCCTGCATCACAACGCCACCCGCTCTGCTCTGTGTGCCTCTGCCGTGTGGCACGTCTGCCGCATACCCTCCCCCCCCCCCCCCCCCCCCCCGGCAGCATGCGAGTCTGTGACACCTCCCATGCACGGCTGCACTCTATTCCCGTGTAACACATGCACGGCTGACACTTCTGCAGCCACGCCCCCTCCCCCGGCACAAGACCAAGCTGAACAAGCTCCAGCATTTTTTTGTGCACCCGCACTACAATTACGCTGCACCGTCTCCCGCAGCACATCATGGTGCCTCTCCCATGCAAATGCGCTGAGCCCGGTGCTTCAGCAGCAACCGACCAGCAGCCAAAATTTTCCAGACCACCAACCGGGCCGACGGTCGACCGTGCCGGTGCGGTGCAGAGGGTGGACCTGCAGCTGAAGCTGCCCCCCCGCAGCCCGCTGATGGTGCAGCCCCCGGCGGACCACAGCATCGGCGCCGCCGCGCTGCTGCACTACACGTGGGGCTCCATCTTCAAGGACACGCGCGCCGGCGGCGCGGAGGTCTGGAAGTTCGACAAACGCTTCTTCACCGACAAGGCCGTCGCCCTCAAGGTGCATCTACCCCCCCCCCCCCCCCTTTATCCCATTCTCGCCCTTCCCCGCTCCCCGTGCTGCACAAGCGCTGGTTACGTGCTGCGTGATATGTCACCCAGCAAATGCATGGATGCCATGTGTGTGGCTACGGTGGCGCCCAATCAGAGCCGTGTGTTGACCAGCCTAACGGTGGGTGCGGCCGTGCTGCTGTGTGGGGTTTAGCATATGGGCCTGTCTGGGTGGACTGTGCGGGCTCATGGCCGGCACGGCATGCAAAGCGTGCGGACGCGCGCTGCGCATCGATTCGCATCGATTCCATGCCCGCCAGTGGTAGCTGCCAGGGTTTGGTGGGTTGATCACGCTCCTGGTCGTGTGGGCATGCATATGCATTCGGGTTGAGGACGCCGGGATGGCCGCGGGTCCCAAGGGTCCCATCCCAGGCATGCACAGTGTGGTTAGCCTGGGGTCGGGGGAGGGCAGTGCCATTGTGGAACAGGCTGCATGCGGTGCATGCATGCGGGTTGGGGACGCCCGGCCTGCCTGAGCTGATACGGCTAGCAAATGCGCCTGGATGCTATCAGCACGTGGGTCGGCGAAGCAGGTGGAATCACCGTCACATGCCCTGCTCTGGCATAGGGCCAGACTCCGGCATGACTGCTGCAGCAGGTCCGGCACGCAGGGTTGCGCGTTTGGACGACGCTGTGGCGCTGAGCCTGCGCTGGGGCTGAGCTTCGCGGGCGGTGGTGTGGTGTAGGTGCCGCAACTGGAGGAGCCGCCGGGGTGGCGTGAGGGTCTGGCACTGCAGGACAACGTCACCGTCACCGTGGACCTGATCGCGACGCTGCGCGTGATGATCCGCCGCATGAACGACGCCACCCGCGACCTGCCAGAGCTGCAGCCGGTGCCGGCGTAGTGCGGCGTGCTGCGCGCGGCTTGGCCGGGGCATGCGTGCTGCAGGTGCGGTGCCCGCTGCGGCATCGCCACGACGGCGTTGCGCCGGTTGCGCCAGCGTTGCGCCAGCGTTACACGGAGATCAATGCCGCACCGACGCAGGAGCGGGGCCAGCGTCACTGTGGTATTGCTGACATTGGGGCTTCGCGATCGTCGTCCAGAACGCGCCTCGATGTGGAATTGGATGCCTGGAAAACTATGGACCGGGTTGGCGACGATTCCGCAGTTGTGTCGGCATCGTTCTCTGACTACATGCGTCAAGGCGTGCGGCACGTCTGCCACCATGCATGACCAAAGGACCCCACTCCATCCATATCCACCTTGGATATGAAGCTCGACTGCAGCATACTGCAGAGGGCACCTTCCATATACTTCCCCTGCTTCCTGCGGTCGACTCTCCGTTGCGTGCCGGTTTCCTCACACAGCGCTCCCCCCCGGCCCCATACCCACACCCGCCACACGTCTGCGCCACACCTGCGCGCACCTCACGGGAGCATGCGCTGCAGGTGCCTCAGCTGGTGGAGCCGATCGAGTGGCGTGAGGGTCTCATCGTCGTCGGCAACACCGCTGCCGGGACGCCCGTCACGCCGGACCTCGTCGACCTGCTGCGCGCCATGATCCGCCGCATGAACGACGCCTCCCGGGACCTCCCCGAGCTGCACGCATGCACCGACATGGCCTGCGGCGCCGCCTGACATCGCCGCCGGACGCTTCGTGACTGGCGGTGCTTGCGTGGGGTGTCCACACGGGCCTCTATGATGTGATTGCTGGGTTCTGGGCTGGACTTGGGAGTCACGGGAGCCTGGGCTTAGTGTAGCATCATGGTGTGAGTAGCGTGGTCCAGGATTTGAAGTCTGGCAGGGAGGCTTTGCGTTGAGCAGGTGGCAAGTCGTGTGGACGGGCGGCCGAGCAGCAGCAGCGGGGCGGTGCCGAGAGCAGGAGCAGCCTGGGCAGGAGTGCAGGAGCTGGGTCGGCTCTGCCGCGTATGTGTCGCACTGTGATTGCTCAAGGCCTCAAGGCTGCCGAGTGTGTGTGGTTGCCGAGGTGGCGTGGGGGACACTCTGCCCCGTGCCCATGTGATCGCGTGGGTGAATGTATGATGACTCTCATCCTTGATGAGAGATTGGGTGGGTGAATGTATAATGACAGGCAGGGTGCTGCCACGGGTACACCTCCGGGTGGCCACCAGCGTGCCACTGACCAGCGTCCAGCCCGCCGCCAGCCTTCCTTCACCGGGTGGCAGCAGTGGCGGCAGGCCGCTGCGATGGCACTTGGCGTTGCTGGCATCGCGTGCATGAGTCCAGCGGTGTCCAAGCCGTGCATGGCCATGTTTTCAACATGTTGCAGTGTAACAGTGCCTGTAAGAAGCGCGATCTGCTCCAGATGCGCCTGCGAGATTTCCCATGTATGGACATTATCGTGATCTTACCAAGACCGCAAACCAGGATGGCTCGCCTGCAGGTAATAATCGTGGATCAGTCCCACATGCAGGCCATGACATCCGTGTACGGCACACATCTCCGCAGACGGCCTTCACTGTTGCAGGTGCTGCTAGGGGGTCACTGCTCATGCGTCGCGAAAGGGGTCAGTGGAAGTAAGACATGTAGTGCTGTACACACATAAAAAATGAGGTGCGTGTCACAAAGCCATTTGCTGGCGGTGTGACGATGCTGAACTGCCGCGGAGTGACTGACCGACTGCTGCGCTGCGCTGGCGAGGATTCAGCTGCTGTGAACTGAGGCTGTGCACGCTCCAGGGCAGGAGGGCGCTGACTCTGGCCGGTTGCGGCCTGCAGACGGCCCATGGATGCCAGGGTATCTCGATGTGCAGCAGAGCCATGGTGTCACGGGATGTTCTAGGTGATGTGGTCGACCCGACATTGCACCTAGTCCTAATCTGTTTGCCTGGCCCGCTGCAATCCAGCCACACTTGTGAGCTTTCACGTGTGCTCCCGTCGCACAGTTTCGGTTCATGTGTTCACAGAGCGCGGTGCCATTGCGATCGCAAACGGAGCGGCTACGCAGCACCCATACCGCCCAGTTACAAACATAGGAACCGTGACGGAAACTCTCGTGTTTGCGGGACAGCCCAACCGTATCATGAGTACGGCGTGCTGCCGCCGCAGCCACTGTGCCGTGTCTGGTCCATACGGCATTCTTCAAATACAGCGACAAAGAGTAGAATGACAGTACAATGACGTCCTGCCAGGCCACAGCCATACACCAGCCCTGTCCGGCAGGCGCTCGGCCCAACAGAACGAGTCACGCTGCCCCAACGGCACCCCCGCATCCGTCATGGCCACCGGAAGATCGCCGGAGTATGGTGTGGCATGCAACAGCCACACGTCGCACGCAGCGCTCGGCCCGTGCCTGAACTTGACGCAGCCAAAACGCGCCAAAAACAAACAAATTTCTCTGCTGTAGCATGCACATGCCATGGGCACCAGCTCGTGCTGAGGCAGCCGGCGCCGCACCGCTGCTTGCTGGTATCGCCAGTGTCAGCACATCCACGCCAAGCAGCGCGCAGCCCTCAGCATGCCAAAAATCACCCACATACATGCCCAGGCCGCCTGTGACCACACGGACTGCCCAACCGCAGCACAGCCTCCCACACAATCATCAGTGCCGAACATTGCATACAGCTAGGTAACGGAACACATGCTTCCTGCCATATGACTCGGCAGGCAGAGACAGCAGCTACTGCAACGCCCTGTTTATGGGCTCGCTTAGAAAATGTTGACAGACTGGCAGCACACATTCAGCAGGCCCACTCAGCGGCGGCCCTCAGGCCCAGGGTTGCTCGCCTCCGCGCTACCCCTGCTGCGCGCCGCGGCGAATCGCGGAGACGCGCTGCATGCCGTTTCCCCCTCAGCCGCGCCACGTCCGCCTGTCACGCCGCTACCAGTGTCGGCGACGCAGCGGCTCCGCCCTCGGCTTGCGGCACGTGCGACGGCGCTGGTGGGTCGGGCGCTGGCATGCTCCATGCTGGCATGCCCCACGCCTGGACCCCTGGCCGCGCCCGGAGCGGCGCCATCGGGTGCGCTGCCGATGCGGCCGAGACACGGGGCCTCCATGTGCGCATCCCGTGCGTACGATGCCGCAATGGAGCGCGGTCGGTCCGCGTCTGCTGCGCCTTCCTCGTTGCAGCTCGCCTCGTTGGCCAGCGCGCAGCGTGAAGCGTAGCTCTGCAGCTGCTGCAGCATGACCTGCCGCCGCCCCGACTCCCCCGCCGCCTCTGAGCTTCGCTGCCCGGCGGCGCTGTCCTCCGCGGCGGCAACAATGTCCGCCGCCATCCACATCGCTGCGCCGACGGGATCGTGCGCCTCTGGCCACGCGGGCAGCGCGTGGCCGGTGGCCGCGTCGTTCGCCGCCACCATGACGGCGGCGGCGGCACTCAACGGCGTGCCCGGCGGCGGCGGCGGCGGCGGCGGCGCAGCCGCCGCCGTGGCCGCGCCTTCGGGGTGGTGCTGATGGTAGAGCGTGTGCACTTGCATGATGTTGGCGCGGGAGGCGTCGCGAAAGCTGTGGCCGAGGCGCAACAATTCCGGGTCCGCGAGCAGCGCAACGACCTCCTCCAGCGCCCAGTTACCAGCAGGGTCCTCGCCGCCGCCGCCGCCGCCCCCCTCCCACAGGCCGCGGTTGGGAAGCTGCTGCTGCACCACATCGGAGCAACACTCACACACGCATACGATACACGCACACGACCGCATGAGCTCATGCACATCGGATCGTGCTGATGGTCTCGGGGAATCAAATTTTGTGTGACCAGCTCAGGCGTTGGCCGCAGATTTGAGATGTGATCAGTCGTGGGCTCGCACAGTGTGCCAAAGTATCAGATCAGCGGAAGATGAACTGGCCACGTGGATGCAACGGCACGAGCCCATGCGTCAACTCCCCGTCGCCGATATCTAAGGCACATCGCTGATCCACGTGGCAAGAGGACAGCATCCGCACCTGTAGCCATTCTAGGACCTCCTCGCTCAAGCCCCACTCCGCCAGGGCCTCCGCCATGACGCCCCCCTTCCACGACTTCACACGGCGGCTGCCATCTCCATGCCCTTGTGCACCCTGTGCTTGTGTAGGCCGGTTATCATGCTGTGCCTCGCGCTGCGCCTCCGCAGTGTCCCACAGCAGCGGCCCGCATACACCGCTCGCCGCCGGCCCGCCGCGCTGTGCCGCGGCAGCGCCGTTCGCCTCTACTGTGGGCAGCCCGGCTGCGTGCTCCTTGTCATCGCTGCAGCTGCCCTGCAGCCGGGTGGAACCGCAAGCATCGCCAGCAGTGGCCGGGGCGGCGTGAGCATTGTTGCCGGCGTTGGGGCCCGCATCCATGTCCGCCTTGGCCGCGCCGGTGCAGCTAGGGCCAGACCCATCAAGGGCGCCACCAGCGCGCGACCGCGCAGTCGCGATGCCCCCTGAGCCACTCCCGCTGCCGCTGCCATCCCTGGCTTCGTGGCCTTCATGCATGCCTTGCATCACCAGCGCCAGCATGGCCGCGTCAGCGTGCCCGTCTGCTATTTCCGCCGCTGCCAGCCCCGGCGCAACATCTGCCGCTGGTGCCGGATGCGCGTCCACAGGGGCGCCTTCGCGATGAGGAGGCCGGTGCGGCAGATCTGCGTCGGCGTGCTGTGTGGCAGCATGCTGTGCGGACGCAGCAGCCACAGGGCGCGCGGCGGGGTCGACCCGCACGCCATGCATGGCCTGCGACTCGGCGTGCTGCCCGGCGGCGGCTGCGGCCGTCCCCAATTCCGGGTTGTTACTGGCGCCGGGGTCGGTGAGCGGCATCGTATGCATGGCCCCTGTCGCCGCATCCCGCGCATACCCACCGACGCTGCCGTGGCCACTGGGGTTCAGCGGCTCCGGCAGCCATCCGGAGCGGGCAGCCACATCTGAATCTGATGTGCGCTGCCGCGCCGGCCGGGCGGAGGAGGCTGCGCCAACACTCAGCGGCCGCTTACGCGTCAGCGCGGTGGCGGTGCCGCCATCTGGCGCATCAGTGGGGTACAAACCGCGCCGATGAGCCCCTGCGTCGGCAGCAGCTGCGGCAGTCGGCGTGGCGGCCTCTTGATCCGCGGCCGGCGCAGCGCCGAAGGGCAGCACGCTGGTCGCGAGGAGGTGCGACAGCAGTGGCTGCAGGGGTGCGGGGTGGCCTGGTGTGCCAGGGCCGGCGGTGGGCGTGGCGGCTTCGGCAGGGGTGGCTTCAGGTGGAGGCTGCAGTGCGCCAGCAAGGCGCACCGGAGTGGGCTGAGGTTGCATGCATCCTGTAGCGCCGACGTGCTGCGGCATGCGGTGTGCCTGTCCCCCAGCACACAGCGTACCTTCTTTGGGGTATCCTCCTGTAGATTGCCAACACACACCATACTCAAACCCCTGGATCACGGCAGCATCGCACAATGCTGGTATGTGCAGCTGCGCCGCTGGTGCCAACATACCCTGATCGTGTGCTGCTGCATGCACTTGACGGGATTTAAAACGCGTTTTGATGATCAGCGAGCAAATGCCGATGAATGTCCTGCTGGGATTGCCAGGACAGAATGCTGAGGTGTCAGTGGGCAGGAAGCGGTCAATGCCCTGCAGCGGTCGCCAAGACAGGCTGATGCGGAAGTGACGCACGACGGACGTAGACCTCAGAGTCCGCCGCAGCATGCACAGCACGCTGCGGCATAGAGCTTGGTTCACCACCTAAGGCGGTGATTTTATTGAGGTCGACGCATGCTGCGCGGACGTTGTGGACGGCAGCCTGCATGGACGCGATGGGGACGGAAGCACATGCACGGGCATGTGCAATTGGATTGGACTCGATTCTCTTCGCGCGCAGCGCGCCTGCTTGCCACCCTACCACCTGTGGACCGCCTGCCGGCGTGGCTTCAAGTGTGCGACCGCCGTGGGGCGGGGCAGCCGGCATCGAGCAAGCCCGGCTTGCATGCTCAGCGTGTACGGCCGGGTTCGGCGCAAACCATGGCGGTGCGCTGGCGCGCCGCGGCGCGCACGCTGGGACGCCGGCGTGGGCGCGCACGGTGCTACGCCGGTATGATGCGGAGGGGCGTGCCACAGCGGCGGACGGGGCCCCGGTGGGGCACTGCGGACTGCCGGAAGCTGTGGACGACCCCGAGGACGGCTCCTCTGCAGATATCGAGGAGCCTGAGCTGCTGCTGTGCCTTGGCAGCTGTTTCTCGCGACCCGTGTTAGGATTGGGGACGTTGCCGCTGCTCGTGCTGCTGGCAGTGGGCCGCATGCGGGTAGGGACCTGGAAATCTGGGCTGCCTGCATTCCACAGCACAGCATGTCATTCCACAGCACAGCACGCACCATATGCTGCGCTCGGCACACGTGAGCCTCGTGTAGAATGGGGCCACCGTGGGGGGTTGAGGAGTGTTGCCGGGCACTGCACACACGGGCAGCGCTGCCACTGACCGCGGCAACTGCGGCAGGCATGGGTGGTGCAGAGAAAGCAAGCAACACATTCGCTAGCATGTCGGTCGCATCACTTTCAGACAGGGGAGAGGCATGTGCACACTGTATGCAGGAAGCATGTGCACAGGCCTGTATGCAGATTCAGCCTGTGATGCCCCGGGCTGTGGTTTGTGCGTGGCCGGGTAGCTGCCCCATCGCATGCATGGGTGTATGTATGATTACATTGCCGGTGTTGGCCAACGTTGGTGCCGGTCGTGGCTACATGTGGTGGGCAGTCTTGGCAGTTGACAGCCGCTGCGACTGTTTCAGTTCTCATATGTAAGCGAGTGTTTAGTACACAGAGATCAACGCACGAGCCCGGCAGCAAGGGCAGCAATCTCGCATACAAGCGAGTGTGCATTCAGGACCGGAAAGACCTGATGACTGGAAACGCCGGGGGGCAGTGATGTAAGGGTTGTACAGGCACTGGCCTGCTGATACTGAAACCTATGTGCTGGTACAGATCGCATGCATGCCCCAATTCCAGATTGTACTGGCATAGAAGTGCCATGCAGTGATTGAATATTGCAGGTGGTAGCAGGTCAGCCTGACATGCTGTATGTACTCTTACATCACATGCTGTGTGTACTGTTACATCGAGGGGCTCCGATCCAGTGCACCACATGCTGTATGTACACTATGTATTATGCAGTGATAGATGTACTGTTACATCGAGGGGCTCCGATCCAGTGCACCAAGCGAACATACATGTGATAGATGTACACTATGTATGACAACATCGCCGTATTTATGAGGAAACTGACACCTCCAACAAGCAGGACCGCGTTCACCCTCAATGCAACACGTGTGTTGGCGATCGCGAATCTGTGTTGGCAAAGCTGTGCTGGCGATCGCAAAGAACAGGTATCCACTATTGGTTGGTCAGGCTGTGCTTGGGTCCACGGCCGTAGTCCCGCGTTCATTCATTCGTAACCACTAGTGAAGTGTAAAGCTGAGATACGCCAGGGCCTCAGCAGCACTGAGGTTTGCGTGCAAGCTAGGCCAAAGGACCGATGCATGATGCATGATCCGGCTACATGGGCCTGCATGAATTGTATGCAAGCTAGGCCAAAGGGTTGCAGTATGTACAGCAATACTGTACGCATGCAGGGACAGCCAGCATGCATGGCTGGGGTTTTTTGTTCCACCTATTTGTGGTATGACACAATTCATGAATCATGCATCGATCAAGGGACCATGGTGTTTTTGAGTTGCATCTGTACTGTGAAAATCAGGCATGTCGAACTTACAACATACTGCGGCATCCTGTGTGGGTGGTCACTGCTTGGCTATGCCATGATGCGCTCAGGTCTAGGTGGAGCGAGCATTGCTGAGAGGGTTGTAAGCCATAGACAACATTTTGCACCATGGGTCCTGCATACGAGGCCCGATGCACATCCAGTGTAAGCAGGGCCATGAGGTGCAACAGGGCCTGGTGCAGTAGGGCCTGATCTTTCAGTTGTGGCTGAGGGTGCCAGCTGCCAGTCACTCGCCTTCCAGGCCGCTGTGCCATGTTTTAAAAGCAGGGTCACAGATGGCAGACAGCTGTGCGGGATATTGTGCGGATTTGGTCCGGACGCACCTGTGGACGAGGCATCTGCAGCCAGTATGGACTGCTGCAGGAGTAGCCACTGGTAGATGTGGAGCTGGCATCGGTACTCGACCTGCTGGGCAACCAGGATGGACCGCAGACGCTGAAATGTTGCAGGTCCGAGAACGTCTGCGATGCCGGACTGCGCTTTAGCGATGTCGAGGTTGCTCCAGACAGTCGCAGCTGGCGTGGGCCGGGGCATGAACGATGGAGGAAGGCAGGCTGGAGATGCTCCGTGCCGGTCTTCCAGAATCCCATCCCCCTGAGACGCCAACTGGGCCGGATTCATGACTCCTGCAGATGCCTTGGTGGCTCAGGTGATGGCATGGCCCAGGCAAAGTCCGATAAGGGCACAGGCGTGGGCATGCTTGCCTGGCCCACAGGAGTGTGTATACAGCTGCGCGAACAGCCTAGCTGAACACACTCCTCACCTATCCATGGCAGATCATTCATCAGTGTGTAGGCGCGGTGATCAAGCACGAGGGCGATGGTGATGGCCAGAACGGCGCGCATGTGGCCTCTGACTCAGCGGCGGAGACAGCAAAGCAGAACGAGTGCACTATCGAAAACGCCAAACAGAAGATACGTGGCATGTGTCGGTGCCGGGCGTAGCGGTTATCTGGATGATCTAATTGCTGGGCAAGGCGAGGGATTGCGGTGCTCAAGGTCGCGCGTCATCGTGAGCCAGCGAGGTGAGTCCGACTGCTTTCCGGCGTGATCGTCTGTCCACCCATCCATACTGTAGCTTAGCATAATTTGCGGCTGCCGATTGAGGGGGGGGGGGGGGGGGGGGGATGTAGTCAGGCTTCAAGGCAGCTGTGTGTGCGAGTCACAGTGGCAATGCTGAATCACGCCCGTACAAGGAGCATTACACTCCTGATCACGGCAGGCACCACTCACATCACAGATAGATTTTAATTTATATGCTTTGTCGGATGATGGCGCAACAAGCCTGTGCGGATGTTGCCAGCAAGCCCTGAGCCCCGGCATATTGTAGCAAATACAGCCTGTCCTCGAAGCCAATCCCGCACAGGCGTAATATAAGCCGTACAGTACAGGCATGCAGACACACCTCGAGATCTTGGAACGCATGAGAGCTCCGGAAGCCCGGACGGGGTATCCACCGGAGATACCTGAGATTCGGCCTGGAATCGCAACCTCGCTTCGGGACCGGTATAAGAAAGGAGAGTAATGAAAGCTCACGTTCGTCGGACTAAGCGGTGCTTGTTCAGGGGGATTGCATTCTGGATAACACGGCTGATGTATCATTTGTCAGGGACCGACGAACAGCCAGCAAGACATCACTGCCAACGGGTGCACGGTCAACAATTAGCCGAAGAGAGCAGTCCATATTCACTGTTAAGTCGCTGCCCTTGCCCATGACCAGCGGATGACCGGCGTGCTCGTTGACTAGATAGTTAGGTCGGTTCAGTCGAGCCTGTTGCTCATCGCTTTCCCGTATCGAATTCGGTGGACGCATGATACCACTCACTATCTATCTCCCGGAGATACGCCACGCCTGCACACCTGTAGCCACCTTAGCAGCCGCGCTGATATGGTCGCCTGCAAGATCGATATCCGGAAACCTTCGGTAACGTAGTTCTAAGTATCTTTATTTATTTATTCCAGGGCCGTGGGTGTGGCGTTGGTCATCTCCGGGTCCACGTTCAACTCACCATTTAGGAGTGTCGCAAACAGTGTTTCCAGACTCCCAAACACGCCAGCTTGGCGGCGACTCAATCTGACGACAACACCATCAGTACGTAGGTTTGACGGTGCTGCCGCGAGGATGTCGTGTACCTGCCTGTGCGCACCGGTCAGAGCGTCCATGAATCCGGCCACCGACACGTATGAACGGGAACAGCATATGCGATGCCTAGCTGGCCTACCAATTCCTCAGCCTCCTCCATAAGTATCTCGGAGTATCCCTGTCGTTCGGTCAAACCAAGAGATCCTACAACTATCTGCATCGGCGTATAGCAAGATCTATATCCATGGATACGCAAAGTCAACGCCCGCGCGGGCGGTGACCGTCTGAATGGCTTCCGGAGTCGTGCACGTGTAGGCCTGTACGAGTTCTGGGCCCAGGGCGTCATGTGAATGGCAAGCAGAAGCGCGATGGCAACAACTCCGGCAACTCCTAGGTAGGCCTGCCCAACTTGCAATTGGCTTCGGACTCCCAGAGATATCTGTACGGCCTCGGGACACCGAAGCGTGAACTGTGTCTGCGGGACATTCCAGACGTATCCTCCGTATCTGTTGCTAGGGCTTGTTGCAGATGGTACGCCACATTCATGCTAGACACGTGTGCTGATATTGAGGTATCTACTAACGTCACAACCATTGAACACGCGCCTGAGCCGTACGATGTGCCAGTGGAACGTGTAGTCTCAACAACGCGCTAGGCCTAGCCAGAACCACATATCATATGCATGATGATTTTGGCAAATCCGGAGGTCATGGCCAGCGTTGGTTCACCCATACACGGCCGTATCCGCCATATCCACAAAATCCACATTCAAAGGCGCCCACGCATGGCCACAAGATGTAATCATACCTACATACACGCGCTGCGGGTGCGCAAGTTCGTGCCAGGTGATCGCTTGGCCGGCTCGCATCTGCTGGGTCGCATGTGAGTCTAGACTCTAGTTGCACGTTCGCTTGGTGGTGCACTGGATCGGAGCCCATCGATGTAACAGTACATACACGCGCTCACGTGATCTGCGCAGGTATCTCGTAGCTGTAGGATCTCGTAGCTGTGGGATGGGAAGTTTGATGGTGCCTGGGATGGGCTCGCCTTTGATGTTTCTGAATTACCACCTGACCGTGCTTTGCATAGCGATGCGAAGTTATGCTATGCTCTCTGGTTTCTGGAGCCGTGTGTTACCAACAGCTCGTTGTGTGTGTGTGTGTGAGGAAGAAGCACTGGCTGCGGTTGAGACAGAGTTGCAAGAAAGAGATGCTGCACCAGGATTGATGGCAGATCTCTGCGAGGTGTTCCCGACGTTTGGTGATGGTGTGGTGGTGGCCTGTGGCCATCTCCTCAGCCATGTGTGTGTGTTGGCTTGAGTACTCTCCTAGTTGAATGACTTTCGTGATTACAACTGGATCGGAGCCCCTTGATGTAAGGCGGGGGCTCTAGCTGAAAGCTACGAAACACTGACAGCGGATATCCCCGCTGCATAGCAAGCTACAGATTGCTCCAGCTCCAGCTCCAACTTGCTCATTCAAGTGAACTCCGACCATACCAGATAGCCTCCGGTCCGGAGCTGCACTGGCGGACACACGTACACAACAAGGGCAACCAGTCGTTCGGTCCGCTGCAGCTATTGCCTCTCCCGCATGAGCAAGACAACACTCCACATTATGTACTGCATCGCAAACAATCTGCAAGCTACCAGTAGTACCCAAAAAAAAATTGCCAAGTGCACAGTACAGGTGCATTTGCAGGCCATTCTGCAGCTGCTTGCATAGGTCACATGTGACCACGCGTATGCATGGCAGCAATGCGGCGTAGATATCAGCTTTATGCGGATCCGGATAGATTTGTGTGATATTCCAGAGGTGCCTATGTACTCGTCACCGTGCGCAGGTAGACCCTGTAAAATTTTTCCCAAGAACAATATTATCAAAGTGAACCAAGTGCTGTCGAGAAGCACCTCAGGCTCGAGCCTTCCAAAGTTTTCCCGTATCATTACACTCGGACACCTGCCGCTTCCGTGTGCTATGACAGATCTACAAGAACCATTACAATAACATTCTAGAATGCTGTGCATGTGGCAGAATGTGCACTGTGAGTCTACGATGTTCGCCCGCAGCAACATGCAACGTCACAGCCTGCCATTCAGCCAGTCAAAACACAACTGTTACAGCTTCACATATTGTACACTACTTAAGCTGTATGGATCTCACCTGTGGCAGAATGTGCACTGTGAGTCTACGATGTTCGCCCGCAGCAACATGCAACGTCACAGCCTGCACTTCGCACACAGCACAATCAATGTCCTAGGTATCAATGCCAACTCACAGCAGTATGCAAACAAAGTCCAAGAGACACGTACCTGCCATTCAGCCAGTCAAACACAACGACTGGTGAACTGGCAGTCAGTCCTATATGTGACAGCGAACTTGCTGATCACCATGCAAATCTATGCATCAACATCCTACTCCCGCAGTCTCATGCATGCATTGCTGCACTGCACCTGCGGCCACACCAACGACTAGCTTGCACTCAGTTGCCTAAAGCCTAGATCTGCCACACACCCCCTCAAGCACTGTCGCTTGGTGGTGGCTTCAAATATCCAGCAATTGCATTGGTCAGCATAGGCCCGGACAATGCCTTTGTCAGCATGTCAGCCTTCTGCTCCTCAGTAGACACAAATTCCACCGACACCTCACCACGCAAGTACCTGTTCCTAATGAAATGGTACTGCACATCAATGCCAGCTACTCCAGCAGTCCTCTGCTTCATCAGCTGAAGCGCACTCTGGTTGTCACAGTACAATGGCATGCACTGAACCTTACCGTAGACATCACTCAGCAGCTTCCTCACCCACAGTGCTTCCTTCACAGCCATTGCTGCTGAGATGTACTCCGCTTCACTCGTAGACGTCGCCACCACCGTCTGCAGCTTGGATGCCCACAGAATCGGCCCTCCGTTCATCGTCATCAGCATCCCTGAAGTGCTCTTCCGACCATCAAGCTCTCCTGCCAGGTCTGCATCTGAGTAGAGCCGCATCACCGCCTCTCTTGGCATGCCCAGCTCCTTGAAGTCCGCCTCAGTGTATGCCCGCACCCCCTGCTCTCCACGTGGAGGACTGTACTGGTACATCAGCCCCCAGTCCCAGGTCCCTCGCACGTATCTAAGCACACGTTTCATTGCCGCGAAATGCACATCTGTGGGGCTCGACATGAATCGACTCAGCACCCCCACAGGATATGCGAGATCTGGCCATGTGTGAGTGGAGAGGTACAGCAGTGCACCCACCGATTCTGAGTAGCCCGCCTTGCGCTGGTCATCATCCGTCAGTGGCGAGCCAGACGTCTTCTGCAGTTTGTGTCTTTCCTCCATCGGCGTCGCCTTGGGCTTGCAGTCCCACATGCCTGCCTTCTCCAGCATGCGCTTGGCGTACTGCCCCTGACTCAGCATCACCCCCTGGCCCTTCACTTCTGCCACCTCCTGCCCCAGAAAGTAGCTCAGCTCGCCCAGGTCTTTCACTTCAAAGTGCTTGCTGAGGTCCGCAACTGCCTTGTCATCTTCCCCCTCAGCTGCCAGGATGGCAGCATCGTCGACATGGACCAGGAAATACACCCTGTCGCGTCCAGTCCCTCGAATGAACAAGCACGGATCATGCTCTGACTCCGTGTACTTGTCGCTGATCATCGCCTTTGTCAGCTCTTCATTCCAGGCTCGCGGCGCCTGCTTCAGCCCATACAGAGCTTTCCGCAGCCTCCACACCTTGTTGCCTTGCCGCAGCTCGGGCGGCGGGCGCACGTACACCACCTCCTTCAGGTCCGCATGCAGAAACGCCTTCAGCATCGCACGCGTCCTCTCAGACAGCGTTCGGTTGATCCGCTCTGCTCTGCCGTTCTGCTGCGGTCTTCTTGCCACACTGTGCTGCATGATGATGCCCCGCTTGCTGCACCACCACTTCAGCTCACCCTTGAACTCAGTGCCGTTGTCCGAGCGAATAATTTTCACCCACATTACAGGCTTCTGCGGTGTTTGCAGCTGCCTCTCCCACTCTTTCAGGCGCGTCACCAATGCTTCTGCGACCTGATCCTTTGTGCGCACACAGATGACTTCAGCATAGCGGCTGTAGTCGTCCAGCAGCGTCACCGCATATTTCTCTCCTTTCAGCCCCGGCACCCGGATCTCCATCATATCCGTGTGCACAAGCTGTAGCGGCGCCTCTGCCTCTGAGTCTGAGCGGGGGTAGTGTGCCCGCGGCTGCTTCGCCAGAGGACAAATCTCACATGCCTTAGCATCATCGGCTGGCCACTTCACCTCGCCCATGCCGGTCACCACCTTCTCGGCGCGTCGCAGATTCTGCATGCCCACATGGCTGTAGCGTCTGTGCCACAGCTCCGCCTGCTTGGCCACGTACGCGTGGGCTGGATGACGATTGGCTGACGTTTCTGGTACCATGTGACAGTTCATATAGTACAGCCCGTCCCGCAGTGTTCCCGTCAGCACCACATCTTCATCGGAATCACGAACTGTCAGCTGACCTCGTCTGCCTTCCCATGAACCGTTGACGGAGTTCACGTAGCCACCTGACAGCAGATTCATGTCCATGCTCGGCACGCATAGCACATGCTTCAGCGTCACAGTTGACCCATTCTCCATCTCCAGCAACGCCTTGCCCGCGCATGCCACCACGTGCTCTTCCTTCCCGGCTAGAGTCACAATGTCAACCGGCGTGTCCTCCTTGTCGTGGACCAAGCTCAGGTCACTCACAAAGTTGTGAGTCGCGCCTGTGTCGAACACTAGCATGTCCGGCCTATCTGCACGGACCGTTACAGTCGCCGCTGCGACGCTTGCATCTGCCCTGACCGACAGTGCTTTTCCGGGCTGAGAACTCTCCTTACCACCTGCCCCTTCACGCTGCTGATCCCGGAACCACTTCATTTCCCGACCCGCAGACATGTCATCTTTCCTCTTTCTGCATGCTCGCCATCTGTGGCCATCCTTACCACAGTAGTGGCATGGCCCCTGCGTCGGAGCCCGCGCCGCGGCCGCATGCCCTGTTAACTTTCGCTCTGGCAGAAATGTTACGAGATCCTTGAAGGTATCGCAGATGACCTCCAATGACGCTCCACGCCGCACATCCGCGCCCAGTTGTGGCCCAACCACACTTCCCAATGTCGGTCTTATGCCCTTGACAAACTGACTGACAAGAAGAGTTTCCTGACCCTGCATGCCCGCGTCCTCGAAGTCCTCGCGGAGCATCAAGACCTCATCAATGTACTTTTGGACACTCTTATCTCCTTGTCGCAGGTCGTTTGCTTTCTGCAACATGGCGTGTCTGCGCATGTATTGGTTCCCTTCATGCTCATGATGCAGCGCCTGCCACGCCGCCATCGTTGTTTGCGCGCCCTGAACCGTTCTCAACAACGCTTCTTTCAGACCGAACTTAATGACCGCCCTAGCCTTCCTGTCCTCGGCTACCCCGGCGTCATCATCCTCAGCTGGCTCCTCGGTCAGCCATCTTTCCCACCCCTTCATGGTGAGGGCTGCCTCCATGTGGGCGAACCACTGACGGAAGTTACCGTCCCGCCCCAACTGCTGGATCCGACCCACGCCACTGCCAAATCCGACATGCCCCATATTGCCACCCAGTTACGGCCTGGCCACGCAAACAGTTACGTATTGCGTCGGGATTTGTTGCCCAGTTACGGCACAACTACGGAATTTGTCTGCAGCGGGTTCACACTCTCGTGACGGGCCCCATAACCTGTGGCAGAATGTGCACTGTGAGTCTACGATGTTCGCCCGCAGCAACATGCAACGTCACAGCCTGCCATTCAGCCAGTCAAAACACAACTGTTACAGCTTCACATATTGTACACTACTTAAGCTGTATGGATCTCACCTGTGGCAGAATGTGCACTGTGAGTCTACGATGTTCGCCCGCAGCAACATGCAACGTCACAGCCTGCACTTCGCACACAGCACAATCAATGTCCTAGGTATCAATGCCAACTCACAGCAGTATGCAAACAAAGTCCAAGAGACACGTACCTGCCATTCAGCCAGTCAAACACAACGACTGGTGAACTGGCAGTCAGTCCTATATGTGACAGCGAACTTGCTGATCACCATGCAAATCTATGCATCAACATCCTACTCCCGCAGTCTCATGCATGCATTGCTGCACTGCACCTGCGGCCACACCAACGACTAGCTTGCACTCAGTTGCCTAAAGCCTAGATCTGCCACAGTGCATGCTATCATGATGTTGTACGTGCTTCCCATCAACGCTGCTGATGACATGCTCTATATCTGTCACACGATGGCTTGGATCGATCGAGCCACTACGCGTATCGGCGCCGATGGGAGGAAGCGTGTAACAGAAAACACAATCACAAGCAGCACAGTCACACCACATTTTGGCATGAACCACCTTCACAAGGAACACTATCGGCAGCGCAAGCACGCAGCACACTGGCCCAGCATGACACGGCGTACTGTTGGTTGTCCATGCACAAGCACCAGGTGCTGGGGACTGTGGCACCGAGCCGGCACGATCGCAATGAAGTCAGCGCAGAGCGGCCACAGCAGCCAGCGCGGCCATGGATATGGCATGATGCCGCATTGTACAGGCGGCCATGTGCGGGACTGCCTTGGCCCCCGCCAAAGACCACATTGTGCCTGAGCCAGTGCCAGTCCACCCCCGGGCTGCGGCCATGGTCCCTGCAGGGTCGACCGTCGGCCGTGGCTGAAGATCTTCATGGGCAGGGATGGGGGTTAGAGAGGGGGGGGGGAGAGCCGGGGGGGGGGGGGGGGGTGGCTAGTGCATGGAACAAAACAAACCATCACAAGCCTTCGTCCGTATGGATCCATGACCCCTGCCCTTCATGTGCAAGCCCTTCCATATGCATACCGGGTAAGTGCCTTATGTTTGTGTGTGTGTTACACAGTGATAGATCTAGGACTCAGCAGCGCCGAGGCAACAAGCAGACAGACCGACCACCGTAAGCACCAAGGCCATGCGCCGCACGAGCAAATGCCAGAACGAACTAGCGCCAGCTCGAAAGCAGACAATCACACACCACGCAGTACCACGCAGGCCACGCGCACACCAAACACACAGTCAGCGTGTTTTTACACATGTGTACAACTACTGCAACGTGTGTGCAGTGTTACCTTGCCGCGATAGGTTTTGCAATATGCACCATGCTCACACGCATGCAACAGGTGCACGCCTGTAGACACAATATGCACGGCATCCTTGTCGAAGACGCTTGCAGACTATGCATGCTTGGTGTTCGAGGAACGAACGCACACTGGCTTTTGGTGAACAGTGGAAGCGCCGTTTAGCATCTGCCCGCGTCGAGCGTGAGGTTCCGGGGCACCCGGGCACTGGATTTAAATTTGATGGACTGCTCAGAAACGTACGTTGACCACTGGCACGCCTTGTGACGGTACATAGTCGAGTTATGCATCCATCTGAACATCAGACCTTTTCGTGGACTACGTCACAGTGGTATCGAGCTGGGGTTCCCATGCGGCATGACCCGAGATCGAATCCTCTAGTTCTGGATTTCGTTAGGCGTGGTCATGCACGCACGGCCCTTGTGGTCCACGAATTGGTCGGAGCTTTCTCTCCTGCGCCAAATCGAGTCAGCCTCGAAGGGGTTCGAAGCGTGTAAGGGGGGGGAGCTCTGTGACGGTACATAGTCGAGCTATGCATCCGTCCGAACATTAGACCTTTTCATGGACTACGTCACACGCGTGCGCGCACTGGAAGCTTAAGGTTTGTACCTGTTGCTGCCCATCTCATGAGCGGGAGATGCCTTGAACTGTAAGAATTCGTCAACGTGGCCGCTTGCTAGTACACAGTGCGTGCAACGTCACATCCCAGCCTCTGATGCATCTAGTGTTGATATCGAGCCGCATGGCATGCCGCAGTCAAGGCAGCGGCCGCATGCATGCGGACCACTGCATTAACATACTGCGTTGCAGTGTCCATCGCATCGGGAGCATGCACCACAACCAGTTCTTCGTGACTGTGCTGGGAGTTGATATGGTCTGCCCGATCAGTGACGGGCACTGTGCCTTCCATTCCCCACAGAGCGCCAGCTGCCTGCGAATAAGATCTATGGCAAAGGTGTGCACCCCCGACTCTGCTGTCGATGTAATGCGTCGGCCAAAGCTTGACCAGTTCGACACAGGGACCTCCGCGAGCGCTGTCCGGGCTGCACTGCTCGCAATACTGCGCCTGCAGCTGAGGCGCTCGGGTCAGCTGCATTTGCAATGGCTCAGCGTGGTTTGATGTAAACGGATGGAAATGTTTCGTTTGGATCCGCCGTTCGAGCTGACTTGAAAGGATGGGATCCCTGCTTGATGGCGCGGCGCGGCATGCCCGATCGGACGCCTCATGTGTTACACAGTGATAGATCTAGGACTCAGCGGCGCCGAGGCAGCAGACCAGGCAACAAGCAGACAGACCGGCCACTGCAAGCACCAAGGCCACGCGCCGCACGAGCAAATGTCAGAACGAACGACGCCTCATGTGCGCAGCTGCAGATGCATGCCCCCATCACGAGAACACTCCATGGAGCTCCACACAGGCATGTCCAGCAGCACTGCATTACCACACTGGAGCAAGGCAAACTTATGCCTTTTCAGGCAGTCATGATCATATGCCAAGTGCCTTTGGCGACTCATAAGCACTCCAGGGCGGTGTAGGGCGGTGTCGAGTAGCTATGCCATTGGCTGGGAGCTTGCAATTGGCGCTGACCCGCAGTCCAATGGAAGCTGCGCACGCATCTGATTGGCAGGACCACATGCATAGACCTGCGCACTTTGAGCCGCTGTCACCTTGAGCCGCTGCTAGAGCCACAGCGTGAGTATTTGAGTTGCAATCCGTATGGTCTTGCTTGACTGATGTCCGCGGCCCGGTACCATGATCACCCGATGCATGCACAGCCCGGGGTCATGACGATCAGCAGTGCTTGCATCGCGCGCCACGCAATGCCCACCACCACCAAAAAACCAGCTTACACCTACCAACACTGCTGCTTCGTCTTTCGTCGTTAAAGCAAGCGTTGTGGCCATGTGGTCGTGGCGACCAACTGTCCTTTCTTGCCTGCCCTTGATCAGCGAGACATCAGATGACAGCGTCTGCCGTGAAAATGCACCCATGCCATTGAAAGGCAGAAAATGCGGCAGGCGCGGACATACGACCTGCGTGGCCGGCGATGTACCTATGTATCGAGGTCACAGCGCGTGGTTGCGTCGTGCTGAGTTGCATACGTGAGCGGGTGCTCGCAGACCGCCAGCGCTTTGTGTTGGCATGCCATCGTCATCGCCGCAGTGCACCGCTCATGGCCAACACGACAGGTTCAGCTGGAAGCTTCGTCATTCCACCGACTCCCCGCACGGACGCTACCTTTCAAATGTGCATCAATCTCAGTCAGCCTGAGGTCCCTGGCCTGGCTGCTGACAGTGTGCATGCCTGTCTGGCCAACTGCTACACTGCAGCAAGAGCTGGTGCAGCTGCAGCAGGGCGAGCCTGCTGATGCCAGACGGCATGTGCCTTGGTGGCTCTGCATCAGTCATTTCTAGACATGGCTGTGGGCTGTGGGCTGCACCTGTTGCTCCTCCCGTCTAACAAGTGCCTAGACCTGCAGTCACCACCAGTGCAGCATCCAGGTCCACAGTCAGCACCGGTGCAGCACCCAGGTCCAACCTCCACACACATTCCACAGCCACCAGGCACAGCTACAGCTACAGTCACGTTGCGCAGCAGCCACCAGTGACACATTGGCCAGATCTAGGGCCACAGTCTCAGGGGCGTGTGTCCTCACCTCAGCAGTGCTGGCAGCAGTGCTGCGGGCAGCTGGCATAGTAGCTATTGTAGATGTACTACATTTACATTTAGTCATTGTAAATTGAATTACTTGCCTGCTATTGCTGTGGCAAGAAAGCCACAATCCTGCCAGATCCGATGCATGCCGTGACTGCACTGCATGACTTCCATCCACGGACCGGCATCCACGATACGGCGATGTAATCATACATACATACATCTAGTGATCAGAAAGCATCTGCTGGGTAGCATGTGAGTCTAGAATCTAGTTGTACGTTCGCTTGGTGCACTGGATCGGAGCCCCTCGATGTAACTGTACATCTAGTGATCAGAAAGACCATGTCCAGGGTAGCATGTGAGTCTAGACTCTAGTTGTACGTTCGCTTGGTGCACTGGATCGGAGCCCCTCGATGCCCTCGATGTAAGAGTACATTGCAGACAGTGGCCCATGCATAGGCCGATTGCGATCCCGAGCAGGCTGGAGAGGAGTGACAGGAACGTCACGTGAAGCGCGCTGTGCCCTGCAGATGGACCTCAAGGTGGCCGCCATGGCCGTGCTTGTCAGCGCGGCAAGCGCAGCAGCGACGGGCTGCGGCGTGCTGGGTGCTGTGTGCTGCAACATCGCAGACAACAACCCCAACATCGGCGACTGCGACGCCAAGTCCTCCTGCTGGGAGGGCATATGCATGGAGTGCGGCCTTGACGGCAAGCCGGTATGCAACGGTGAGCTGCCCTTCCATAATGATTAATACTGTCTCAGCGGGCAGTGACAACTGGTATGTTTAGGGTTTAGGACATGATCAATATCAGTCGATGCCCCTTTCATGAAACACTGCTGGTTCCTTGGCCACGCACCCTCCCTTCATGCATCTGGCTTCCACGCACCGCATCCCCCCCACACGGGCGACAGGATGCACCCACAGCTGATGCTGCGTGTGCTATGCTGCGTGTGCTATGCGTGCAGTGGGCGCCCCGTGCCTGTCGGACGACCTCATGGTGAACAGTCAGCACTTCTGCGTCGCCATCCCGCAGACGCATGAGGAGGACTGCGGGACGCAGGGGGAGGTCTGCTGCAGCGACGACGGCTGCAAGGCGGCCAACCTCATCTGCATGATGGGCTCCTGCGTGCCCTGCGGCGAGCTCAACAACCCTACCTGCCCCAGTGCGCTGCCCCTGTCCCGTCACCCTCTCCGCCACTGGTGGCCACCCTCACCCCCTCGGCCGCCTTGCACGTGTCCAGCACCCGCCACAGTGGCACCTGCACCCGGGACCATCCGGGCTGCTGTGGTGTTTATGGTACCATAACTACCGGTAGGTTAAAGTCTAGTAGACACTCTGGTAGACACTCTACGGCATTTGGCCATGGCTGCATTTCCATGATTCAAACCTGTGTGTCTACCACCTTGTGGAGCATACCTCTGTAACGTATCTTGCAGTAGACACTCTAGCAAGAATCTCATGTACATCGCAACTTATCACTGCTGCGGCAGACTCTTAGATCAGCGTTTTGGCATCAAGCGTGGCCAAGGCCGATGTTGAGAAGGCCATGCATATGCAGCCGGAGACAAGTGCGACCGCAACCTCGTGGAGGAGGGCGCCTTCTGCGTCAAGCCCGCCCCCCCGCCCCCGCCCCCCCCTCCCACCCCGCCCCCCTGCGGCGGCGCCGGCGAGGCCTGCTGCCCTGGCGCCGGCTGCGACCTGCACTCGCTCACATGCATCCGCTCCACATGCACGCCGTGCGGCGCCGACACGCAGCCGGCATGCACCGAGGCCGGTAGCAGCCCCTGCAACACCGGCCTCGTGAACAACGGCGGCACCTGCGGCGCTCCCCTGCCAGAGCCGGTGCCGGAGCCAGTGCCAGAGCCGGTGCCCGAGCCGGTGCCGGAGCCGGAGTGCGGCAAGAAGGACCAGCCGTGCTGCAACAGCCCGGCCAACAACCCCAACATCGGCGACTGTTTCGGCGACAACCTCGGCTGCTGGGAGGGCACATGCATGGACTGTGGCATCAACGGCAAGCCCGCGTGCCTGGGTGCGCCGCCGCTGATCGACTGCCACACCGGCGCCGGGATGCTGCGGACTGTTGGTGTCCAGCAGGACCACAGCACACGACCGTAAACGCGGGCCATGGGCCTGCAATGTAACGCACGTTTCAGCATCCATGCATGCTAATTTACTAGCATTGTATTGGTAGACTGCGTACTCAGGTATTGAGGTATAGCTGTATGGGCATGCACGCAATGCCAGAGCGAGGTAGGTCGCAAGTGTGACGGTCATCTGATGTGGAGTCCGCTCCAGTGTCTTTGCTCCGGAGTCATGCTGCGCGTGCTGTGCAGTCGGACAGCCCTGCGAGGCTGGCCTGATCAAGAAGGAAGACTTCTGTGTGCCGGGGCCGACCCCTGTGCCCGACCCCGAGCCCACCCCTGTGCCCGACCCTGAGCCGACCCCTGAGCCTGTGCCGGAGCCAGAGGAGGAGGAGGTTGACGAGGAGGACGATGAAGATGACAAAGACGACAAGAAGAAGTCTGGCGGGAAGCGCTTCTTCTTCTTCAAGTTCGGCGGCAAGAAGTTTGAGCCGTGGTGGTAAGCCGCAGGCTGGCCGCGCAGGTCGGGCGCGCGCTGGTGCTGGTGCGAGTCTCTGCACGCCTGCTAGCTGCGCTGTGTGCTGCGTGTGCGGTGTGATACGGCGAACTGCGAGGGAGAAAGAGCCGGGTATTTTGCGCTTTGGAATGGGTTGGCATGGCTGTGAGGGTGTGTGCGACGAGGTGAGCGTGCTGTGCAGGACGCTGCGGCCCCAAACTGCGGCAACGCGGCGTGGCGGCCACGCACCTGCCAGACTGCGCTCATCAGGCCAAACATCAATAATAGTCCGGGCCAGTGCCTCCATTTTTCCATTTCTTGTGCACGTCCTGTGCAAGCAGAGGCACATAGGCAATGGGGCGTCGCATTGGCTTTTCGCGGCTGCATTGGAGCAGCACGCAGCATGCAGCACGCGGCAGGTGCCGCTGGGCTGCTTTGCTAGGGTCCTGCGAGGCACCTGCGACTGTAAGGCGTGCCACAAAGGTCAGAGGCAGCGGTTCAATTGTAGACTCCGGTGTAGACAAGCCGTCTGCTGGACCAGTTGGGTAGGGATGAGCTCATGCATGTCTTGACGTGGAGCAGCTGAGCGTTCATGCATGTCTGCGGAAATCTCATTTGTTAGTAGATCAGGCCATTTTCAACCCCAATAGTCACTGCCGCTTCTCGCGCCTGTTTGCGTGGCCTTTACTCGTAGAATGAGCGGTGCGAGGCGGGCGCTGTTTGTAACAACCTGCTTCCTCTGTGCTAAAGTACGCTAAGCACTTCAGGGCCTTGAGAGCCAATTGCACCATGCATGACATCGTACATGACTCACTGTGACATGAGCGGTGGTGACCGGATGATCCCACCATTGTTTGCTTACGCGCACATGTGCAGACTTCCCAGGTACTGTAGGAACGGCACCGCGCCACAGCTAAGCATGTTTCTCAGTGGCTGCCCAAACCGGCAAGTTCGAACTCACTGCAGGTGGTGGGGGAGGTGGTGGGGGTGTGGGGGCATTGCATCGCATAACGAGATTGTACTTATTGGAACATGTATCTTTCATTCGCTCACAGCTGCAATTGCAATTACGATTTAGGTCGCTCTGGAGCTGCAAGCAAATAGCCTTGGCAAGGCACATGTGATTTAGCCGCTGCGCCGCTGGTGGTCACGGTCACTGTTGGTTGCAGCAGTAGGTGTGATCAGACAGACAAGTCTAGAATCTCACGGAACCGCATCTGCATGCGTGCTGGTGGCACCCCTCAGCCCAAACTTCATGTGTTGCACTGGGATATATCATGTGACATTGGTTGTGGAGGGAATGCTACAAGCTGTGCATGCATTCTTTCCAAACATCTGCAGGAGCACACAGCAGGCAGAGAGCCTGCATGAGTGTATATGAAGTGCATCCAGGTCTGCTCATGCATACTGTGGAGTTGCCATGATCGATATGCATCATAGAAGTCATGCTCACTTCGAGAGACACGCATCAGGCCTGCGGGCGACATTGGTCATGCACCAAAGCATTGACCTGCTTACTTCGCAGCGCAAGTGTTTGAAATTGCGGAGATGGTTGTAGTCTTGTGCAGCACACGTCTTCCTTGCGAGAACTGCGGGGTGCTGTCTGAGGGTAGGAATGTCGACACTGTCAGAACACTGACGCATCCAGTTTTGAGAAGGCTTTTTGTTACATTGTGGGTCTACACGTCTCCCATAGACGTGACGAATTATATAACACCCCAGAGTCTTGTCCCCGGCTTATTTGCAGACATCATGACTGCCGCCATATGTCGACTCTAGAGCATCCCGCAATGCGGGATTGAATCGAAACTTCATTCAGGCGGTCGCATCGCCCGCTGACAGGCACTGTGTGTCAGGGTTACTTCACCGCCGCGTACTGACATGTAGAAATGTGGCCAGGCGTTGACATGCCGTGGGGCCCTGTGTATGCATCACCGCCGGGCACTCCACGCCCGGCTCGCGCTTGGTGGCAGCAGCACTCACATGCATCCGATCAGCTCCACAGAGATCGTGCCCAGAGGAGGAATGGACCCACTGCACACCACCAGCCATCAGCCGTCACGCATTGCCACCCAGTCTGAAGGGTTTTCCATTCACAGCACAGCACAGCACACTCAGCACAGCACACTCAGCACCGCATGCTTAGCACAGCACATTCATCCCACTGGTGTAAACTGGCGTGGCAATGGAGTGGTAGGCACAGGCGTGATTGTTTTGGTGACATTTTGGTAAATTCTTGCAAAGCAGAATCTCTCCAGCGGTTGGGGGGGCGCACGTCGCAGGGTTGTAGAAGATGGAAGCCTCGCCGGGCATGACGCCGCCGAAGGAGAAGATCTCGCCGGGCACCGAGTTGGGCATGTCCGGGGAGGTGAAGCTTGGGCCGACGTCTGTGCCGGCGTCGTACGCGTTGACCGGCTGCGACATGCCCTCGATCCACTCGCCGTCCTTGCACAGTGGCCACGAGTCCAGGCCGGTGAACCTGCACACCAAGCCCTGTCTTGGAACACGTCACACACACACCACTCCCTCTTTTGAACACCCGGCCAGGCCCGACTGAAACACACTGGCACAGCACGCTGGCACAGCACGCTGGCACAGCACCGTGGCACATCACCCGTAGAACAGCACATGTAGCACAGCACACGCGGCACAGCACGGCCAGTCCAGCCTCGCGGTACTCCACCAGCGTACGGCCGAAGCGGTAACTACACACTGTAAGCCTTGCACAGCGGCGGCACCTCCAGCTGCTTGCAGGGGCGATGCTTCCACACCCGGGAGGGCAATCAATCAGGCAGAGGGGATGGTTTCATGTTGCACCCATGACATCACCTAGGCCTCGGGGCACGCATAACATCACCTGTGCTCGGACCCCGTGCGACACAGCCCCAGGGTCAGCCACACACACACACACACACACACACACACACACACACACACACACACACACACACACACACACACACACACACACACACACACACACACACACACTCTCTCTCTCACAAGGTCAGCTACACGGAGTGGCGGCATGGGCACGCACCAGTCGGGGCTTGGGGCGAGCATGGAGGCGATGGAGAAGTAGGGGTAGCCCGCGGTTGCGATGACGATGCCGGTGCCGTTGCAGACGCCGGACATCGGGGCGCACTCGATCGCGATGGGCTCGCCGCACGAGTCGCCGCACGCCTCGACCTCCCCGAGGAAGATGTCGCCCATACCGGTCTCGGCAATCTGCTGGATGCCTGGAGCGGACTCCTCGCCCTGGCGCCACATCACGAACCTGCACCGCCACCGACCAAGCCTCAGCACACCTCAGCAGCCGTGCAGGTTCTGGTCAACGGACGCAATACTTGGTACCAGAATGTCCAACCAGGCAAACAGCACAACCCGCCGCTGTTGCTGCTGCATGGATTATTGCATGGCTCCATGCACAGAACATGCCGCTGCCACAGCTGTGCAGGTGAGCTGGCCGTTCTGTGACCGTCAGACCGGGGATGCGTGGCGCTGCATCAGCACAGAGCATGGAGCACAGAGCCACTAAGGCAGCCGTGCGGGGCAGCAGTGCTGCCATCAAAAGGCAACGAGGCAGCGGGTGCGTACGACTGGTCATGTGTGACGGTGAAGAAGGGAGAGAAGAAGCCCATAGGGTCCATTGGGAAGTCGACAGGGTGGCTCTCCGGGCTCCACTCCATGTTGACGGTGACGCGGTACTCGCAGATCCCCTCGCACGCGGCGGTCGGCGCGGACGCGGCGGCCGCGGTTGCAATGCCCTCCGGGAAGAAGCCCCCAGCAGACTCGCCGCCGAGGTAGACGATCGCGAGCACCTGGTCGACGGAGCGGGAGTAGACGAGGCCAGAGGCGTCGGTGGGGACGATGTTGGCTTCGCCGTACGTGCCGTCGATGACGCCCTGGTCGAGGTCGTCCGGGCCGTCGACGCTGTCGCGCAGGTCGGAGATCAGCTCCACGACGTTGGCCACGGGGCCGAACGGCGTCTCAGTGGCCGTGTTGACGAGGTCGAGCAGCAGCGCGCGGATCGCGCCGGCGTGGTACGCCTCCACGGCGAGGATTGCCGCCGCCGCTGACAGCGTCTCTGCACACACATCGACCCACGTCGGCACTGTGAACTCGTTTGTAATCTTAGACTAGCGGCCGGAAGATGGGGAGTCACAGCATGCACAGCACGCACGGCATGCGGGGCGCACCGCCGTCGACGAGGTCGGTGAGCGGGGCGACGGCGCCGCGGTAGGCTGTGACGCCGACGTCCTCAAAGATAAAGGCGCCGTGCAGGAAGAAGATGTCATTGGCATAGGGGTCAAAGTCGGGGGAGAGGGTGGCGCCGGCGGCGGCGTTGGCGGCAGCGATAAAGGCGGGACCGATGTCGATGGCCGGGCACGGCACGGCGGCGTCGCCGAGGGCTGTGCGCAGGAACTCCACATGCGCGATCTCATCCGCCGCAATCTCCTCGGCGATCGACTGCATGCAGTACCGTCTGTCAAGTCACACATGGCATGATTTCACTCATGCCAGAACCGGAGCAGCTGCGTGCTGTGTGCGACGTCACATACGGCCAAAGTGCGGGGGTGACATGGGGGTGGCTACAGGGGTCATAGATGGCTACAAGGGTGGCGGGTGGCGGACTTGGAGCTCAGGGGAGAGGGAGGCCTTGCGGCCGCCGACGGGGGCGGGGCCGCCGCCGCGCTGCGCCTCAGTGAGGCCGCGGCCAAAGGCGGCGTAGGAGTAGAACTCGGCCTCGAGGCACTCGAGGTTGAGGGCAAAGTTGAGGATGTCGGTGCCAGTGGCTTCGGACGCGCTGGCGGTCACGGCGAGCACTGCGCTGACGGCTATGCCGAGAGTCTGTGCCTACAGCGCCGACCGCGGGTGAGACCAGGCTGTTGCTGGCAAAGAGTGCTCGATCGCAGTGCTGGGGCCATGATCTATCACAGCGTAACACAGAGTGCTCCGTCACAGTGCAACACAGAGTACTGTCAGCCTGGCCAGCTGTTTGGGGCCTTCACAGACTGCTACAAGGATGTTGCAGGGGCTCGCTGTTGGCCAACCGCTGCTTCTGAACAGTCGGCGAGACTAATCTGTGGCGCGATGCTCGATGTTTTTTCTTTTCTCCGTCACGGTGTTGCTGCTGTGTGGCTGCGGTGGCCCGCGATGACCAGCACTGTATGTGACCACAGGTGCCGCAACACATTCCTCGCGCAGCTGTGCGCAGTGTATAATCGATGTACAGGTCCACTACAAAGTTGAGCTACAGGTGCGCATCGACCTCGAGAGCAAGTCTCTGCGAATGGCTGGCTGCAGTTGCAGCAACAGGCGGTATGACTGACCAGCTGCTGCACTGAGCCTCGGCCTGTCTGTGCCCGTTGCAGCACTCTGCCTCGAGCGGGCAGCAATGACAAAAGACACACCTTCATCACTGCTGGTAATCTGCTGCCAGGTGAAGTATGCTCCGGCTGAAGTCGGCGCTGATTCCTGCATGGCAGGTGCTCTCGTTGCGTCGAACGTTCAGCTATCGTTGCGTTGTTTTCGGACAACATGCACATCTACCGATCGAACCGGCACACTCTGATTCGCAATTAGTTGTCTGCTGCACGGTAGCTGTCCAACTGGTTTGATCTGGTGCAAGCGGAATGCCGGACGTCGTTGGTCAAATGTGCCATCGGAGCGGCATCATAGATTCATGTCCAAACGATCGATCACACAAGGCACATATGCATGCCATTGTCATGGGCTGCGCGCCGCAGTTGACCGCAGCCGAGACGACCCCAATAGGAGGATGACCACAGTCCTCCGCATAAAGAAACTTGAAACGAGAAACGAGGCAGATTATGTTTTCTCCGATGCAGCTAGTGCGCTGGATCCAGAATGCGCACCGTGGAAGGTTGAACTCGCGGAAGAAATTGAAGCGGACTGGTCACAGCAGCTGGTGAACAGCAATGGTTCGCCAAAGTGCGCAAGGTGCAGGAGTCTGGGCAGCTAGGGAGGTGCTACGGCTGAGAAGTGTTGGTGGCGTCGACTTGCAGCACTTATATGGTTAAAGCAGGCGAACAGGCGGGCATGGCCGGCAGATCCACCCAGCTGGACCTCAGCTCGCGGTGCGAGAAGCCTCTGCACACCACTGGTACCGCCTAACGCTATGATTATGTTCGGGCATGACAGGCACACCCGATGACCCCATAAGCTCAGGAAGCATTATGACGATGCAAATTGATAGGCTACGAGCATCGTATTTTGGCAAAGAAAGTGTGTCTGCCGCTTGGCAGCTTGTTTTGCACAGGACACACCGCATACGCATGCCGTTGCACGAGTTTGGCACACCGTGTCAGGAGCATGAAATTATGCTTCTAGCAATGGATTTGGCAGGCACGCACGCCTCCGCGGCTCGCCCCACCAGATGCTGCGCAGGGTAGTTCATACCCAGCTGGCTTGTGCGCATGGTACATGTGCACAGAGATGCATCGCGGTACGCATTCGGCGCATCGCCTTGACCGCGGAAGCGCCTTGCAGAGCCGCAACGTCGGTTCGCGTGCAGATCAGTCGGCATGGCCTGGCCGCGCATGCCACACGCGTGTGCTGCGCTGCTGACGGGCAGCTCTATCTACCACTTGTTAGTGATAGACGCAGCACATTGTGGCAGTGCATTGTGGTTCATGGGTTACTTCAGTCAACCGCAGTTGCTGCTTGCTGCCGGCCGCTTGCTGGCCATGGGGTTGGGGTGCTTGCTTGCTTGCTTGTTGTTGCTCTCTCTGCTGGGCGCTCCTGCGTCGCACTCCGTGTCACACAGCACCGTGTGACATATGCACCCGCTGCCTCTGCGAATGCTCCAGCCCTCACACCACGTCCGCGGGGATTGCGTTGGTTCGTGCTGTGATCAATTCAGTTGGCGTGCCATATAGCGCGGCAAGAGCACTCTGCTGACTGGGCCTAGCCCTAAGCTTGCGGGCTCGGGCGCGCCTGCAAGGCACGTGCACAGCAGCGCTGCACGTGGACAGCGCGCTGGCCCAGGACTGGTCCGGGCAATTGGCAGGATGCACTGCCACTGTCATGTCATGATGCAGAAACGACCAGCCAAGCTCGAACGACCTCCAGATGTACTGCTCACATGTCGTGCATCCACTCCTTGCACTGGCAATGATGGAAATCCATTCTGGTTTAATGCAGGAACTCTCAGAATTCTGGATGTGTTACACAGCGATATCACTGTGTAATACACAGCGATATCACTGTGTAATACACAGCGATATCACTGTGTAATACACAGCGAAACAGATCTAGGACCCAGCAGCGCCGAGGCAACAGACCATGCAACACGCAAACAGACAGACAGGCCATCGCAAGCAACGAGGCTACTCTCCGCACGAGCAAATGCCAGAACGAATTCGTTCGAACTAGCGCCGGCACGAAAGCAAACACGTACGTGTGCATGCACACACACGCACACAAATTCTGGATGTGTTACACGGAGATAAAAGCAAGAGCCCAGCAGCGAGGGCAGCAGCAGGAAAGCGGACGGCCAACACCCCCCGAAGACAATTCTGGTTGGGTCAGGTGGGCCTAGGCTGGTCACCATGGTCACCATGCATGGGGCATTGGGCAGTTCAAATTTCAGCTTGTGTTACACAGTGATAGATCTAGGACTCAGCAGCGCCGAGGCAGCAGACCCGCCAACAAGCAAACAGACATACCGGCCACCGTAAGCACCAAGGCCACGCGCCGCACGAGCAAATGCCAGAACTAACTAGCGCCAGCTTGAAAGCAGACACTCGCACTCCAAGCAGTACGACGCAGCCCACGCGCACAACAAACACACAGTCAGCACTTGCCGGATCCACAAGCGGTCGCCGACTCGACACTAGCAGTCTGCACGAGCGCGCCGGCGCGCGCTACGGCCATCTCTGAGGCCGCGAGGCACCGGTTGGAGGAGCTGCAGCCACAGCCAGCCCGGCAGCACGAGCGGTGTTCGGGAAGGGGGGCAGAGGAGAAATGGCGGACGCGCGCTGGGAGGAGGGAAGAGGGAGGGAGGAGGAGGAACGGGTGGGGGGGGCCCCGCAGGGCGAGATGGGTGGAGGGGGGGGGGGGGGGGCACGACGCAAGCTTATGCGCGATGGCCTGTCAGCGCCGGCAGGCCGTCCGTGGGAACAGGAAGGCCCGGCAGCAGCGCCCGTCCGACCAGTCTAGCACGGAGGGGCGCGGCCGCGCGGGCTTGGCGCGCCAGCGCGCGGCACAATGTTGTGGACAGGTCGCGCATGGCATTGAGCAAGAAAGTACGCTTTGACACCGCGCCGTGTCCCGCGGCTACCTCCGCGACCGTCTGGAGGAAGCGGTACGCGTCCTGTCCAACCCTGCCATACGTCTCATGCACGAGCGGGATGAACTGGGCGGCACCTGTGACGGCGCCATATTTTTCGCGCTTTTGCCGTTCGCCCTTCTCGGCGGTCGCGCCAGCCTCACGTGACGCACCGCGCACATGCGACCTGGCAAGCGGGTGCATCACCTTCACGTCCAGCAGCGCCAAGCGCGTGGTGAGGAACGCCAGGAGGTCGCCGGGCTGCGGAGGCCGCTGCGATCAGGGAGGCGGGGGTGCGGGAGGGGGCGCTGCCTCCCGGTCAGGGGCCGGGGGCGCGTCGCGCGTCAGGGTTTGGGCTGCGGCGGGGGGGGGGGGGGGGGGCGGTAGCGGCAGTGGGGGTGGGGGAGGCCAGAGCCGGGGCTTGGGTGCCATGAGGGGTGTGGGGCACGTCCGAAGCCTGGGGGGCCTTCGAGAGATGGGTTGGGGGTTGGACCGGCGCAGCATCGGCTGGGGGGTCCGGTGGCGGTGGCGACGGCGGTGGCGGCGGCGGTGGCGGCGGCGGCGGCGGGCCTCGCTGACACGGCGCGGCCGGTGCACTCGCAGATGGCGCAGCTGGCGGGCGTGTAAAGCCCGCCGGCGGCGCGGCTGGTGGCGGCTGCCGGCTGCCGCGGAGGGGGAGCACACGTATGCCTTCGGGGAGCTCGCCAACGTGCAGCTCAAGCGATGAAGCGAGCGACGCGCGCATGAGCACCCGCCTCCAAGCCACGGTGATGAGGTCGTGCTTTAGGACTGAAGTCGCCCATAGCTGGCCGCATATGACACTGTGCGTACCGGACGCGGCCACGCGGCCGCAGGGGCAGGCCTCATCCGAGTCCAAGACGGGTAGCAACGGCTCACCCAGTCGCAGCAGCACAGCCACCTGTAATTCATGGCCGGTCACGCCCGTCACCGGGCCGGGGCAGGCAGTGAGGAACGCCGAGGCCAGCGAGCCAGTGCATCTGAGGAGGCGAGCGAGATCAGCGCACGCCGTCTCCGCCGATTGGGGACTCGCACCGTGCTTCAGGGTCTCGAGATGGTCGCGCGTGGCGGTCCAACGCGCCTCGGCCTCCGCCCGGCTGAGTGCGCTCTGGAGCTGCGTCATGCGCAGCTTCGAGCCAGCGTCAGACGCCCAGGCGTCGGCTGGGTTCGGGCTGTCCGAGATTCCCTGCATGGCCGGCCGTGCCTTCCGCAAGCGTGCGAGGCGGCCTGGTGCTGGACTGCGGCGTCGCCGCGGAACGGCTTACCGCCGTCGATGCCCTCCGCGAGCACCGCGTGCGCAACCGCTGCCGACGCGAGTCGCGCTGCGTCAGCAACGTCTGCTGTGTAGTGTCGCAGGCCCATGCCGTCATGTCTATGAGGGAGCAAGGCCTGCTCATGCTGCAGGTCGGTGAGCTGCTGTGTTTTGATGATGCGGCACATGGCGAATATGCTGGCGTTCTCGACGCCCATGAGCGGCTGTTCGAGGTGGGCCCAGTCGTTAGTGCGCAGCAGGTGTGCTTCGCGATGCTGCAGGCACTGGAAGCGGACAGCCCACCGTGTCTGGGCTGCCAGAGGCAGGTCTGCCAGCTTTTGCATGAGCTCGACGGTGCGTTCGCATCTACGGCGCACATACGCCTCCACATAGGCAGGGGTGCCCAGTGGCGCGCCGCATGCGACCATGTTGTCAGTGGCGACCGTTGCGCCTAGGCAGGCGGCCGCGCGCGAGGCTTTGGCGGGATCGGTGCCGTGGCCGAGCGTCATCTGCTTGTTGCACTGGTGGCGGGATTGCACAACTCAACCCATGGCGACCACTTGCTCGACCGTGCCCTGCACCGCCAGGTCATCGTGGCACGCGATGGCTCACGTGTCAGGGGCCGCTTCTTGCGCCGCTAACAGAGTGGGCCGGAACGCGATGGCGAAGTAGAGGGGGCCGATGGGGTTGCCTTGCTTCACGCCAGATGCACTCCACAGAACCGCATTGGACCCATCCTGCTGACGTGCCAGCAGCGGCGATGGCGCTCCATACGCCATGCGTGCAAATGCGGCCAGGGCGGGGAGCTGCGCGTCAATCTCCGCGATGATGGTCTCGCAGTCAATCAGGTTGAACGCGTTCTCGAGATCGAGCTGCACTGTGACCGTCTCCGCACCTGAGAAGTCCAGGGCCAGCGCGTGGCTCGGAATCTCAGGGCCGCCGCGGACACTGACCCCGATTTGGTGCGGGGCAAGCAGGCCCGGCGCTTCTGGGACGCACGCCAGCGCGCAGATACCGGCGAGGCGCATGAACACTTTGCCGATAGCGATCGGGCGAACGCCGCCGTTCGGTTTGGCGATGGCGATCAGGCGGCTGGCGAGCAGCAGGTCGGAGTGGCAGATGGTGCCCGACAGCAGGAGGTTGACGAAGCGGCGCATGGCCTCGCCCGTGCGCTCGTTTTACAGCCCGGCGCTGCGGACGTGCTCGTATGTCCACCCGCTGGGGCCGGCCGCTGAGCCCTGTGTCAGGTTCTGCAGGATGGAAGCTGACAATGCGATCAACATCGCCGGCGAATCGGGACCCGGGAGCTGAAGCACTAGTTGCGTTCTGCTATGCAATACCAGTCCACATGTGAGGTGCCTGCTCACGCCATGACTGACACTGTGGACCGCCCTTACCGCCCTTACGCCCTTACGCCCTTACGCCCTTACGCCCTTACGCCCTTACGCCCTTACGCCCTTACGCCCTTACGCCCTTACGCCCTTACGCCCTTACGCCCTTACGCCCTTACGCCCTTACGCCCTTACGCCCTTACGCCCTTACGCCCTTACGCCCTTACGCCCTTACGCCCTTACGCCCTTACGCCCTTATGCCCTTACACCCTTACGCCCCGTCCCGCCCTATGCTGATGGGGGCGTGCGCCCCCAGGCTGTCATAGGCGGGGTTCCCGCGGTGGAGTGCTCGGGCGGGGCTGGTTGCGGTGTTGGTGCTACTGTTGGGAGGATGGTGGTGGCCGTGCCTGCTGGGGGCGGGCGGCGGTGCGGGGTGTGGGCGGTCGCTGTGTGCGGCTTTGGCGTGGTTGATGCGGTGGTGGGGTGCGGGGGAGTGCGTGTGTGGCTGCGCGGGTGGGATTGTGTCAGTTGCGGCGGTTCGGTGTGGCTTTCACCTGGGACCGTTGCTGCTTATTGCGGCTTGCTTGCGGGGTTTTGGTCGTCTGCTTTCTTGCTGTTGCCCTTGCTGCCGGGCTCTTGCATTCATCTCCGTGTAACACTGTGGACCGTCAGCCGCGCACCGCGGTGGAGGCGTGGAGGCATGGAGGCTTTAGACCGGTTTTGCAGTGGTATACAAAATCTCGTGTCTGTGTATATGTAACTGTGTACGTGTAGCTACACGTATAGCTGCACGCTTAGCTGTGCCTGCAGTGTGATGGCTATCTTTGACCGCGCGTGACCGTGATCAACCCGCCCAAATTTGTTCAAGCTAATTATGTGCCCTATTCGTGCCTGTGGCTCGGTCGTCTACAGCTACTGCCCTTGAAGACGGGCGATGGACGCTGTTCTTTCGTTCCCTCTGCAGCTAGCTGCTTGCAGGGGGGATGCATGCGGGCGTTGCCCGGATGGCCATGTGTCTGGAGCCGGTCCATGAATTATCTCATGAGAAGCTTGATTGGTACTCCAAAAAAAGCAGGCTAATGTTCCTTCAAGTTTGGCAGTGCAGCTAGCTAGCTAGCGAGCGAGCGTGCGTGCGTGTTTTCCTTCTGTAGCTCCTGTCCCTGCTTGCAGGGGTGCCTTGGCCAATGCCTGTCCAGGTGTTACACGGAGATGAACGCAATAGCCCGGCAGCGAGGGCAACGGAAGGAAAGTAGACGGCCAAAACCCCCGAAAGTAGACACCAGCAAAAAGCAATCACTCTCCCAGGCGAAAAAGCCACAACGAACCGACACAGCCGACACAACCACACCCACGCACCCACACGCACGCGCACTCCCGCACCCCTCCACTACGGCACCCGCGCCACAACCGCGCACAGCAACAACCACCACCGCACTACTGCCCACCCCAGCAAAACCAGCCACCACCGACCCCCCTACAGCAGCACCCCCACTCCATCCTGCCCCACTGGAGCATTCCATCACGGGGCCCCCGCACATGAGAGCCCGGGGGCGCACGCCCCCCACAGTGCAAGGCGTACCAGCCCTCCCCCTCCGGCCGCCCGACAGGGGCCTCGGGGCGGGGCACGAAGGGCACTAGCGGCGCCGCATCACTCCCCCCACGGTGGCTCGCGGGAAGGTTCGGCGGGCCAACACGACCAGACGCGGGGCCGGCCTGCGCTGCTGCAGCCGCGGCACCCGGTCCAGCAAGGCGGCCAGCGACCGCCTATAGCACGTCCGACGGGACATCGTGGCCAGGCACCACCGCCCTGCCCGCCAGCCGCATACGCAGCGGAGCCGCAGCGAGGACCTGGCGCGTCACTGTCCAGGTGTGTTACACAGTGAGTTATGTCTGTTCATTCTGTTTATTTTGTTTTGGGTGGTTTTTAACAGAAAACCCAAAACAAACTTGTGGTTTGATCTTTCAGTTGGATAAGACTCAATCATGCTCAGTTGCTGCTCCTGAGGCATGGCTCACTCCTTCAGCATGTGAGCTGGCATGCAGCTTGTGGCACACTGTATTTGGTGCTTGCGGTGGCCGGTCTGTCTGTTTGCTGTCTGTTTGCTTGTTGCCTGGTCTGTTGCCTCGGCTGCTGAGTCCTAGATCTATCACTGTGTAACACAGTTATTGCATGCATGTGTGGCCACCTGCATGTGGTGGGGGAGTCACAGCAACAGCTGACCATCCAGTGCAAGGCAGGCACTGCAAGGGCATTTTGTTCATGTTCATGGCGTGAGCATGGGGTGAGCATGTGGTGAGGCCTCACTCCAAGGCCTTGGAGTGAGGCCTCACCAGCCCTTAGCGACCACATCCGGGACGCTCGAAACACGCATGCCATGTGCGTGACGCGTCGCCATGATTGCCGCCACTGCCCATGTCGACTAACATGTCATCATTCTCTCCACGCACGGTGGGATCGCATTGGTTAGTGATTCCATTCCGGTGAATGTTGCTGAATTGTGAATCTGAGTGCCAAGCAGCTTTCCGCGAACAAAAGCGTCAACCAGGCGCGAACTCGGGGGTCTCGTGCATCATCGAGAAAAGAAATTAAAGGGAGGTTTGCAGCTTCTGAGGCGCAACTGCTTCTGAGGCGCAACAATGATCAAGCATGGAGCTAATGCAGTTCAGGGAGGGAGCCATTGGCAGAAGGAGCACGTGAAGGTTTGGGCTAGGCCACGGGCACTGCAGGTTGCAGACCATGAGAGCAGGTGGACACGGGTCGTTTGGGGAGCATTGCTGCTCTGAGGGGATGGGTAGCTAGTGATTTGTGTTAAATTGGACCTCCAGGGCACCACAAAATGCATCAAGCTGAATTGGAACAGGCAGTTGGACTTGCACAAGCCACACAGACGCCACACAGACGCCACACAGACGCCACACAGACGCCACACAGACGCCACACAGACGCCCGCCAGTTTTGGGGGTTGGGCTGGCCACATGATCTTCTCTTTGCACATGACATCTACTGGAAGTCAGCCAGTTTGGTCTCGGATGACTCTGTAAGGGAGAGTCACCAGGCCAGCATGTGGTGCGCAGTGCCTGTCAGGGCCTGGGCCAAGCAGGACCCTGTAGGGCTGAATGGCCAAACAGAGGATATCAATAACAGGACCGATTTTGGACAGGGCAATAGAAAAGGGCAGAGATACAATTCCAGCAACTGCTCAGCAGCATGGAGCAGCAACATGGCAACTTGTGGGATCTGCGAGCAACTGAGACAAGGACACACCCACACAGGCCTTGCAGTGTAGGGGGCATTGCACTTGTGGCCACATGTGGCCAGTGAAGATACCAGGGGCCATATGTGGCTAACAAGAGCACTCTGATCATGAGGCTATCAACAAGCTCAAGCACATGCGGTCCGCAGCAGGCATTGCCAAGCCCATTGAGCTCAATTGAGGTGACGCGACAGGTGCGAGTGGGTGCTGTGGCCATGTGGATCATCATGCGGCAATGCGCGCCGCGGACGGGATCCTGGTACCAACATGCACATGCTACCTCATTGATAGTACACATGCTGAAAAGTACGCAATCGGTACCGTCACGGTGTGTCCGTGACGAATCGAAATTCCAACACATGTACACCACATGTACGACACATGTCCTCGCTGCGGCTCCGCTGCGCATGCGGCTGGCGGGCCGGGCGGTGGTGCCTGGCCACGCTGTCCCGTCGGACGTGCTATGGGCGGCCGCTGGCCGCCTAGCTGGACCGGGTGCCGCGGTTGCAGCGGCGCAGGCCGGCCCCGCGTCTGGTCGTGCTGGCCCGCCTGCCTTCCCGCGAGCCGCCGTGGGGGAAGTGCTACGGCGCCGCCAGTCCCCTTCGCGCCCCGCCCTCAGGCCCCTGCCGGGCGGCCGGAGGGGGAGGGCTGGTACGCCTTGCACTGTGGGGGGCGTGAGCCCCCGGGCTCTCATGTGCGGGGGGCCGTGATGGAATGCTCCAGTGGGGCCGGATGGAGTGGGGGTGCTGCTGTTGGGGGATCGGTGGTGGCTGGTTTTGCTGGGGTGGGCAGTAGTGCGGTGGTGGTGGTTGCTGTGTGCGATTGCTGTGTGCGGAGATGAACGCAATAGCCCGGCAGCGAGGGCAACAGCAGGGAAGTAGACAGTCAAGACCCCCCGAAAGCAGACACCAGCCAAAAGCAATCACTGTCTCAGGTGAAAAGCCACAACGAACTGACACAGCCGACACAACCACACCCACGCACCCACACGCATGCGCGCTCCCGCACCCAACTACCACAGCACCCGCGCCACAACCGCACACAGCAACCACCTGCCAAACTGCGCACTACCGCCCACCCCAGCAAAACCAGCCACCACCGACCCCCCAACAGCAGCACCCCCACTCCATCCGGCCCCACTCGAGCATTCCATCACGGGCCCCCCGCACATGAGAGCCCGGGGGTACACGCCCCCCACAGCGCAAGTTGCACCAGCCCTCCCCCATTCATCTCCGTGTAACACATGTACGACAACGCCAACCCAACCAGCAGGCCGCCCAATTGATGCAGGCGTGCCCATGGCGACTGTGTTGATCGACAAGATAGCATGTGTATGTAGGTCTTTTCCGCACCTCAGGCTGCCAAGTGATACACAGTGATAGATCTAGGACTCAGCAGCGCCAAGGCGACAGACCAGGCAACAAGCAGACAAACCGGCCACCGTAAGCACCAAGGCCACTCTCCGCACGAGCAAATGCCAGAACGAACTAGCGCCGGCTCGAAAGGCTGCCAAGTGACATGACACTTGATCATGATCATGCATATGACCTGGCCGTGCACGCGCGCCCACATGGCATGTCCACCTCCGTAGGCGCATGGTGCTGCCGTGCACCGTCTCTGGCGCCAAGCCAACCGGCAATACGCGTGTCACCCCCAGTCAACTCCTCCCTGCCCTCCAGTTTGAGCAACACCCTCGTCACTGTGGGCGACCAGGACCTGCGACAGACACGTGGCGCCGCCATGGGTGGATACATATCCCCTGCCATGGCGATGCTGGTGTGCATCGCCGCCGAGCTGCAACTCCACGCACGCCTCGGCCCCGACCTGACGCGCCGCCTTGCCGGATTCCGGTTCTTCGACGATGGCGTCGTCATCGTCTGCGCGGAAACGCGCGCAATGTATGCATCCATCAAAGCGGCTGTGTATGCAGCATACCCAGCCGGCATGGTCTGCGAGGAGACCGCCGACGGCAATGTCATCGACATCCTGAAGCACCGCATCATCATTGACCCACAGCACATCCACCACTTCGTCCGCTCGAAGAATTTCCCTGCCCCTCTGACCAACACAGAACCGCCTCGAGTGATATTTTTCCCGCGCACGTCGCGGGTCGGCCGCCTCTACTTCCGCGCCTGGATCATGGGCGCCTGTGCCCGCCTCCGCGCAACACCTCCGCTACACTGAACGGCCTCCTCCATGCTGTGGGATTCTTGGCTGTGTGGCTCGAAGCCGCGTACCTCGGGTACAGCGCGCCTGCCACGCGCCACGCTCTTCTCTCCTTCCAAGCAGGTTTATTTGAGGACGGGTTCCACCGGGCCAGGGATGCCTTTCTGCGCTTGCTCGCAGCTGCAACGTGATGGCCGGGGATTGGGTTTGGGTGCAACGTCTCTGCCTGTTGCTATCGTTCGTTATTCTCTGCCTGCACATATTTGGTCCTGCTAGCATGTTTGTGCCCAAGGGTTGTGTTATTTGTGCCTGTTGAGATTGCAGTACTATACCACTAGACTGCAATCACTTAGCACGTCGCGACGTGCTAAGTGATTGCAGTCTAGTGGTATAGTACTGCAATCTCAACAAAAGCTGGGACTCCAGAGGGTGGAGGTGATACCTCCTCAGCTTCCCCGTAACAGACTTGGTGTTTGACTGTCCGAGTAGTCGCAACATTGTGTACTTGCCGTGGCCATTCGGCTTGTATGGTTGACGCATGCATGGCATTTGCATGACATGCGGCTGTTTGTGCTTGGTGGGGTTTGAAACCCTGACCTCTGGATTAACCAGTAGTACTGCAATCTCAACAGTGCCCCGCTGAGGCCGCCGTATGCTGGCTCCAGATTCTCCAGCGCCCGCGGCTCCCATCTGCGCGGTGGGTCAGGCACTGCTGTTTTCTTGACTGAGACTCTCTGTGCGCGTACCAGTGACCTCTGGGCCTGGCCATTCTTCGTGTAGCTGCGGCTGCGTGTTTCGTAGGATGAGATGCTGCTATGCATGCATGCCTTGCATGCATGTTGCGCGCATTGCTCACGCCTGTGGGCCATGTGGACACGCCGATCCCGTCATCCGGACTCATGTTGTTTCTCAATCTAGTGATGGAAAAAAGCAGGTTGAGACAGCTACACCCTCGAGGACTAAATTTGGAGCCCTACGCTCGTGATCGCCGTTGACTGCTGGACTGCACACCATCCGTCTGATGAGGCCATTGGCACTGGCCGAAACTAGTCACGGGAGCCTGTGTCAGTTCTGTAACCAGCAACATCCAGTGTATCTTCTACCTCATTGATAGTACACAGGTTGTGACCAGCTTAGTCAAACTGTCTTGTGCACAGGCACGTTGCTACTAGCGCTCGGTGCCATATATGGCTAGCCTAACTCCTAGCCATTGTCTTTTGGCCTGCTGTTCAAGTGGATGTTCCCTGTAAGGTGTTACATCCACTCACCCCTGTCATTGCTGACACAGGCCTGTGCCTGACAACTTCGACAGTGTCAGCAGAGCACTGGCAGTGCATTTAGACGGAAGGATGGAACGCTCACGTCATGCCTGGGCGCCGTTGCCTTCGAAAGTGAGCCGTCAAGCCAACTGTATCGCAGGATTTAGGAACTCGCTAATTAACCAATCGATTTGGGAATGCCATCGCCGCTGTGCTGACGGAGCAGCTTGCGCTTCCTGGCGAACAGGCTCTCAATATCCCACAAACCGATCTAGAGCATGTTGTATCACGGACGTGTTTACATCCTGGATCGGTACAATGCATGTCAAATAAGTCAGACATCATAATGCATGTAGCTGTGCGTTGCTTGCCTATATAGGTGGCACCTCCGCAGGCGCGTGCGCGGAGCGCTGCTCAGGTCAAGAAAAGAAGTACAGCAAGCGCCAAAAACAAAAATTTTCATGTCAAACAATGGATATGCGTGCATGCTGACTTTCGCGGACGCGTGGTATGCATGTCCTTATCGACTCTAGTCACTTTCTCTGGGCTAAAAGCGGAACACGGGAAGAAGTGGCGCAGGTGCGTGTCACGCTGGCCTTGCAAGGCATAGCCAGGCGGTCCCAATGAAAATGTGCTTTGAAAGTGGCAATGAAACCGACAAGAAGCATTTCTTGGAAGATGTGCTGTTCCTTGCATCGATCTCGAGCTCGGTTGTTGTCTGAACTGCTTCTAGTGCATCGCACATCTGAGTTGCGCCTTCACGCGTAGTGTTGAGTCACAAGCATCATACAAACGCACAACCATTGCATATGAGCTGTTCCTGGTTTGTAGCACTGGTACCTGTGATCATCTGCTGGTTAAATCTAGACTAACGCGGGCCGCTACGTCGCTGAGGATGACATGTACAGGCAGTCGCGGGAGCCAGCTGTGCACTGCAGCTGCAGAAGGTGCCTCAGCGGAAACTATTAAAACGATATAATATCGAGTGCGTTGCTGCTGCTTGTAAGGCATCGCATACCTGGCCCGGGGCCGCCCATGTGGCACCTGAGCACTGCTTGCCTAGCGCGCTCGCACGGGTCTTTGATTCATGTATAGCGAGCAGCGCAGCAACAAAACAGACACTTCCTACGGAGGGCAGTAGACTGGGACAGCTGCTCCGACAGCTGCGCTCTGTCCCGCAGTCCAGGCATGTCGATGTCGTTGCACTAGGTGTTTTCTCTGCATGGTTCACGTAAAGGGTGAAGCGCAAGTCGACTAGACAAGATCGCTAGAGTAACAGCTCTCGACCGTTGACAAGTCACTAGGGATCTTGCAAAGCTCAGACCCGCCAGCTGAACCGTCGACCTGCTTATGAGCTGACAGACCAACACCCGGCTGTGAGATACAGCACCGCAAGCAGAGCACAATCTGCAGCGCTGTTGCAGTCAAGACACACGCCGTGTGATTATCTCATTGTGAGAAGGGTGCCTTTCCCAAAACGACTTTGGCTTTCACAGCGTCACTCGGAGACTGCCAGAGAGGATCGCCCCTACGAGTCCTCATGCGGCTAGCAGTTCCCTTTCATCACACATGCAAGCTGTTCGCCCTCATGCCCTCAGGCCCCTGCCGGGTAGCCGGAGGGGGAGGGCTGGTACGCCCTGCGCTGCGGGGGCGTGCGCCCCCGGGCTCTCATGGGCGGTGGGGGCCCCGTGGTGGAGTGCTCGAGTGGGGCTGGCTGTAGTGGGGATTCTGCTGTTGGGGGGTCGGTGGTGGCCGGGTCTGCTGGGGTGGGCGGTAGTACGCAGTGTGGATGGTGGTTGCTGTGTGCGCTGTTGCGTGAGTGTCGCAGTGATAGGGTGCGGGAGTGCGCGTTTGTGTGGATGCATGGGTGTGGTTGTGTCGGCTGTGTCGTTTTGTTGTGGCTTTTCGCCTGAGACAGTTGCTGCTTGTTGCTGTCTGCTTTCAGGGGGTTTTGGCCGTCTGCTTTCCTTCTGTTGCCCTCGCTGCCGGGCTCTTGCGTTCATCTCCATGTAACACATGCAATGCAGCCAGCCACAATGACAGCTAGCTCGTTGTCTGCATCCACTCTGCAGCTCTCCACCTAAATGCCACACGGAGATCCGGCCTGATTCTGCCACACACTCACAGCTGAGCACGGCTAAGAAGCTGTTAAAAATATGATTCTGCAAGTTATGTTACTACATCCTGCAGTCGTTGACGGCCATGCACACGTTCACAGCAGCTGTAGCTGCCTCCCTCACACCTCCTTCGCGGCCTCTCCTGACATCTGACCAGTATCTCTATAGATGACCGCATAGCACACTGCTTGCGGTATGGCGAGCTCTTTGCGCAGCCTTGGGCATCAACTGAAAGTGACACATGCGTGTGAGGTGCTTTACTTCCCTGCTTGCGGAGAGGCTGTGTCAAAGTAACCTGCGACGGTGCGTGATGCAGGACCATGCATGCGTCAGCATTGATGCTCAATTATGGGGCGCTGTAGTCTGTAGGGGCGCTGTGCAGCAGAGAGAACAGGGGGCAACAACGTAGGGGAAAACAAGTTCTAGAACGTAGAATTTGTCGGTCGGCAACACAAGCACTTGCGCATTCACCGCAACTTACCTATGAGAAACGTTTCCTGTTCAACAAGTTGTAGCGTACGTTGCCTGTTGTCTGTGTTGGTGCCCGGCTTCAGGGCAGCATCGCCTCCGAGTTGTGTTGATGGATGTCCTAAGCCTGGTTGTGTGAATCACGTTGATGCGGGCGATCTGACAGTGGGCAGTTCTAGCCCAGTGTCACCAGCTGCTTGTGCTGTTTACACGGGCGTGCTGCTGGGGCATCGTCTTCTGTATAGTGTGAATTGAATTACTTGCCGGTCAGGCCATTCACTGTCATATCCGTTGTCAACCCTTGCAACCAAAATGAGCGTGCATCCAGGCAGGAGGCATTGCCCTGTCATGTTGCCAGTGAAACATGACACCTGAGCAACGCGTAGCAACTACTGGATAAGCTGCATCTTCCGGGACATTGACATACGCGAGTGCAGGGGAGTGCACGGAGATGAATAGAAGAGTGCGGAGCAGTAGCCGCCAACAGCTGTCCAACTGACGTGCTCAGAACTGTCCACGCCACAGGCCATAGGTTCCACAAACACAAGACATAAGGCTCATACTAGCCGTCTCTCATCAGCCATTGAAGAGAGAGGTGCCAATGAGTGGTGCAGCGGTTTAAAAAAAAGCTTGTAGAAAAAACAAAACAAAAGAACAATCAAGCATAACGCCAACCCCAATCGGGCATCGGCCACAGCAGCCCTGCTAACAGGGGCGGAAGAACGAACACGCACGACCACATCAGGCGCGACCACAGCAAAATACCTTTTCAAACGCGTAAGAAGGTGTGACTTGCAAACCCCCCTCCCCACCCTTCCCCACACACAAGCACGCAACTGGGCCCAATGAGGCAGCCACACCGCAGCCACACCCCCCCCCACCGGCTAAAGACGCACAGGCAGCAGAGACCCCCGAAGCCACCCCCGTCGCAAACGCAGCCACCAGACGGGTACACATGGCGCGGACAGCATGCGGAACAGAGGCCGGCACTACAATAAATGGGGTTATGGTTTGGTCTGCCGTGCGCTTCGCTTTCCTCAAATTACGTTGGAAGGGCCGTGTCCACGATGGATGCATCGGCTCTAGGCTGTGTGCTGTGTGCTGTGTGCGCCATCGTGTGTCAGTTGTATGCAGCCTGGCCCAAAGCGCACTGATGGCAGACCATACCCCCCCCTTTTGTGTAGTGCGGCAGGACAGCAACAGCCTGGAGGCGCAATGCCACATCTCCCCCCAGCCACATCAGCCACATCGCCCGCAACGGCATGTGACAGGTCGGTCCGGAGGCAGGCAGTCCCTCAGAAGGCCGCCGCAGAGCAAATGCAGGGGCAGAACAGCAGTAAATAGTGAATGTGCAGCCGCCTGTGCCACTGTGCCGCGTGCGGTTCTTAGCTATATATAGTCTGCATGCAGTGCTTGCTTCATAACCTGTCAGGCCAGTAGTTCGTCATACACAGCACGCTTGCACAGAAAGCACACATGGGGGTGGTGTGCAGCACCATACGACATACGACACCGCATACTGATAGGCACCTGGCAGGTAAGTAGACAGCAAAGAAAGAAAAGGGGGGAAAACGGTATCAGGCATCACGCCTCCATGTGACACCCAGACGGCCATCGGCCACAGCGCCTCTGCGAGCAGGGGCTAGAGAAGGAACAGCATGCGAAACAGGAGCCGGGGCAGGATCACTAGGCATACAGGCAGCCACGGGCGCGCCAGGCGCGCGCAGCCGCGCTTCTCCGTGCCAGGTTGGTCGGACGCACAGCTCGCGTCTGCTTGCTCGCTGCTTAAGCTTGCTCGCCAACTAGAGAAGTGCAAGGTATCGAAACACTATCCCTACTTGCTTTCTTTATCATTGGCCATGCTCTAGTTCGTAGACTCCGGATCCGCAGTCGGCTGTTTACCATGCCAGCAGCTGTGAGCCGACAGGTACCATGCTGACTCAGCATGCATGCATCTGTTACCCAACATGCTCGAATAGTCACACAGCAGTGCTGAGTCCTAGATCTATCACAGTGTAACACAGCAGTGCTGACTGCGTGTTTGGTGTGCGCGTGGGCTGCGTGGTACTGCGTGGTGTGTTACGCACAGATGAACGCAATAGCCCGGCAGCGAGGGCAACAGCAGGAAAGTAGACGGCCAAAACCCCCCGAAAGCAGACAACAGCAACAAGCAACAACTGTCTCAGGTGAAAAGCCACAACGAACCGACACAGCCGACACAACCACACCCACGCACCCACACGCATGCGCACTCCCGCACCCAACTACCACAGCACCCGCGCCACAACCGCACACAGCAACCACCTGCCAAACTGCGCACCACCGCCCACCCCAGCAAAACCGGCCACCACCGACCCCCCAACAGCAGCACGCCCACTCCATCCGGCTCCACTCGCGCACCCCATCACGGGCCCCCCGCACATGAGAGCCCGGGGGCTCACGCCCCCCACAGTGCAGGGCGTACCAGCCATCCCCCTCCGGCCGCCCGGCAGGGGCCTGAGGGCGGGGCGCAAAGGGCACTGGCGGCGCCGCATCGCTCTCCCCGCGGCAGCTCTCGGGAAGGCAGGGCGGGCCAGCACGACCAGACGCGGGGCCGGCCTGCGCCGCTGCAACCGCGGCACCCGGTCCATCAAGGCGGCCAGCGGCCGCCTATAGCACATCCGACGGGACAGCGTGGCCAGGCACCACCGCCCGGCCCGCCAGCCGCATGCGCAGCGGAGCCGCAGCGAGGACCTGGCGCGTCACACCACGGCACAGAGTGGTGGAGAGTTTGCACATGACATTCTGCAAGAACGCTTGCCTGGACACGGCCCCTAAGGCCGCAGCGAAGTCAGCGATCTTATTTAGGAAAGCGAACGCACCCGTGCCCACACGGCCCAACGTCTCATGCGACAGGGATACAAAGCGACACGCGCCAGTGCCGGAGCGGCCGCACTTGTCTTGCTTCCGGTCGTCTATCAGCTGGGCGGCAGCGCCTGGCGTGTTTGCCGAGGCGACGACCCGGGAGGGGGCCACCGGACAGGTCACGCATACATCGGCCACGATGATATCGCAGGGCAACATCACAAGCAAATCACCCCGTTCCGGGCCGCGCTGAGAGCGGGGGGGTGCGGCCGGGCGCAAGCCGCGGCCGCGCGGCCCCGGCGACCCTCGGGCAGGCGCCGCGGCGGACCAGTGGCCACCCAGCCCTCCTGCGGCACGTGCTCACACCGCACCGTGCACTGGCTGGCCGGGGCGGCCGCCTTCACATCCAGGGCAGTAGCGGCGGCAGCTGCCGCGCTGAGCTCCCACGCGCCACTGTGGCCGATGGCCGCCTCGACGGGGACGTCGACGTCCATGGTGCCTGCCGTGTCGGCCACGGCAGCCTTGACCTCGGACGAGGCAATAACGGCTGAGATGGCAGCAGCGACGAGTGCAGCCGCGGCGGCTGGTCCCTCTGAGGTGCCGTCGGCTGTGGCGGCATCGCTGAGCGGGGCAGCGTTGTCCGCCGGTCCGGAGGGGCGCAAGGGGGCAGGCGGGGAACGCGCCAGCATCTGGGTGCCATATGGGTTTGAAGGCACGGCCGAGGCGCTGGGGGCCGGGGTGGGTGATGTGAGCACACCAGCGGCAGCTCAGCAGGCAGGCTCACAGGAGGGGCCGGGCGGCTTCGCGGGCGGCCGCGCGCCTGGCACATCCGGGTACTGCGGGAGGCTCTTGATGTTGGGCTCAAGAGACGTGGGGATGCCCGCCCGCATGATGAAGCGGCGCCATGCCTGCGTGATCGCATCATGGCGGGCGACCACCGTGCGCCACACCGCATTGCACACCAGGGCATGCGAACCATCAGCAGTCGATGCCCGGCCGCACACGCAGTCGCCGTCCGCCTCCTGGCCGGTGAACAGTGACTCACCTAGGCGCAATCGCACATTCACGCGGAACTCCGTGGCAGTCAGCTCTGTCCCACCGGGCCTGGCTTTCAGGAAAGCCGAGACCATCAAGCCTGCGCAACTATGCAGGCGCGCCTTGCTGGTCAGGCTCTGTTCGCGTGTTGCTGACGACGGGCTGCGCGTCCCTTGATCCAGCGCTGCAAGCAGCGCAGCCGCACGGGCGTCAGAGTCGGCCCAACTGACTGCATTCTGCAGCCGTGACATGCAGATGGCAGGTCCTCCGCCGCTCAGGGCCGTGCATTCCGCGGGCTCGGCGGGGCACTCAGACAGCCCCGGGATACTTTGCCACTGCTGACGCAACTCGTCGAGAGTGTGGCGCATGGCGACGCCTGCATTGTTGCGGAACGGCAGGCCTCGATCTGTCCCTTCTGCGAGGGCTGCATGGGCGAGTGCAGCGGACAATAGGCGAGCAGCGTCGGCAATGGGTTGGGTGAAGCTGCGTAGGCCCATGCCGCCGTGACGGTCGGGAAGAAGGGCTTGCAGGCACTGCGCGTCTGTGAGGCTGGTCACATCCAGAATGTCGCCGAGGCCCTTCAGCAGCGCTGTCTCCACCTGGTGCAGCGGCTCCTCCAGAAACCGCCACTGCGTGCTGCGCAGCAAATGAGATTTTCTATGCTGTAGGGGGTTGTGCATGACAAGCCATTTCGCCTGCGGGGACAGTGGCAGTGCGGTCAGTTTCGCGATCTGCGCGCGAGTGGCTGCGTAGCGGCGGGAGACATGCGCTGTGACGAACCCATCGCTACCCAGCGGGGTGCCGCACACCACGATGCCGTCCGGGGCGACGTGCGCACCGAGCAAGGCGGCGACATGCGCAGCTGGGTCCGTGTCCTCGCAGTGACGCTAGTCTACTGCGGCTGGCACGGGTGCCTACCCATGATCAGTGCTGCGCCGGCGGCGACATCTTGCGGCCGTCCTTGCAGGTACGTGTCATCGTGGCATGCCGTGACCAGCGCTCCGCCGCTGACCTCGCTCGCTGCATATCCACTTGGACGGCCACAACATCGAGGTCATGAAAGTCAGGGTACAGCGCATGGCCGGGGATCTCAGCACCTCCAGAGATGCCGACACCGGCCTGCAGCGGGGCAAACAGGCTGGCTGCATCCGGCACCGTCGCCAGCGCGCAGATGCCCGCCAGGCGCATCAGCGACTCACCGATCGCGATCGGCCTGACGTCGCCTGCCGCATTGGCGAGGGCGATCAGTTGGCTGGCTTGGAGGAGAGCCGTGTGGGGGATGCTTCCCGACAGGAGGTCATTGACAAAATGGCGCAGCGGTGTGCAGCAGAATGAGCGGGGGGGGCAGCTCCCGCAGCGCTGCTATAGTGGCCGCATCAGCGGCTGCCAAGACTGTCAGCTGCGTTCATACCCTTCAAAGGCGTAATTATGTGCCAATATTAATCAAAATTATAATATGGCAGGAGAGCAGCCGCGCGCGGCCTCGAACTCGACGATGGCGAGTATACGTACAGTCGCGCCGAGTGCCCTGGGAACTAGGTTCTGCCTTCCGTGCCCAGCATCACATGGAAGCGTCTTTACAAACGCAGATAAACAATGTATAACTGCAACTGAATATTTCTACACAGCTTGCTTATGTACCAGGTTCACATGTGCACAAATTTCAGGTCCACACTCTTCACAGCCCATGCCCCTCAGGCTGTGGTTGTTAGTGAGCTCCTCTGGCTCTAGCTTTCTATGGTTTGTTAAGCTTGAAAGTTGCAGCACTTCTGTGCTGAAGCATGGGCCGCCTCGTGGCGAAAGACCACTGGAGAGATCTCTCGTTTGTGGCTGCAGCTGCCAGAACAGTGTTCTCATGCTGCCAGATCTGCATCTGTGACGAATCGAAGCGGGACCCACACCAGTCATACCTAGGCCAGCAGAGACCTGCATGGAAGACTATGATGCAGATTAGCACGTGTGTGTGAGTTGTGAGTGTGTGAAACTTGCTACATATGGCCCCACTGAACAATCTGTTCTCTGCAGCCAGCATTCTCGAGCCTTTGCTGCAGCTTCAAATTCAGCATTGGGCACAGCAAAACCCCATCGTGCTTCGGCTGTGATACGTATAGTACTAGAACTTGCAACTGTAGTACGTCTGACTAAACTGCAGTGGATCTCACTGTAGTGTCACAGTGGATCTCGCGCGGCCGGATGTGCGTGGATGTTACCGATAGTGTGGCTGCGCGGCGCATGAGCTGGAGGTGCAATGTGGTGATACTGATGTGGGAGCGCGGGAGCGAGGGTTGTGCAGTGGGGCGGGCTGGAGGGGAGATCTCGAGGGGGGGGGGCCAGGGGGGGGGGGGGGGGGTTGAGGGGGTGGAGGGCCTGGGGGGCTGTGCACGCGAAGTGGGCTGGGGTGTGGCGCTGCTGGTATTAATGTGGGTATTAATCAAAGCAAGAGCCCAGGAGCGAGGGCAACAACAAGTAAGCTTAAGAAAGGAACCCCTGCAAGCAGATAGCAGCATGTGCCAATATGCATAGGTTCCCTGCAGTGCCAGCCACCGCCACCACACCAGCCACCACCACCGCAAAACCACACCAGCCACAGCCCGACCGCAAAACCACACCAGCCACACCACCCTGCCTTCCCGCGAGCCACCGTGGGGGGAGTGATGCGGCGCCGCTAGTGCCCTTCGCGCCCCGCCCTGAGGCCCCTGTCGGGCGGCCGGAGGGGGAGGGCTGGTACGCCTTGCACTGTGGGGGGCGTGCGCCCCCGGGCTCTCATGTGCGGGGGGCCCGTGATGGAATGCTCCAGTGGGGCAGGATGGAGTGGGGGTGCTGCTGTAGGGGGGTCGGTGGTGGCTGGTTTTGCTGGGGTGGGCAGTAGTGCGGTGGTGGTTGTTGCTGTGCGCGGTTGTGGCGCGGGTGCCGTAGTGGAGGGGTGCGGGAGTGCACGTGCGTGTGGGTGCGTGGGTGTGGTTGTGTCGGCTGTGTCGGTTCGTTGTGGCTTTTTCGCCTGGGAGAGTGATTGCTTTTTGCTGGTGTCTACTTTCGGGGGTTTTGGCCGTCTACTTTCCTTCTGTTGCCCTCGCTGCCGGGCTATTGCGTTCATCTCCGTGTAACACCAGCCACACCAGCCACAGCCCGACCGCAAAACCACACCAGCCACAGCCCGAGAACTCTCGTGCCCACAGCCCGAGAACTCTCGTGCCCAAACATGCAGTGCCCACAGCCCAAGAACTCTCGTGCCCAAACATGCAATCCCGACATGCCCCAGCGGACCGGCCCCAGGACTGGCCCCAGGACCGGCGCCGGCCCCAACAGATGCAGGAGAACCAGCACCGTTTGCACCTGGTCTACCGTTGGCACCTGGTCTTAAGCTTGTGACAGGTTCCCATCTCCGTATTGGGGGGCTCAAATATTTGGGTAACTTCGATATGCACATGCTGGTCTATTAATAGACCAGCATGTGCATATCAATAAACCAGCTGGCAAAGTAACTCTGTCCTGATCAAGCTCGACCCTGTAATAGCGTTAATCACTAGCACTGCGGCCTCCACAGCTTATTAATTCAGCTTGTGCCTCAACAAACGCAACCATCAAGTTTGGCCATGTACGGCCGAGCACGAGTTTGGCCATATACGGGCCCAGGCCCAGGAGCAACGTTGACGTTAACGGACTGTGCACGAACCCCAGTCAAATGATATCCCAATCATTTGTCCGCCGGGTCTGGCGCATGATTCCGCATCCAGGTCGCCACCGCCTGGCATTTCAGCCATGGAGAAACAGAGTCAGTTGTGAAGTGTAAGTACTGCACAGTTCTTCATAGTCAGCCAGAACTACATAGAATACTACCGCGCAGGGCTTTGTAATGCAACAAGTGCAGCTACATGTACGTAGCTGCACATATATAGGCGCCGGCGTCGAAACCTTGGCACGAACGGGATGCCGGCCGGCGGCCCCCTCACGGTACGCAGCGTCGTTTCACGCCGAAGGCTGCGAGCGGCGATGCACACTGCGCGTAAGTCTGAAGCACGCCCGCACGTGGAGGCTAACCGAAATAATTACAAATTTCAGCTGAGTTCTTACAAATGCACCGGCCGATCTAAACTTGCACGATCTTCTACAGATCTGCGGACACACTGATCATGAGCTCGAACGCATGTGCAAAGTGATACAGGGTGCTCATCCTGATATGGATGCGTATACCTGCCGGGGACCACCGCGATCGATGGCATAAACATGATGGCGCCAGGTCTATGCATACGCGCCAGGTCTATGCATCCGCACAATCATCACTGTGTAACACACAATCATCACCTGTCCGCGTCAGTGTGTTACACAGTGATAGATCTAGGACTCAGCAGCGCCGAGGCAACACACCAGGCAACAAGCAAACAGACAAACCGGCCACCGTAAGTACCAAGGCCACGCGCCGCACGAGCAAATGCCAGAACGAACCAGCGCCACCTGTCCGCGTCAGTGTGTGCGGTCGCGTGCCTTGGTTGAGCACAAATGTTCGGACCTAGCAAGCGTTTCTGTGGACAATTCCAAGTCACAGATACATGAGTTGATGGCATCCTCGCTGTGGTACTCGCGCGTACGAGTCCGTGCATAAATTACATGGCGCTGGGCAAGCTGTCGACGAGGCCTAGGCGCGCATTTGTGTGCACCCGCCGCTGCACCCCACGCAAAACAAACAGCATAGGCGCCTATGCATCTCTGATCGCTCTACAAGCCCGAAATCAGCGTCTAATTCAATCTTGTGCACTATGCGCGTGCGTTTCACAAGCCTCTCGCATCTTTGGTCCCAAATGCTAACCCACAGAGCTTTGAACATTTTGAACCAATTAAGAAAGTTCACTCGTTGAAAATTCTCGCGGGCGCCTGCGATTGGGAAGTACCCTAATACGCGCACATGGCTCGCGTGTACACGCATGCTTAAAACGTTCGCGAAAGCGCTGCCGCAGGAATTTCCCAGAGCCGATGCCATCGAGTTCATGCAACCTTCATCACTGTATCCATTTGACACTGGATCTGGACCCGGCGCCGGCGTTGGAATTTGTTCCAGCTAGGCGGGTGCCCGCGGGTACCGGTACCCGTTGATCCACATGAAGACACCGAAGCTCTGTAGATGATGCTACAGCTGCAGCTAGCACTGCAGCTAGCGCTGCAGCTAGCGGCTGAGCAGTCTGTGCCACTTCTTGCACATTCTACACACTGGCAGTCTCCGTGCTAGACTGGTCGGACGGGCGCTGCTGCCGGGCCTTCCTGTCCCCACAGACGGCCTGCCGGCGCTGACAGGCCATCGCGCATAGGCTTGCGTGCCCCCCCTCCCCCACCTCCGCCCATCTCGCCTCGCGAGCCCCCCCCCCACCACCCATTTCGCCCAGCAGCCACCCCCCCCCCCCCCCCCCCCCCCGGCACCCGACCCTCCTTCTCCCTCCCTCTTCCCTCCTCCCAGCGCACGTCCGCCGTTTCTCCTCTGCGCCCCTCCCTGGACACCGCCCGGGCTGCCGGGCTGGCTGTGGCTACGGCTCCTGGGACCGGTGCCTCGTGGCCTCGGACATGGCCGTAGCGCGCGCTGTCGCGCCCGTGCAGACTGCTAGTGTCGAGTCGACGACCGCTTGTGCTGACTGTGTGTTTGGTGTGCGCGTGGCCTGCGTGGTACTGCGTGGTGTGTGCGTGTCTGCTTTCGCGCTGGCGTTAGTTCGTTCTGGCATTTGCTCGTGCGGCGCGTGGCCTTGGTGCTTGCGGTGGCCGGTCTGTCTGTTTGCTTGTTGCCTGGTCTGCTGCCTCGGCGCTGCTGAGTCCTAGATCTATCACTGTGTAACACACTGGCAGTCGCGAGTCGACGTCGTCCATGGCCATGGCCATACATGTATATATACTGTTACATTGAGGGGATCCAATCCAGTGCACCAAGCGAATGTACAAGTAGAGTCTAGACTCACATGCTACCAATAAGATGCGAGCTCGAGCCGGCCAGGCGATCACCTGGCACAAACTGCGCACCCATGAGCACCAGCCGTGCTACCCTGGACATGGTCTGTCGACAGACGTCTGATCACGAAACCGTTTCCTTTCACTGTCGCCGCACTGAACTCCCGCAAGGAGTTCTCAATCCAGCGAGCCCTTGCTCGCTTGTCGAATGGCCCAACCAATGACACTGCCAGCGTGTTGTGTTGAGGTTCATGGCACGCGTCCCTAGTCTGCCATATGTCTTGTGCACAACCGGCACCACTTTGTACGATCCCTAGGGATGGTGCAGGCCTGCACACGCCCTTTGTACTTGTTGGGTTTAAAGTTTTCGCGAACTTCGGCCGCGTGCCCCTTTGCCCACATTGCTTTCCCCACCACAGCCACCCCAGATGCATGGGTGGATGAAGCTGATATCTAGCACATACACATCTACGTCCGGACCATTCGCTAGGATGTCCCCCCTACTGTTGTCGCTGAAGCGTCTGTCTAGGCTGCCAAGCCCTAATGGCAATGTTGTGGCGCAACGTCTAGCAGTCGGCATTGTGTCATGGCATGATATCATCGATCTACGTGCTGGGCTTCACCCGAGGACATGGTATTGCATGATCTACCTCGCCGGGCTTCATCCGAGCATTGCAATCACATATACCTTCCCCATCTAATGGCAGCAAGGGGGGAAGTCCGCCCCTGAACTGCATCCCATCATTCACAGTCAACAGTCGGTTGGTTGGGAGGGAATCCAATAACAGTGAGGCAACACGACAGGCGCAGCTGCGCATGCGCGCAATTTCTTTTGCACCACCACGGGTGCTGCCCAGCTGTTGCAGCAGCGCGTCGTGCCGTGTCTGCCGTGTATGCGCTACTGCCCTGGTCACTTTTCTTGTGATCAAACATGTATGGCAGCATTGGGACCATAGGCTTAGGCTAACCAACTCACAAGCTAGCACGCCATCCATAATTATAAACTGCAGTACTAACATGATGATCAGAAAAGCAAGCACACTGCAAGAATGCTCTTTGACAGCCTGTGTGTGCGCAGTGCGCACTACCAGCACTACCAGCAGTACTTCGCAGTAGCACTACTGGCAGTACTTCACACTGACTTTACTTGTTGCCTGGTCTGTTGCCTTGGTGTTGCTGGGTCCTAGATATATCATGATCACTGTGTAACACACCGCCACCATCAATTGGTTATTCACTTACAATTCCCTGCCAGGAGTGATGTTGCTGAAGTGGCAGCTGCAGTGTGCATACGTGTCATGTCAACTGCAGCAGTCTGGCATCCATGACAGCTGCGCTCCTCAATCGATTCTGGCATCCATGGCCAGAGCCCTCGCCAGGCCTCCATCTCAGCGGCCGGACTCATTGCTTGATCAGATGATGTCATCTCATAGATCCAATGCCAGTGAGGCAGTGCTGGCCTACACAGCGTGATCAGAAAGCTAGCCAAAAGAACGACAGGCACCCGCCTGGCCCTGCTAGCGATTAGCCCTCAGGGCTGCTGACGGATCCCATATTGGAGCATCTGCTGCTGTGAAGCTGCAAGAGGCAGCTGTGGCAATCCTGTGAGGACCCTCAAGCTTGCGTGCAACATTGAGGCAGGCAGTCAGCTCCATGCTCGGCAGCAAGTGGCACAGCACACCGCAGCATGATTGCACTGCATGACATTGGCTTTGCATCATAGGTGGCTGGCCATGTACAAGCAGGCAAGGTCTCAGCAGCGCCAGGCAACAGAGCAGTCAACAGGCAGACAGGGGAACCATCGCAAGCCCCAAGGCCACCACCACCAGTAAATGCTAAATGCTAAATTGGACCAGCGCCGGAACGAAATTTCGTTTGCTTTAAAGCACACGCACACGCACACGCACACGCACACGCACACGCACGCGCACACGCACACGCACACGCACACGCACACGCACACACCCGCGCGGCCGCGCCCCTCCGTGCTAGACTGGTCGGACGGGCGCTGCTGCCGGGCCTTCCTGTCCCCACAGACGGCCTGCCGGCGCTGACAGGCCATCGCGCATAGGCTTGCGTCCCCCNCACACACACACCACAGACACACACACACACACGCCCCCGCCGCCGCCCGCAGCCGCTGCCGCCGCTGCCGCCGCTCACTCCCCACCCCATCTTTCGCAGGCGTGAAGGTGATGCACCCACTTGCTAGGTCGCATGTGCTTGGTGCGTCGCGTGAGGCTGGCGCGACCGCTGAGAAGGGCGAACGGCAGAAACGCGACAAGTATGGCGCCATCAGGGGTGCCACCCAGTTCAGCCCGCTCATGCATGAGATGTATGGCAGGGTTACACGGTTAGACACCGCTGTCCCGGGACGCGTACCGCTTCTTCCACACGATCTCGGAGGTAGCGGTGGGACACAGCGCAGTGTCCAGTTGCACTTTTCTGCTCAATGCCATGCGTGACTTGTCCACAACACTGTGCCGCGTTGACGTGCCAACCCTGCGCGGTCGCGCTCTTCCGTGCTAGACTGGTTGGGCGGGCGCTGCTGCAGGGCCTTCCTGTCCCCACAGACAGCCTACCGGCGCTGACTGGCCATCGCGCATAGGCTCAGCGTGACCTCCCGCTGGAGTACATGCATCTGATCAACCATCAACAATCGAAAAGTTCGGTTGAAGTTGACACGTGCATCCTGGTCTTGCTGACAGAGCCATCACCGGACTGGGCGTCAGCAGTGGGATTGCGCCACAATCGGGGTTGCGGAGTAGTGCGCGCCAGCGTCGGCATGCATCACGCCACGCGTTGCAACTGCGCACAGAATCAAAGAGCCGTACATTGAACTCGATAAAGGTGATCGCTCGCTCAAATTTTACCATAAACATTTGCATGATATTGCTGAAGTTGAAACAACAAGCCTGTGACATGGCCGCACACAAACGCTTCAGCAAGCGCGAAGCAGGTTGGTGATTGACCTAAATTTGGAGGAATGGGGCGTTGGAGCTGCGACCGGGCTGGATGCATTGCGAAAAATTGCTAAGCACTATGGATGGCGGCCACAGGCAGGGCAGAGGAACTGGCCAACTCCAAAAATGACAGCCTGGGCAGGTGTGCAGGTGATAGTTTGACAGGTTGCGGGTGGCAAGTGTGAGAAACCAGGCGTTGTCAAGCGTCCGTTTGAGCAGCAGCCAACACCAACCACAGTGGAACCAGTAACAAGGACTTTCACAACAGCAAGGCATCCGTTTTTGCTGCCGGTTGTGGCTGGCAGGTGTGCGACATAGCAGCCATCTCCTGGAATGTTTCTCTGCTTTTGGCACGCTCTCTAACCCCAAATAGTAATGTCGCAGAAAGCCACAGTCAGTTGAGCCTGACCATGGCCATCGCGTGCGGCCGGGCATGTGTTTCATGGGGCGGCCGCGCGCGCTCCCTCGCTTGTCCGGCCATGCATATGCTCTCGGGCACATGGATCAGCTGTGGCATTACGTGGGGTGCGAACAATGCGGGCCAACGAGGGTGCGCTCGACGTGACGGAGATCGGCAGTTAAAAGGTCAGCTTCGCGCCCTAGGCCTTTAGTGGTGCAGTACCATTCGGACACCCATTTAATGCAGCACGTCCTCGGGCACGACCTCGGCGGACACGCCGCCGACTAGACTCATGCATTGGGGCCCGACCATGGGGCCGCGCGGCTTCGCGAGGGGCGAGGCGCAACTACGCCATGCATACCTGTCCGTGGGTTTGGCCAGCTGCAGGCGCCGGCGCACGCACTTGCAGCGAGTTTGCAATTGCAAGCTCGTTTGTCGCCTCATGCAGCTCCGGAACGTACAAAACGTCATATATAACACCTAGAGACCTCTTCAGCTTCTGGACCTGCCTGTATGGTTATGGCAGGCTGGCGCGAGTGCGTGGGATGCCGATTTAAATCTGACTGGCTGCTATATGCGCCGCTGGCGCGGCGCCGCAATGCCACTTTTCGCATGGTTGGTCGCGACCATTTGCATTGCACGCAACTGTTCGACCGTGATGCCTTCAAAGCCGTCGACAACGAATGAGAATGCGTCGTGTTATAACGCAAGTGCTTGGCGCGTGTCGGATGTTCAACCGGTTGCTTTGGACGAATCCTCGCCGCTATATCTCGCTCATGTCGGATGCTGGCAGCCCGTCGCGACGTGCACGTTGACTTTCTGTCAACGCGCAATAGCGCGCTACAGCGCGCTGGCACCCCTTCGAATACCCGTATGCTTAGACGGGACACCCGGAGGCCGCGATCAATGTCGGAGTCACCACATTGCTCGCTAACGCTGATGCCAACGCTAGCGCTGCAGCGCGCTATACAAGTGAAAGGGGTCGATCAGGCACACCATGGCAGCATTACCAACGGAATCGTGTTTAGTGAACTCGTGTCTACCGATCTTGCCGCGTGCGCGGCTGCATGGAGGCATTCCGTGGCTGTGTTATACAGTGATAGATCAAGGACTCAGCAGCGCCGAGGCAACAAACCAGGCAACAAGCAAATAGGCAGCCCGGCCACCGTAAGCACCCAGGCCACGCGCCGCACGAGCAAATGCCAGAACGAACTAACGCCAGCGCGAAAGCAGACACTCACACACCACGCAGTCTCCGTGTAACACACTCCGTGTTACACACACCACGCAGTTCCACGCAGGCCACGCGCACACGTGTGCACCACACACACAGTCAGCACTCGCCGGGCTCCGTGGCTGTGACAGCCCGACAGCGTGTGGGGATGTCAGTGTGTGTTACACGGAAATAAAAGCAAGAGCCCGGCAGCGAGGGCAACAGCAGGAAAGCAGACGGCCAACACCCCCCGAAGGCAGATTTAGACAGCAACAAGCAGTAACTGTCTCAGGCGATGTCAGTGTGTACGTGCGCAAACCGTCCGTGCTGGCTGTACATAAAACATGCATAATGACAAAGGTGGGATTTATTATACGTCATGCATGCCAACAAACTTTGACGTCAACTATGTGTTACATGGAGATGAACGCAATAGCCCGGCAGGGAGGGCAACAGCAGGAAAGTAGACTGCCAAACCCCCGAAAGCAGACAACAGCAACAAGCAACAACTGTCTTACACAGTGATAGATCTAGGCTTACACAGTGATAGATCTAGGACTCAGCAGCGCCGAGGCAACAGACCAGGCAACAAGTAAACAGACAAACCGGCCACCGTAAGCACCAAGGCCACGCGCCGCACGAGCAAATGCCACAAGCAACAACTGTCTCGGGCGAAAAGCCACAACGAACCGACACAGCCGACACAACCGCGCCCACGCATCCACACGCATGCGCACTCCCGCACCCCACCACCTCCGGCCGCCCAGCAGGGGCCCGAGGGTGGGGCGCGAAGGGCACTGGCGGCGCCGCATCGCTCTCCCCGCGGCAGCTCACGGGAAGGCAGGGCGGGCCAGCACGACCAGACGCGGGGCTGGCCTGCGCCGCTGCAACCGCGCGCGGCATCCGGTCCATCCAGCGGCCGCCTAGAGCACGTCCGACGGGACAGCGTGGCCAGGCAACACCACCCGGCCCGCCAGCCGCATGCGCAGCGGAGCCGCAGCGAGGACCTGGCGCGTTACATCACGGCACAGAGTGGTGGAGAGTTCGCACATGGCATTCTGCAAGAACGCTCGCCTGGACACGGCCTTCGAAGCCTCAGCGAGGTCAGCGATCTTATTTAGGAAGGCGAACGCACCCGTGCCGTCAACTATGTGTATACTGTTCCACATATGCCTTGCACCGCGGCCATCCTGCCTGAAACATTGGTTAGCATGCGCTGATGCAATATTGAAATCGCACGTTCGATTCCATACAGTGCCGAGGATGATCACAGCGCGCGCGCATGCGTCATGACGCGCGGATCGATCGGCGCGCAAGCGCTGTAGCAAAACGTTGACATTACATTACCAGGAAGGTGGTGCCGGTTGTGCACGAGACATATGGCAGACTAGGGTCGCATGCCATGCAGTACCTCAACACGCTGGCAGTGTCGTTGGTTGGGCCGTTCAACAAGAGAGCAAAGGCTCGCTGGGTTGAGAACTCCTTGTGGGAGTTCAGTGCGGCGACAGTGAAAGGAAACGGGATTGTGATAAAAAAGACCATGTCCAGGGTAGCACAGCTCACGGGTGCGCAGTTCGTGCCAGGTGATCACCTGGCCGGCTCGCATCTGCTGGGTAGCATGTGAGTCTAGACTCTAGTTGTACGTTCGTTTGGTGCACTGGTTCGGAGCCCCTCGATGTAACAGTACATTACCAGGAATACATACATGATCACTGGTCACAGAGCGCTACGTTACACAGAGCGCTGTGTATGCGTTGTGTGGCAATGCGCAAGCTTACCGATCTCAAGAGGTGACCACCCCACCGATGGCCGATGGTGATCGCAGTGGCTATGGCCACGGGCCTAGGACTGAACATGTTCGAAGTCGGCTTTCACGGCTGTGAGCTGGTACCAGTTCGGGCTGTCGGGCGCTGCATGGCGCTCTCCCGAAGACCCCATGGCGCCGTTGCCGCTCTGGTGGTTGCTATAAGCGCCGGGGGCTGCTATAAGCGCCGTTGCCGCAATGCATCGTCTCGCGAAGCCTTGGGCAAATGCCTGCAACAGCAGAATTCTGGTCTGCAGAACAGCATTGTATACGCGCAGTCGCCACGCGGTTCAACGGTCAACTGGGCCACACAAACACGATGTATACGTGTACGTGCGCGTACATGCGTACATGTGTACACCTCATCGTCTGGCCAAACCATATGCATGGGACTACCGGAACGAACCCCGCAAAATCAAGCTTTCACATGAGGACGCCGGCACATCGGTTCTTACACCCCATCGACCTCTTACGGCTTCTGCCCTTCCAGTAGTTGCCAGTGCGGGTCCTCGAACAGCTCTATGTCTGGATGCGTACCAACGTGGGTCGACTTGCTTGAAGCGGCTGATGGCGGGAAAGGCATCCCGCACGCGATTACAGTTGACTGTCTTATGCAAACTTTCTGCACATGTGTTTTGTCGCACTGGAATTCAAGATGTGCAATTACTGCCGTGCACGCCATCCGAGGATAGCAACGGCGACAGGTCGCGTGCAGCGTGCCCCATGCATGAGCAGTGCTCGCGAAGCATTTCTGACAGGCCTGCGCTGCACCCCGCCTGCAGAATCGTATATATACACGCTGTGCTACCCACAAATGGACAAACTGTATCACTCTTCACTGTATCTTCGCTCTCGCCGGCCATACGTATACAGCTCTTCTTCGCTTCATCGACACAAACACCCAAGTCAAAATGTGCGTCCCAGTCCCGCACACCGTTGCAGGTTGCATCCGCCGTGCCTCGCCGCCGACAGACACGTCGGCGTTCATTTGCGTATTCTACATCCCTAACAGTTGAGTCGTCATGTGCGTTTGCAACAGGCGATCGCGATCGGCGCCATGACGGTCGCGCCTGCCAGTGCTGCGCCTTTGCCCATCACATGTAGGTAGTAGCTCGCACTCCGGCCTGCTAGCACACATGCGCTGGTCAACGTGTGCATATGCTCGAGTCAGATATCTAGATTCAAAGTTGCGCGGTAGCCGTTTCACCTGCAGCCTGGAGCTGTCCAGCACCCTGTTGGCACACTGGGCCTGGGCAAAATATGACCCACCTTCGGCATCTAGACTGTGCTCCTCATGCACGACCCAATCGCGGCCCATAGCTTGCATGTGTCGGGATTTCGTGGACAATGTCTGCAATGCAGGGTGCAGCTGATCGATTGCATTGTCAGGGTCCTGTAAAAAAGATGCAGAAAACACAGTGTGAAATCAAAATCATCCCAGATAGGCATTGATCATGACCACATCACCCCTGTATGTACACAGAGCTACACTGCTTTTTGCTTGTTACCTGGTCTGTTGCCTCGCGTGTTGAGTCCTAGATCTATCACTGTGTAACACAGAGCTACACTGCTTTTTGTGAGTTGGTCATGCTGGTAGTGGTGCAGTGACTTTTCTGCAGGATGGAGATGCGCAGGTGCCTTGGCAGTCTAGCATATGCTGTGTGTTTTTTTTCAAGTCTAGCATATGCTGTTTCACCTGCAAAAAAGCCAAAGGCATGCATGGCTGACATTACCTAAGTATTGTATACCCATCCTCCCAACTGCAAGCTTGACACACTTGAGGGATTCCAGTCAGCATGGATTGCTGATATGCTGATAATGAAGCAACATCATTTGCTGGATGGTTGCACACCTTGGTCTAGACCACACCCTCAGATTGGTCAGGCTGGTCAGGCTGGTCAGGCTGGTCAGGCTGGTCAGGCTGGTCTTAAGAGGTGTCAATGTACTCATGCATGTTGATGTGACACAAAACGGGGGTGCAGAGTGTCTGCTTTCAAGCTGGCGCCAGTTCGTGTAATTCGTTCTGGAATTTGCTCGTGCGGCGCGGTTTGTCTGTTTGCTTGTTGCCTGGTCTGTTGCCTCGGCGCTGCTGAGTCCTAGATCTATCACTGTGTAACACACAAAGCACTCCTCTGCGCAACACACAAAGCACACAGCCTGTAGCCGATGCATCCATTGTGGGCGCAGCCCTTCCAATGTAATTTCTGACAACCAAAGCGCATGCCAGTCCAAACCGAATCCCCCCTTTATTGTATTGATCATGATATAAGGAGGACCCAGCAGCGCCGGCAACAGACCAGGACCAGGCAACACACAAACAGACAGGCCACTGCAAAGCACCAAGGCTACGATGTGATGTAATGTAATCCCACCTACATCAGGAGCAGATGAAAACTGCATGTGTTACGAGGGGGGGCGAATAGATCAGCCCAAGGCAACTGCATGCGTAGCCAACCAAAGCACAGCTGGGACCTCTTGGTGTATGCACAATTGAAGTGCAGCAGGCCCCATCTGTCGAGGCCAGACACCTGTTATGACACTAGGCAGACCCCAGCTGCACTTGTGGTAGCCACAGCACAGCACACGGCATACATAATCAATGAAAGAGCTGCAGTGTCCATCACTTCGTGCTTGTTGTTGCTTCCGCCAGTCGCGCTCCTAGCGTTAGGCCGTGCTTTGTGTTTCGCTGCAGGTGGTATATATTCTTGATATATCTGTGCCCCCGCGCTTACGGCATGTAGGCCTCTACCCTGCTTGTCCTGGTATTGTTGCCTGGTTCCTCCTTGATCTGTCTCAGTGGAACATACAGTTTGCAGCAGAGGATAGCCCCTATGCAACCTGCTGTAACAGTAGTGTGCATATGATGCTGATAGCAGCGGTATCAGCCAGTCACTGCTGTTGCACGCATGCAGGATCTACGCTGCAGCTGTTGCCCTGATCGTCACCTCCGCCGCAATTGCGCCGGAGCACGCATCTGCGGCAGTGGCTACCTCCGTCACCCACCGCAGCCTGTTGGCTAAGAGTTCCGGGTCGGATGACCAAGGTAAAAATGACGAGGGCAACGAGGGTGATGAGGGAGATGAGGGCAACGAAGGTCTGGATCTGTTTTCTCGTAACTCTCTGAACGATGGCGACGAGGGCAACGAGGGCGACGAGGGCAACGAGGGCGACGAGGGCGACGAGGGCGACGAGGGCGACGAGGGCAAAGAAGGCGACGAGGGCGACGAGGGCGATGAGGGCGATGAGGGCGACGAAGGTGTTGAGGGGGATGAGGGCGATGAGGGCGATGAGGGTGGCTTTGTGACAACGTCAGAGAAAGACAGCAACAGCACTGTATTCTGTACGAGTTCTGCGACGTCAGAACAGTTCAGCGTGGCTGAAGACGCGCACGTGAGCGCGGTGACGGTGGCGGTCACAGAGCTGTGCCGGGAGGACTTCGGCGAGGCCGCGCTGTCTACGGCGCTCGTTGACTTTTTTGAGTCGGGCATCGCCATCGCCGAGGCGTTTGCGCTGGCGCAGGCGTCTTGTGCTTCCGAAGGCAAGGCGTTTGGTTGTGCATCATCCTTGGCGTTGGCGCGTGCGTGGGCCGAGGCGACGGCGGAGTCGCACGCGACAGCCGTTGCGTCGGCACGGGAGGGCTGCGACTGCCTCGCCGGTGCCGAGTCCTTCGCGGCGGGTACTGCAACAACATTCGTGGAGCTGGCGGTCGACGCCTTTGCGCGCGCAGAGGTGTCAGTGTGCGTTGAGGGTGATGCGGTCGCTTCCGCCACCGCCCTCTCCAGATGCACGGCCACTGCCTACGCTGACGTCTTCACCACCGTGCGCCCTCTATCCCGGCTCTACAACCTCAAGATGGCCACTGAGGTGGCCATGCATGCATGCATACACGTGCACTCCAGCTTTTGTATGGATGCATGGTAAATGTGCATGTTCTGTGGAGGCCGTAGGTCGCATACCAACTGCAGCAACAGCAGCACAGCGCTGCGTCAGGAAGCAACAAGGACAGTGGTGGTATGCAGGCGTTTGCGTCCGCGTTTGTGGCCGGTGGGTGCTTTGACACCACGACCGCGGACACCGTGATCAACGTTGTCACCAGTGCCACCTTCGGCGTGATTGAGGGCTGCGACCGGGACGACTTTAGCATTGGCGATGCCTTTGGCTCCAACGACGGCTCCGTCGCGGAGGGCGTGCGTTCTCTTGACTTCCTTGCCACTAGCAGTACTGCCTGAGTCTTGGCTTTTATGTCTGATCCTTTCATGTCTTATCATTTCCGTGGAGAGTCCCATCCATCTCCGCGTAGCTTCATTGGAGAGCTGCAACTATGCCTGTGCTATGCATGCTGCACACGGCATGCCACTGGCTCTTAGATGCAGACTGTGTGCTGCATGCTGTGTGCTGCGGGCTGCGAACCATCAAAAAGTGTTGACACGAGCATGCCGAAGAGAACGTGCCATATGAACAGTGGCGGTGCCAACGGTTAGCAGTGGTCACCATTCTGTGCTGTGTTACACAGTGATAGATCATGCTGTGCTGTGCAGGTCATAGTGGAACATTAAACAGCATGTGAAGGGACACAGCACGCGGATCATGGCATAGCACGAGGGCCAGGCGTGCCCGAATGCTCGGTCCGGATCTTTTTTGTAGCCCTGCAGCTGCAGTCGCTGAGCGTCATGCCCGTGTGCTCCATGGAATGTTTTGATCCTGGAGGCGTACTAATTGTTGATGTTGCTGTGTGGCAGAATGTGCACTGTGAGTCTACGATGTTCGCCCGCAGCAACATGCAACGTCACAGCCTGCCATTCAGCCAGTCAAACACAACTGTTACAGCTTCACATATTGTACACTACTTAAGCTGTATGGATCTCACCTGTGGCAGAATGTGCACTGTGAGTCTACGATGTTCGCCCGCAGCAACATGCAACGTCACAGCCTGCACTTCGCACACAGCACAATCAATGTCCTAGGTATCAATGCCAACTCACAGCAGTATGCAAACAAAGTCCAAGAGACACGTACCTGCCATTCAGCCAGTCAAACACAACGACTGGTGAACTGGCAGTCAGTCCTATATGTGACAGCGAACTTGCTGATCACCATGCAAATCTATGCATCAACATCCTACTCCCGCAGTCTCATGCATGCATTGCTGCACTGCACCTGCGGCCACACCAACGACTAGCTTGCACTCAGTTGCCTAAAGCCTAGATCTGCCACACACCCCCTCAAGCACTGTCGCTTGGTGGTGGCTTCAAATATCCAGCAATTGCATTGGTCAGCATAGGCCCGGACAATGCCTTTGTCAGCATGTCAGCCTTCTGCTCCTCAGTAGACACAAATTCCACCGACACCTCACCACGCAAGTACCTGTTCCTAATGAAATGGTACTGCACATCAATGTGCTTGGACCTGCCAGCTACTCCAGCAGTCCTCTGCTTCATCAGCTGAAGCGCACTCTGGTTGTCACAGTACAATGGCATGCACTGAACCTTACCGTAGACATCACTCAGCAGCTTCCTCACCCACAGTGCTTCCTTCACAGCCATTGCTGCTGAGATGTACTCCGCTTCACTCGTAGACGTCGCCACCACCGTCTGCAGCTTGGATGCCCACAGAATCGGCCCTCCGTTCATCGTCATCAGCATCCCTGAAGTGCTCTTCCGACCATCAAGCTCTCCTGCCAGGTCTGCATCTGAGTAGAGCCGCATCACCGCCTCTCTTGGCATGCCCAGCTCCTTGAAGTCCGCCTCAGTGTATGCCCGCACCCCCTGCTCTCCACGTGGAGGACTGTACTGGTACATCAGCCCCCAGTCCCAGGTCCCTCGCACGTATCTAAGCACACGTTTCATTGCCGCGAAATGCACATCTGTGGGGCTCGACATGAATCGACTCAGCACCCCCACAGGATATGCGAGATCTGGCCGTGTGTGAGTGGAGAGGTACAGCAGTGCACCCACCGATTCTGAATAGCCCGCCTTGCGCTGGTCATCATCCGTCAGTGGCGAGCCAGACGTCTTCTGCAGTTTGTGTCTTTCCTCCATCGGCGTCGCCTTGGGCTTGCAGTCCCACATGCCTGCCTTCTCCAGCATGCGCTTGGCGTACTGCCCCTGACTCAGCATCACCCCCTGGCCCTTCACTTCTGCCACCTCCTGCCCCAGAAAGTAGCTCAGCTCGCCCAGGTCTTTCACTTCAAAGTGCTTGCTGAGGTCCGCAACTGCCTTGTCATCTTCCCCCTCAGCTGCCAGGATGGCAGCATCGTCGACATGGACCAGGAAATACACCCTGTCGCGTCCAGTCCCTCGAATGAACAAGCACGGATCATGATCTGACTCCGTGTACTTGTCGCTGATCATCGCCTTTGTCAGCTCTTCATTCCAGGCTCGCGGCGCCTGCTTCAGCCCATACAGAGCTTTCCGCAGCCTCCACACCTTGTTGCCTTGCCGCAGCTCGGGCGGCGGGCGCACGTACACCACCTCCTTCAGGTCCGCATGCAGAAACGCTGTCTTCACGTCCACCTGCCGCAGCTTCAGCTTGGGATCTGCCGCTTTCAGAGCCAGCATCAGCCTGAAGGTTGCGCTCTGGGCCGTCGGCGCGAACAGATCGCCGTACTCCCCCTCCTGCTGAAGGTTGCCCATTGCGACGAGCCGGTACTTGTGCCTCACAAGGTTGCCTTTCTCATCAAACTTCAGATCGCACACCCCCTTCGACGGGAGCGCCTTCTGACCGGGCGGCAGATCACATTCCTCGATCACGCCCTTGCCCCTGAGTGAGCCATACTCTTCATCTTTGGCACTCACCCAGACCTCCCTGTCTGGTCGCTTCATCGCCTCCTGATACGACTTCGGTGCGACCAGCAGGTCTTCATCACTTGCAGTCTGCACCCCCTCAGCCACAAACAGCTGAGCCTGGTACGGCAGATTCGGCGGATTTCTGGCACGCGCCGGGTAGCGCCTCTGGCCACCTGCCCCAGCGGCCCCTCCGCCTCCATCATCATGCATGGGCTCATCCTGCCCATCGTCACCGGAACCATCATCAGGGTTCCCCTCAGCATCAGCACCGGCCCCCGGGTCCTCACCCTGGCCGTCCCATGCTGCATCTGAATCATCGTCACTCAGTGACCACTCATCACTGTCCTCCAGAGTCACGTGGTCTGCGTCCTCATCACCTGCTTCGTCATCAAACAGGATGAGTTCATCGTACTCTGTCTCCGGCAGCGCCTCTTCTGGCTCTCTGGGCTGCTGCAGCTTCTCGTCCTCACGGAACGAGACATCCGCACTGTCCGACAGCTTCCACACACCCTTCGCTTTGTGCATCACTGTCCAGGCCTTCATGTGTCTGGGGTAGCCGACGAAGATCACGTCTCTGCTGACATCGTCCAGCTTGCTGCGCAGCTCTGACGGAATGTGCTCCGTCGCCTTGCTCCCGAACACCCTCAGGTGTGACACATCTGGCACCTTCTCCCAGAACAGCTCATGCGGAGTCTTGTTCTGGCCTTCTGTCGGCACCAGGTTGCGAGTATATGCTGCCGTGTCCATTGCTTGTGCCCAAAGCCGCTTCGGCAGACCCGCATCCTTCAGCATCGCACGCGTCCTCTCAGACAGCGTTCGGTTGATCCGCTCTGCTCTGCCGTTCTGCTGCGGTCTTCTTGCCACACTGTGCTGCATGATGATGCCCCGCTTGCTGCACCACCACTTCAGCTCGCCCTTGAACTCAGTGCCGTTGTCCGAGCGAATAATTTTCACCCACATTACAGGCTTCTGCGGTGTCTGCAGCTGCCTCTCCCACTCTTTCAGGCGCGTCACCAATGCTTCTGCGACCTGATCCTTTGTGCGCACACAGATGACTTCAGCATAGCGGCTGTAGTCGTCCAGCAGCGTCACTGCATATCTCTCTCCTTTCAGCCCCGGCACCCGGATCTCCATCATATCCGTGTGCACAAGCTGTAGCGGCGCCTCTGCCTCTGAGTCTGAGCGGGGGTAGTGTGCCCGCGGCTGCTTCGCCAGAGGACAAATCTCACATGCCTTGGCATCATCGGCTGGCCACTTCACCTCGCCCATGCCGGTCACCACCTTCTCGGCGCGTCGCAGATTCTGCATGCCCACATGGCTGTAGCGTCTGTGCCACAGCTCCGCCTGCTTGGCCACGTACGCGTGGGCTGGATGACGATTGGCTGACGTTTCTGGTACCATGTGACAGTTCATATAGTACAGCCCGTCCCGCAGTGTTCCCGTCAGCACCACATCTTCATCGGAATCACGAACTGTCAGCTGACCTCGTCTGCCTTCCCATGAACCGTTGACGGAGTTCACGTAGCCACCTGACAGCAGATTCATGTCCATGCTCGGCACGCATAGCACATGCTTCAGCGTCACAGTTGACCCATTTTCCATCTCCAGCAACGCCTTGCCCGCGCATGCCACCACGTGCTCTTCCTTCCCCGCTAGAGTCACAATGTCAACCGGCGTGTCCTCCTTGTCGTGGACCAAGCTCAGGTCACTCACAAAGTTGTGAGTCGCGCCTGTGTCGAACACTAGCATGTCCGGCCTATCTGCACGGACCGTTACAGTCGCCGCTGCGACTCTTGCATCTGCCCTGACCGACAGTGCTTTTCCGGGCTGAGAACTCTCCTTACCACCTGCCCCTTCACGCTGCTGATCCCGGAACCACTTCATTTCCCGACCCGCAGACATGTCATCTTTCCTCTTTCTGCATGCTCGCCATCTGTGGCCATCCTTACCACAGTAGTGGCATGGCCCCTGCGTCGGAGCCCGCGCCGCGGCCGCATGCCCTGTTAACTTTCGCTCTGGCAGAAATGTTACGAGATCCTTGAAGGTATCGCAGATGACCTCCAATGACGCTCCACGCCGCACATCCGCGCCCAGTTGTGGCCCAACCACACTTCCCAATGTCGGTCTTATGCCCTTGACAAACTGACTGACAAGAAGAGTTTCCTGACCCTGCATGCCCGCGTCCTCGAAGTCCTCGCGGAGCATCAAGACCTCATCAATGTACTTTTGGACACTCTTATCTCCTTGTCGCAGGTCGTTTGCTTTCTGCAACAGGGCGTGTCTGCGCATGTATTGGTTCCCTTCATGCTCATGATGCAGCGCCTGCCACGCCGCCATCGTTGTTTGCGCGCCCTGAACCGTTCTCAACAACGCTTCTTTCAGACCGAACTTAATGACCGCCCTAGCCTTCCTGTCCTCGGCTACCCCGGCGTCATCATCCTCAGCTGGCTCCTCGGTCAGCCATCTTTCCCACCCCTTCATGGTGAGGGCTGCCTCCATGTGGGCGAACCACTGACGGAAGTTACCGTCCCGCCCCAACTGCTGGATCCGACCCACGCCACTGCCAAATCCGACATCCCCCATATTGCCACCCAGTTACGGCCTGGCCACGCAAACAGTTACGTATTGCGTCGGGATTTGTTGCCCAGTTACGGCACAACTACGGAATTTGTCTGCAGCGGGTTCACACTCTCGTGACGGGCCCCATAACCTGTGGCAGAATGTGCACTGTGAGTCTACGATGTTCGCCCGCAGCAACATGCAACGTCACAGCCTGCCATTCAGCCAGTCAAACACAACTGTTACAGCTTCACATATTGTACACTACTTAAGCTGTATGGATCTCACCTGTGGCAGAATGTGCACTGTGAGTCTACGATGTTCGCCCGCAGCAACATGCAACGTCACAGCCTGCACTTCGCACACAGCACAATCAATGTCCTAGGTATCAATGCCAACTCACAGCAGTATGCAAACAAAGTCCAAGAGACACGTACCTGCCATTCAGCCAGTCAAACACAACGACTGGTGAACTGGCAGTCAGTCCTATATGTGACAGCGAACTTGCTGATCACCATGCAAATCTATGCATCAACATCCTACTCCCGCAGTCTCATGCATGCATTGCTGCACTGCACCTGCGGCCACACCAACGACTAGCTTGCACTCAGTTGCCTAAAGCCTAGATCTGCCACATGCTGCCTGTGGACCTGAGACAGGGAGAGATGGGAAGTGGTGGATTGTGGCATTGCTTGTGGGGGTGCTGGTGTAGAGCTACATAGCTGCCATGAACATGAGGAGGATGGAGATGCGTCATGTCAGTTTTTTAGTTTATAGTTTTTGTAGTTTGAATTTTGGCGCAGTCAAAGCGCAGTCACTGCCATCAAAGCGCAGTCACTGCCACGGCGAGCTCCTAGGTTGTGTTTTAAAAACACATAGTGGATGTGGAGTGATGTCTGTAACCAGCATGAATATTTGTTTGAACCATCCCATATGAGTACCTGCAACAGTGTCCCCCATTATGGAAAACGAATTGCATTCCACTGATCGTATCAGCCCGTCAATGTTGTCAGACTATTTGGCTGCCCCAACAGGATGTCCTGCCACCTGCATGCCTGCATCTGTCCCCAGACAGAGCAAGTAGGTCATGCTGTGCCCGGGCAACAGGCAAATCATTCCATCTGTGTCTACTGCGTCCATCTGTGCCACCACTACCCCTCTTCAATGTCTCCATTTCCCTGTGGCTTATGCCAGATCAGTAGTAATGATGATCAGTAGTAATGATGATCAGTAGTAATCAATCGAACCTGCAAGTCCGTAAGCAATTCAGGCTATCTATATATGACATCTGCATTTCTGTAGCACAGAGCAGCCTGTCTGTCTTGGTGACGCGAAAGTAGCATAGCTGCCCTGTGCTTTGAGTGGACATAGGTTGCGCAGACCGCAGCCACACCGCTTGCACTCTGTTAGCTTCTCTGTGGTTGTGGGCATCATGAGTCTTACAGCCGCTGCTGCTGAGACAGGTCTTCTTACCCTTAGCAGCCAAGCACTTGCATTCACTGAATGACGCTGAGTGCTCGGTACCAACTCCGGAACTCAGGCGGCCTTTGGGCCCCTCTCATGGGCACACTCCCTGACAAGAGCCACTGCCAGACTTGTGCATCAGATGCATGCTGTTGCACTAGCTGCACAGCCGCAGAGGTGGCATCTGGTTGCATCAGTGTGCGCAGGTGCAGGTACAGGGCCCCTCGTGCCGTGCCAACATCAGCATCCAGCAACGTCAAGCAGTTCCCCTGCAGCCACATGTTTCAAACTGTACACACTGACAAGCCACGGCGCGGTGTCAAAAGTACTTACTTGCTCAATGCCATGCGTGACCTGTCCACAACATTGTGCTAAGCCCGCGCGGCCGCACCCCTCCGTGCTAGACTGGTCGGATGGGCGCAGCTGCCAGGCCTTCCTGTCCCCACGGACGGCCTGCCGGGCGCTGACAGGCCATCGTGCATAGGCTTGTGTCGTGCCCCCCCCCCTCCACCCGTCTCGCCCTGCGGGCCCCACCTCCACCCATTTCGCCCTGCAGCCCCCCCCCCCCCCCCCCCCCCCCGCACCCGTCCCTCCTCCTCCCTCCCTCTTCCCTCCTCCCAGCTCACGTCCGCCGCTTCTCCTCTGCCCCCCTTCCCTGACACCGCTCGTGCTGCCGGGCTGGCTGTGGCTCCTCGGACCGGTGCCTCGCAGCCTCAGAGATGGCCGTAGCGCGTGCCGGCGCGCCCGTGCAGAGTGCTAGTGTTCAGTCGGCGACCGCTTGTGGGTCCGGCGCGTGCTGACTGTGTGTTTGGTGTGCGCGTGGGCTGCGTGGTACTGCGCGGTGTTCGAGTGTCTGCTTTTAAGCTGCTGCTAGTTCGTTCTGGCATTTGCTCGTGCAGCGCGTGGCCTCGTGGCCTTGGTGCTTACGGCGGCCGGTTTGTCTGTTTGCTTTTTGCCTGGCCTGTTGCCTCGGCGCTGCTGAGTCCTAGATATATCATTGTGTAACACACTGACAAGCCCTGATATACCTCCTGATGAAGGGCAAAGTTGTACCCACATCCAGTGGCCCACCGTCAAACCACACAGCACCTACTTCCCTTCCGTCTACTTTCCTTCTGTTGCCCTCGCTGCCGGGCTATTGCGTTCATCTCCGTGTAACACAGCAGCACCAGGTGAAGCATATGCGGTGTGTCAAAACATGTGTCAAAACATTCTGTTCACTGCTATGCTGAAACAGGGTTCCCAGCCACCTGGGCTGTTGCACCATGTGTGGTGGTGACTTCTTGACCTCGTTTCCATTGAAGCAGTTCATGATGAACGCCCACCAGTAATCATCACACCGTGCCTGTCCACTGCTGCACTTGGAATGTTCATGGGCAGCTATGGCCATGTCCCTGCTGTGTTACACAGTGATAGATCTAGGACTCAGCAGCGCCGAGGCAACAGACCAGGCAACAAACAAACAGACAGACCGGCCACCGCAAGCACCAAGGCCACGCGCCGCACAAGCAAACGCCAGAACGAACTAACGCCAGCGCGAAATGTCCCTGCTGTGCTGTAGCTGCCTTCGTTCGCCAGAACAAGGCAGCGGCTGGGAAATCAACGTTACCCGCTTCCATGTATTCGGAATGGATCTGCCGGGTATGCCTGGATGGGGATCTTCCATGGTACCTGTGCATTCCTCCTCAGGCGTAAGTACTGCTTGAGCAAGCCCAGCCTCCGTGCCAATGCGATGGTCCATTAAACGCCAGTATGAAAGCAAGCAAGCACTCTTCTGCAAGAGCAATTTGCGATTGTAGGCGATCATCGGGACCTGGATGAGGCACGGACGTTCACCGCTGAGCACTAGCAGTTGCACCATGGCCATGTTGTGCACACACTTCGCATCGAGGGGCGCCGAGCTAGTGCACCAACCGTATGTACAACTAATCCCTAGACTCAGGCTTCCCATGGGCATCAGTTGTACCCGAGCCAGGCGATCACCCGGCACGAACATGTACACCCATGAGCCGTGGCTCACCATGCATGTAGCTACCATGGTGCGAAACGTGTGGCGTTCGGTGTGTTACACGGAGGGCGACGCAGTCCTGCTCAGCAGCGAGGGCAACAACCAGCAAGCAAGCAAGCAGGCACGCAACTGCATGCCAGCAAGTGGCCGGCAGCAAGCACCAGGCGTTCGGTGTGCTGCACGTCTGTCTCTGCTAATAGCCTAGGCTGGTCAGGACTGCATGTAGCTTCACGCTGTAGAGTCTCCTGTGCGCTCTCACCTCGCTCCCCACATGCACAAACAAAATTTCAGCATATGACGTCTCCTATCGTGCTGCTTGCGGTTGGGGAGTACCGCCTGTTCGAGGTGGTAGGACGCGACGAACACGTTTCGACCTGCCCTCGCAGGTGTGATACCGACATATATCCAACCTGGCAAACAAACAATTTGCAGACAGGAAGGTCAATGCGATATCTGACATTCGCTTTTCGGAGTCTGGTATTCTGCCCTGCTGCTGAGGTGTCGAATGGATTCGATATCGAGTTATACAGCTCGAAGGACGCGTCGTCGCAGCTACACAGCGCAATCTCGCGTGCATTAACACGTCAACTGGCAATCTGCTGGTCAGTGAGGTCGAAATGCGAGGCCTCTGACGAGGTGTGGTGCGGTGGCGCAGGCCTTCCAGCACAGCAGCTGTACATGTGTTACACAGTAATAGATGTAGGTCTCAGCAGCAGCGAGGCAACAGACCAGGCAACAAGCAGACAGACCGGCCACCGTAAGCACCAAGGCCACGCGCCGCACGAGTACATCCCAGAACGAACTAGCCCCAGCTCGAAAGCAGCTCCAAAGCAGACACTCACACACCACGCAGTACAATACCACGCAGCCCATGCACACCAAACACACAGTCAGCACTCGCCGGGCCCACAAGCGGTCGCCGACTCGACACTAGCAGTCAGCGCGCGCTACGGCCATTCCCGAGGCCGCGAGGCAGCGGTCCCAGGAGCTGCAGCCACAGCCAGCCCGGCAGCACGAGCGGTGTCCGGGAAGAGGGGCAGAGGAGAGACGGCGGAGGTGCGCTGGGAGGAGGGAAGAGGGAGGGAGGAGGAGGGACGGGTGTGGGGGGGGAAGGGGGGGGGCTGCAGGGCGAAACGGGTGGAGGGGGGGGGGCGTAGGGCGAGATGGGTTGGGGGGGGGGGGGGGGCACGACGCAAGCCTATGCGCGATGGCCTGTCAGCGCCGGCAGGCCGTCTGTGGAAACAGGAAGGCCCGGCAGCACCGCCCGTCCGACCAGTCTAGCACGGAGGGGCGCGGCCGCCCGGGCTTGGCGCGCCAGCGCGCGGCACAATGTTGTGGACAGGTCGCGCATGGCATTGAGCAGGAAAGTACGCTTTGACACCGCGCCGTGTCCCGCGTCTACCTCCGCGACCGTCAGGAGGCAGCGGTACGCGTCCCGTCCAACCCTGCCATACGTCTCATGCACGAGCGGGATGAACTGGGCGGCACCTGTGACGGCGCCATATTTGTCGTGCTTTTGCCGTTCGCCCTTCTCAGCGGTCGCGCCAGCCTCACGTCACGCACCGCGCACATGCGACCTGGCAAGCGGGTGCATCACCTTCACGTCCAGCGGCGCCATGTGCGTGGTGAGGAATGCCAGGAGGTCGCCGCGCTGCGGAGGCCGCTGCGATCGGGGCGGCGGGGGTGCGGGAGGGGGCGCTGCCGCCCAGTCAGGGGCGGGGGGCGCGTCGCGCGTCGGGGTTTGGGCCGCGGCGCGGGGGGCGGTAGGGGCAGTGGGGGTGGGAGAGGCCGGAGCCGGGGCTTGGGTGCCATGAGGGGTGTGTGGCACGTCCGAAGCCTGCGGGCCTGCGAGAGATGGGGTGGGGGTCGGACCGGCGCAGCATCGGCTGGGGAGTCCGGCGGCGGCGGCGGTGGCGGTGGCAGCGGCGGCGGCGGCGGGCCTCGCTGACACGGCGCGGACGGTGCACTCGCAGACGGCGCAGCCGGCGGGCGTGTGAAATCCGGCGGCGGCGCGGCTGGTGGCGGCTGCCAGATGCCGCGGAGGGGGAGCACGCGTATGCCTCCGGGGAGTTTGGCAACGTGCGGCTCGAGCGGTGAAGCGAGCGACGCGCATGAGCACCTGCCTCCAAGCCACGGTGATGAGGACGTGTTTCATGGCTGAAGTCGCCCATAGCTGGCCGCATATGACACTGTGCGTACTGGACGCAGCCGCGCGGCCGCTGGGGCAGGCCTCATCTGAGTCCAAGATGGGTAGCAGCGGCTCACCCAGTCGCAGCAGCACAGCCACCTGGAATTCATGGTCGGTCAGGCCCGTCACCAGGTCGTGGCAGGCCGTGAGGAACGCCGAGGCCAGCGAGCCAGAGCAGCTGAGGAGGCGAGCGAGATCAAAGCACGCCGTCTCCGCCGTTTGGGGATTCGGACCGTGCTTCAGGGTCTGGAGATGGTCGCGCGTGGAGGTCCAGCGCGCGTCGGCCTCTGCACGGCTGAGCGCGCTGTACATGTGTTGCACGGATATGAACGCAACAGCCCGGCAGCGAAGGCAACAGCAGGAAAGCAGACGGCCAAAAACCCCGAAAGCAGACAACAGCAACAAGCAACAACTGTCTCAGGTGAAAAGCCACGGCAGCTGTACATGTGTGTGCTGTGCGCATGCTAGGGAATCTTGTCATGATAATCGCCATTTATGGTCATACGACGGCGGTGTTGAGCAAACACCGGTGCCCGGAGGCACGTGGAGCCCAGAGGCTCCATCCCTTGAGGAGCTCCACTACTGCCTAGAACCGATGAGACCTATGCAGAATGTACTGGAGGACGCTAGAGAACGCGCACCGCGCGAGCCGCCTGCCCGTGCGAGACCCAGCTCTGCTGTCATCTGCTCTCCAGCCCGCATACACTGCAGCACAGTAGCTGATTTCTATCGGCCCCTGAACTTGATAGCACTCAGCGCCACACCATCCCCATCTGCGTCCGTCTCTGCACCAGCTCGCAGCGAATGCAAGCCATATTGCGAAGGACTGCCACCTAGGACTGAACTAGCCCGACTCTGAAACACCCGTCGGACATCTTCTATCGACCTATGGAAAATCCTACCAGTACCTGGGCGTCCGCACAAGCGGTATCAACGCTTCAAAAGTGAGACTGCGCATACCGCGCCAGGCCTAGCCCTGATATGGAATGAGATGGTCTCAGAATGATTTTTGAAGATCTGGCGTCCGGACTCGGCCAGCTTCATGGTGACAGCCGCCATGCCATCCTCCTCCGTTACAAACCCCACGTCCTCCCGTGACAGCACAGCCACCTCTGAACATCGCAGAAAAGCAGCATATGCCAGCGATCACCATGCATGAAGCTCATGCACATTGGGATCTGACTCTCCCCCTCCCTGACTGGTCAGAATCCGCTTCAGGCCATCCCTCCCCACAACCAGCTTGGGCTCCTTGTCCTCAGCACGGCGAGCGATCGCGTGTTGCGTCAAGTACAGCGTGGAAACCACCTCCATCCGTGCAGGCCCCAAGCCCCACAGAGACGCGTGGGCCCACTTGTAAGCGGCCAGCTTGGCTAAGACTGTAGCCTTCTTCAGGTGCAGCACCTCTGATGCATGGAGAATTCAGCATGCTGCAGACGCATCACTTTGTGGAGGCAGTTGCAGCTTCTCACAGAATGCCATGAACTGGCGAATCTGATTTGTGTATGTCTTCACGGAATTGTCACTGTATGCTAAGGCAAGCAGCTGCGTCCTCACAAGTCGTTCCTGGATACCTTCACTTAACCACATGGCATTTGGTTAGTGCAACACCCAACACCGTGCAACACTGTGTGGTTGTGTTACACGGAGATAAACGCAATAGCCCGGCAGCGAGGGCAACAGAAGGAAAGTAGACGGCCAAAACCCCCCGAAAGTAGACACCAGCAAAAAGCAATGGTGGGTGTGGGTGTGGTTGTGTCGGCTGTGTCGGTTCGTTGTGGCTTTTCACTGAGACAGTGATTGCTTTTTGCTGGTGTCTGCTTTTGGGGGGTTTTGGCTGTCTACTTTCCTGCTGTTGCCCTCGCTGCCGGGCTATTGCGTTCATCTCCGTGTAACACCGTGCAACACTGAACACATGCATTGGCCATTCCCAAGATTGTCTGTTTGTTTTGACAGTCATACAACAGGATTGGTGCCATGCTCGTGCAGGGCTCTTGTAGCTCACCCTCACTCCTTGCACCCCTGCATCCAGTTACATATTGAGTGCCACTGCCAGCATTCTCACTCTGGTGTTATGCAGATCAAATTGCTGACCGAATGGATGCCTCTCGCCAGCGCTACCTGCATGATCAACTTGTTCGACATCGCTTAAATGTAGAACTTCACACTGAAGGATCAAAGCGTACTTTCCTTCTCAATGCCATGCGCGACCTGTCCACAACGTTGTGCCGCGCGCTGGCGCGCCAAGCCCGCGCGGCCGCGCCCCTCCGTGCTAGACTGGTCGGACGGGCGCTGCTGCCGGGCCTTCCTGTCCCCACAGACGGCCTGCCGGCGCTGACAGGCCATCGCGCATAAGCTTGCGTCGCCCCCCCCCCCCCCCTCGCCCATCCCGCCCCGAGAGCCCCCCCCCTCCACCCATTTCACCCTGCAGCCCCCCACCCCCCCCCCCCCCCCGCACCCGATCCCTCCCTCTTCCCTCCCTCCCTCTTCCCTCCTCCCAGCGCACGTCCGCCGTTTCTCCTCTGCGCCCCTCCCCGGACACCGCTCGGGCTGCCGAGCTGGCTGAGGCTACGGATCCTGGAACCGGTGCCTCGCGGCCTCGGACATGGCCGTAGCGCACGCTGTCGCGCCCGTGCAGACTGCTAGTGTCGAGTCGATGACCGCTTGTGGACCCGGCGAGTGCTAGCTGTGTGTTTGGTGTGCGCATGGCCTGCGTCGTACTGCGTGGTGTGTGCGTGTCGGCTTTCGCGCTGGCGTTAGTTCGTTCTGGCATTTGCTCGTGCGGCGCGTGGCCTTGGTGCTTGCGGTGGCCGGTCTGTTTATCTGCATGTTGCCTTGTCTGTTGCCTCGGCGCTGCTGAGTCCTAGATCTATCACTGTGTAACACACTGAAGGATCCAAGGGAACCATGGCTGCGTCGACCACCATGGCAGGATATCCTGCCATGGTGGTAACCCTTCCCTCATCACATGACACAGCAGATCCTGCATGTTGCCTGGTCTGTTGCCTCGGCGCTGCTGAGTCCTAGATCTATCACTGTGTAACACAGCAGATCCTGGATAATTGCCCCAGGTGGGAATGCATACAGGCGTCCATGATGCACAAAAGTCAGCACATCTGACCACAAAGCAGACTGGAGATACGGGGATACCGTAGGCACCTCCCGCCCATGCTGATCACATTGAACAGCACCCAATGACCCACAGCAATCCACGTCAAACGGCCCTTTCCATTGCCAGACTCGCTCAAACACCTCTCTCCTCAGCATGCAATCATGCAATCCGGTGCTGCACGACAGCCCTTCCCCGCTGGGGAGAACGATCCCGTCCACTGCGAGGTACTGCGCGCTGACCTCCATGTCATGCTCCAGCGCAATTCGCCACACCTTCAGCACCTGGCCACGCTGTCCCGTCAGACGTGCTATAGGCGGCCGCTGGACGCCTTGATGGACTGGGTGCAGCGGTTGCAGCGGCGCAGGCCGGCCCCGCGTCTGGTTGTGCTGGCCCGCCCTGCCTTCCCGAGAGCCGCCGCGGGGGGAGTGATGCGGCGCCGCCAGTGCCCTTCGCGCCCCGCCCTCAGGCCCTTGCCTGGCGGCCGGAGGGGGAGGGCTGGTACGCCTTGCACTGTGGGGTGCGTGAGCCCCCGGGCTCTCGTGTGCGGCGGGCTCGAGATGGAATGCTCCTGTGGGGCTGGATGGAATGGGGGGTGCTGCTGTTGGGGGTCGGTGGTGGCTGGTTTTGCTTGGGTGGGCGGTAGTGCGGTGGTGGTGGTTGCTGTGTGCGGTTGTGGCGCGGGTACCGTGGTGGAGGGGTGCGGGAGTGCGCATGCGTGTGGGTGCGTGGGTGTGGTTGTGTCGGCTGTGTCGGTTCGTTGTGGCTTTTCACCTGAGACAGTGATTGCCTTTTACTGGTGTCTGCTTTCGGGGGGCTTTGGCCGTCTACTTTCCTTCTGTTGCCCTCGCTGCCTGGCTATTACGTTCATCTCCGTGTAACACCTTCAGCACCCATGCGTGTACACATGAAGCCCACATCGTACCCTGACCCAACGCACTTGCGGCCCCAGCCACCCCCGTGCACACGTGCACACGCTTGCCTCGCCACTGCTCGCCGTGTGCCCCGAGCAGTGCCAACATCTGTTTCATCACCTCAGCAGTTGCCTCCCCGCTTCCTGGCCATACCCGCACACCACGCAGCACCTCCTCCACCCGCAATCTTCCCCTCGGCCCCTGACCCTGAAGGCACCCGACGATCGCTCCACCCCTGGCATCCCCCGACCCCAAAATGCTGACCACTTCAATGCGCTTCCTGAGGCGCGCCGACCTTAGTCTGAAAATGTTCTGAAGCCAGAAGCGCAGCTCCACCACTGCAAGCCTGGACATTGGCACCCTGCCCGTGTAGTCCCGCCATTGGAGAACCCCCCTAGCCACCTCTTCTCCCTGTCTCCGATCCCTCTTCAGTGGCAGCTGCGCCAACGAGCACATGAGCCCCTGCGCGAAAACCACCACTGCCGGGCAAGCGCACCGGAACGACATCAGCTTCCCGACGGTCCGCGCGACGGCGCGCCCCTCCACATTGCCATGGCGCTCCAGCAGGTCTCGCGCCAGGCTCTTGAAGATCATTACCTCCTTCTCTGGCACGTACAGCCGGCAGTCCCTGAGATCAAGCTCTAGGCCTAGATGCGGTAGCAGCTGGCCTGGCTGCAGCAAGCTCTAAAGAGTTCTTGCGGGACACCCGAAGCCCCAGCCGGTGCAGAATCCGCAGCACCTGCTGCCTCATGGCAAGCGCCTCCCGCTGCGAACGCGCCAGAAAGATCAAGTCATCGATGTAGAAGCTCACCCTGAAGCCCCTGGCCCTGAAAATTGCCTCTTGACCGCAAATGAGAAATCCCTGGGCGCAGACGCGTTGCCGAATGGCATCACCCTATACCGGTACACCCTGTCCCCCACCTGGAAGACGCAGAAATCCTTCATGGGCCGTGCCAGGCCGCACTGCAGATAGCCTTTCTCAAGATCTAGACTGAAAGCCCAATCGCCTGGCTCTGCCATCGCTGCAATGTCTGCCCACGCCTCAATCCGAAACTTCTTTTCCGCAGCCCCTCATTGATCGGCTTCCCGGACCAGCAAATCCTGCTTATCTGCCCATCCTTGTTTGCAATGACAACATTGCAACCCACTGTGCTTGGCCGCAGTGCCTCTCTGTTTACCTCTTCTACTGCCCCAATAGGCAGCAGTACATCCCTCACATGTGCCTCTGCCCACTGCAGCTCCTCCCGCGACAGCCTCAGCCCCTTCGGCTGCTTACGCATCTTTGCATGGTCGACCCAGACTCAGTACTCCTCACGCAGCCACCGCATCAGGCGCGTCGGCAGATGGACACCTTCCTCTTCAAACACTTCCGCCCAGGGTCGATCCCTGCCTCTGAGACCTCTAGCATGGAACTCGCCGGTGAACCCCGGATACGCAGCCCAGAACGCATCGCACTCAATGGTGGTCGCACAGACTCCCCCCTCAGCAGGATCCGCGACTGGGTGTCTCTGCACTGCCCTCATGTTCACGTGCATCTCATCAATCTCCGGTCGAACCTCGACCTCAGATGCTGCCAGTCGTCCTCGCTGCACTGCCGTACTCTCGGCTGACTGCTGCCCTCTTCTGACATCGTTGACATGCACGGCGGGACCCGCCGCCACGACGCCGACGCCCGGGACGGCAGCTATGTTGCACCGCTGTCGCTGCTGCTGCTGTGGTGCGTGGTTTCGCCCGTCGCGCTCTCAGGATCGCTCCCTGGCGCGTGCGTAGCCCCACTGGTCGCAATGCTGTGGGGATTTGAACGTGACCTGCGGGTGGCCGTCAGGCTCCACATCTATTCGCGCCAGTTTGCTGCCGCGTTTTAAGACGGTTCACCTGAGCCTTCAAGCTGTCGTTTTCGGCTAGCAGCGCGTCCTCGCGGCGAACCGCATCCACACGGCTCGCTGCCGCCCCGCGCATGGCTCCGACCCTTGATGGTTCACTCCTGGCCATGGCGTTGAAAGCTAGCTGATTGCTGTGCACATCAGCCGTTGCTTCGCGTATGCAGGTGAAGCGGTTGCCGCTTGGGTCCGGGCAATTGCAGCGGAAGCACTTGGTCGTCTTTACCACTCTCAGCACCGCCTCTGTGCTAGCGTGTCGCCAGGCCCTCCGTCATCCTTCAATGCAGAGTGTTCTTGGCCTCGATTTCACCGCCGCAGACTCTCCTGCTACTATGGAGAGCAGCCTCGCGCATGTTGTGGCAAGCAGCGCCCCCGACTGCTGTAGAAACCGGCATCATCCCCGACTGCTCTTAAAAACAGCCCCCCCCCCCCCCCCCCCCCCCGAGCGCTGTGGAAAGCAGCCCCCCCCAAATGCTGTGCAAAACAGTTCCCCGGCTGCTATGGAAAGCAACCCACTTCGACCTGAAGGTCGAGCTTTAATCGCCGCCCCCTCCCAACCCCTTGCATACGCCATGGGTGCGTCCGGTGCGTGATGATGTTCTGTTGTCTCTCGCAATCATCACGTCAATCTTGCTGTCCACGCTGCGATCACATGTGTGAGTGCCAGCGATGACACTGGTCAGACCTGACGTACCAGCCGACTCTGCGAGCAGCGAGCGAGGTCAGCGGCGGAGCGCTGGTCACGGCATGCCACGATGACACGTACCTGCAAGGAAGGCCGCAAGATGTCGCTGCCGGTGCAGCACTGATCATGGGTAGGCACCTGTGCCAGCCGCAGAAGACTAGCGTTTACTGCAAGGACACGGACACAGCTGCGCATGTCGCCGCCTTGCACGGTGCGCACGTCGCCCCGGACGGCATCGTTGTGTGCGGCACCCCGCTGGGTAGCGATGAGTTCGTCACAGCACATGTCTCCCGCCGCTGCGCAGCCACTCGCGCGCAGATCGCGAAGCTGACCGCACGGCCACTGTCCCTCAGGCGAAATAGCTTGTCATGCACAACTGCCTACAGCATAGAGAGACCCATTTGTTGCGCAGCACGCAGTGGCGGTTTCTGGAGGAGCCGCTGCACCAGGTGGAGACAGCGCTGCTGAAGGGCCTCGGCGACATTCTGGATGTGACCAGCCTCACAGACGCGCAGTGCCTGCAAGCCCTGCTTCCCCACCGCCACGGCGGCATGGGCCTAGGTGGATTACGTGGAATGTAATCGCACTTATGGTGGGAGTGGCGACAGTGGACCGAAGGACTCTGGCCATCGGTGTCTACAGGGGTCTGCAGCACTGCTGCGGACTGGGAGCTGTGCAGAGATTGGATGTTTTTAGGCTGGTGCGAGCAGCAGCTCGCCACGCAGAGTGGGTGTTCGCTGCTAGTGCTTCGCAGCTTTTAGCTAAGATCCTAGCGCAATACCTAGTAATCCGATTGGGGGGGCACTTGGAATTCGAAGCCGGCCAAGTCAAACCGACGCCAAGTCATTCTACTTCACTAGCCTAGGCATGCGGGAAACTAGGAGTGGCTTTCAGTATCCAGCTGGACGTCAGGCTGTCGCACAGGGAGGAACGGCAATGGCACTTCCCCCAACGCGGGTCCGTCGCGATCGTCAAGCACAGGCACCGCCACCGCTGCGGCCAGCAGCAGCGCCAAGGGCCGACTTGGGGGAAAGCGGTAGCGAATCGCGTGAGAGCAAGGAGGCAGTCAGGAGTGACAACGAGGATCCACAGCCTCGTCGTCAGCGGAGCAGATCAGGCCGGGCAAAAAACGTTGACGAGCAGCGGCGCTTCGACGCAGCAGTCCAAGCGGCAGTGGACGCTCAGCTCCGGGAGCTGCTTGGGAACCAGGCTGACCAGGTGAGCTTTTGACGAATGATGCGTGTCAGGGAATGGATATGACAGACGGACGAGACCGATATGCACTTCCTGCGTGCACAATGCGTTTGATACGGGACCTGTACGTGATGCGTGATGCGCGTGAGCAGTTGCACCGGCAGCTGGGTGTCAGCATGCGTCGCCGGGAGGCTGGCGGTACCGGGTTATGATTGCGGTACAATAACTTATCTACCGGCATGTCGTGCGTCATCGGAGAAGAGGAGGTTGGAGTATGGATATTTTACCTGGGTAAGCATCAGTGTGTTACACGGAGATGAACGCAATAGCCCGGCAGCGAGGGCAACAGAAGGAAAGTAGACGGCCAAAACCCCCCGAAAGTAGACACCAGCAAAAAGCAATCACTCTCCCAGGCGAAAAAGCCACAACGAACCGACCCAGCCGACACAACCACACCCACGCACCCACACGCATGCGCACTCCCGCACCCCTCCACTACGGCACCCGCGCCACAACCGCACACAGCAACAACCACCACCGCACTACTGCCCACCCCAGCAAAACCAGCCACCACCGACCCCCCAACAGCAGTACCCCCACTCCATCCTGCACCACTGGAGCATTCCATCACGGGCTCCCCGCACATGAGAGCCCGGGGGCGCACGCCCCCCACAGTGCAAGGTGTACCAGCCCTCCCCCTCCGGCCGCCCGGCAGGGGGCTCAGGGCGGGGCGCAAAGGGCACTGGCGGTGCCGCATCACTCCCCCCACGGTGGCGCGCGGGAAGGCAGGGCGGGCCAGCACGACCAGACGCGGGGCCGGCCTGCGCTGCTGCAGCCGCGGCACCCGGTCCAGCAAGGCGGCCAGCGGCCGCCTATAGCACGTCCAACGGGACATCGTGGCCAGGCACCACCGCCCGGCCCGCCAGCCGCATACGCATCGGAGACGCAGCGAGGACCTGGCGCGTCACACCACGGCACAGAGTGGTGGAGAGTCCGCACATGGCATTCTGCAAGAACGCTCGCCTGGACACGGCCCCCGAAGCCGCAGCAAAGTCAGCGATCTTATTCAGGAAGGCGAACGCACCCGTGCCCACACGGCCAAACGTCTCATGCGACAGGGACACAAAGCGACATACACCTGTGCCGGAGCGGCCGTACTTGTCTCGCTTCCGGTCGTACATCAGCTGGGGTACCGGCCGGTCCTCAAGGCTTCATTCGCACAACCCTCCTGAACTCAACATGTGCGAGATCGTTCACAACTAGTACTGGTTCTCCTGCCATTTGCATGGAGATCTGCGCAGCTGCAATTTGCAATCAATTGAGTCTTTGCTTGTTGGCCTGTTGCCCGCTGCTCTGTTGCCTCCGCGCTGCTGAGTCCTTGATCTATCAGAGTGTAATTATAACACAGTAGCAGTACATGTACATGTGCTGTACATGTGTGTTACACAGTGGGGGGTGTGCTGTACATGTGTGACAGCACGCCTATAACTGTCAATTATTTCTAGTTCGTTCTGGCATTTGCTCGTGCGGCGCGTGGCCTTGGTGCTTACGGTGGAGGGTTTGTCTGTTTGCTTGTTGCCTGGTCTGTTACCTCGGCGCTGCTGAGTTGTAGATCTATCACTGTGTAATACACTGCTACTACAGTGACAGTTCCACTGCTGGCATGGACTTGACACCACGACAAAGCAGCAGTGTATCAAGAGCTGCTGCCCTCGATGTCGCAGTTGTGCCTGTTGTGCCTGTTGTCCGTGCTCGAGAAAGCTCCGCCCCTGATAGCAGGCCTAAGGGTGCTGTGCACGTGGCGTGACGATTTGATCACAATTTTGTCGTGGATTAATATTATGTGGATTTTGTCGGTTTCGCACACAATTCCCCTGCAGGATCTGCACACCGTTTCGCTGCCCAACCAGATGTTTGGTCTTCTGGTCATTGAAACGTTTCCTCTTCTCTCCACCCACATCAGGTTCTCCGCCCAGTCAGCTGTGGTGCCCAGTCAGCTGTGGTGTCGTTGTTGGATCATGAGCCGACACAAGGGCTTCTCCCCTCAGGCCATGTACTTTTTCATATGTTTTGACCCTTGACTATGACTCGTGGTGTACGAGCATGCGCACATGGAAATTGTTACGCTCTGCTGAAACACAGCATGTCGTAACGAGCACGTGAGTGGCGCTGCATCAGACAGATTCTTTTTCCGAAGCCTATGTAGAGAGACGTTGCATGCCTGTACAGCTGCTTGCACCAGCTTAGGGCTGGTCGTTATTTGATCTATGCATCCCTGTCAACCTACATGGCGATCAGCAGGTAGCACACACCACAGCAGCCAGACTCTGACTGTCGGACGTCCATCCGGACATAGTCGACTGGCAGCACATGTGAAAATAGACACTGTACCACGCACGCATGCAGGATCTACACTGCGGCTGCTGCTGGCCTGATGGTCGCTGGTGCCGCCATGGCCTCTAAGCGCGCCTCCGCTACTGCTTTGGGGTCACTGGAACACAGTGGCTCCGGGACAGCTGGCCGCAGGCTGCTGCAGACGGCGAGGGTCTCCAGCTCTTCTACCACCAGCACGTCGTCCAACGGCCGCCGCACAAGCAGCAGCTTTGGCGATGACGGCGATGAGGGCAACGAGGGCAACGAAGGGAACGAAGGCGACGAGGGTAATGAGGGTAACGAGGGCAACGAGGGCAACGAAGGGAACGAGGGCAACGAGGGCAACGAGGGGATAAGCAGTCCTAGCCAGAGCACCTCTCTTGGCGTGACAGCCTTTGGCATTGATGGCAACGAGGGCGATGAGGGCAACGACGGCAATGAGGGCAACGAAGGCAACGAGGGCAATGAGGGGAATGAGGGTAGCGGCAACGGCGGAGGCCAAGGCTCCTCGGTGTCCAGCGTGTCCTGCACCGCCACGGCATCTTCTAGCACCTTCTCCACCATGACGAGAGCGCACGTCGAGACCATCTCCGAGGTGGTCACGGAGTTCTGCCACCCCGACTTTGACGGCAACATTGCGCGCGCCGCTCAGTTTGCCGCCGCCTCTGGCGAGGCGATCGCGGAGGCCCTCGTGTCAGCGCAAGGCTCATGTGTGTCGAGCGGCAATGCGTTTGGCTGCGCCAGCGCGACCGCAACGGCGACTGCGTGGGCCTCCGCGACGGCAGAGGCCCACGCGTCCGCCACTGCGACGTCGCTCGAGCAGTGCGGCTGCGTTGCAGACGCAGCCGTCTTTGCCTTTGCCTCCGCGACGACCTTCCTAGAGCTCACGGCGGAGGCGTTTGCGGTGGCGGAGGTGAGCGCATGCGTCCAGGGCGACGCCTCGGCCTCCGCATTGGCCTACGCCAAGTGCTCCGCCACATCCTATGCCACTGTCTTTGCCACCGTGCGCCACCGCCCCTCTCTGCTTGGTCTGCATGTCCTCGTGTGTGCTCACATCCGCTACAGCTAGCGGCAGCTACCGCAGCGCGCAGCAACATGCAAGATTCCAGTTGTTGCGTCAACATGCACCCATTGCCCATCCGTCGCACACACCTGTGCGCACATGCACGCGGTTCAACAAGATGTTCCGCAGCCGCAGCCTCACCATGTGTCAAGGCCATAGGCACATCTGTTGCACATCACTGATCATGACACTGTGGTACAGCCTCATAGCTGTGATTCCCACACCTACACTCAGGTTCGAACGCATTCATTCTGGCCATGGAATTCCTTGTGCAGAGAGTAGCCTTGGTGCTTGCGGTGTCCTGTCTGTCTGTTTGCGTGTTGCCTGGTCCTGGTCTGTTCCCTTGGCGCTGCTGGGTCCTAGATCTATCACTGTGTAACACTCAGGTCCCCTTGATGAGCATCATGCTTCGTGCTCTTGCATGCACGCAGGTCTGACGTTGGAGCAGCTGCGACGTGCAGCCCATGCGTGTGTACCAACCTTTTGTTCCCCTTTTTCTGTTTTTCCAAAAAAGGCCCTTGCAATCTACATGACACAGCACATGGTCGAGAGCTTTCTACCTCTGCTACGCTAGCGTACGCATGCTCGGCACGCTGCGCTCGGCATCCGCTAGGCGGACACAGACAGCACTGGTAGATTTTAATTTCTGGAATTAGCTGCTTCGCGAGAGTTGCGGCAGTTGGCGCGCGCTGTGACGCCTGCGCCTGCTTTGTACCAGCGGTACCGGCAGTCGCAGCGGCTTTGCTCCGCACACCTCCTCACCTCGCAGCGCTGCAGCGTAGACACTGTAAATTAGGTTTCCTTTTTTTTGCTGTCGGCCACGGGGCCTGGGCCTGGCCCTAGGCCTCGCACTTTCTGCGGGTGCGCGTGCACCAACCACTTCGCGCCAGCGCAGCGTACTCACGCCCGAAGGCCCCAGCCTCGCTCCCACAGCATAGCACTACAATGAACGAGGACCTGCATGTGCCTTGACCCGCGTGCCCTCGCCGCTTCCGCGCCGCCGGCGATCTGCTTGCCCACTGCCGGGGCTGCCACCCGAAGTACAAGTTCACTGAGGACCAACAACGGGCATACAGCTGCTACCACTGCGAGGCATGCAAGCTGCCCTTCTCGAGATACAACGATCCGGAGGGCCACAGGCATGCAGCAAATTGTCGCGGCGTACCAGCGGACTCCCACGCCCCCACTCCCGCCCGCACCCGGTACAACGGCCGCACGTGCACGCCCACCAACACTGGCCGTGGCCGCTCGCGCTCACGACAGCGGACACCGCCGCACATGAGGGCGCCACTGACGCAGGCCCAGCCCTCACACGTCAATGATGACCTGGCGGGACGACACACAGCCAGTTCGCAACCGCCGCAGGGAGGCTCCGGTTTGGTGTGCCGAACGCCCACCTCTGCGGCTGCGGCGGGCGCCGGCTCGACTGCGCCTCGGCCGCAAAGCCAGCCACCCGCCCGCACCGATTTGGCCAAATCGTGCTGCCTGACATCGGTAAATGAGCACCACAGACTTGACGGCGGGCTGGCTGGTGGCCAACAACCCCCAGGTGACATCCCGTCACCACTGTCCCCCGGAGCCACACTCTGGCCGCAGTGATAGCTTAAAGCATTCAGCACTCTCTGGTGCCTGAGTGGCATCCAGCTCGCTGTTGTTGCGACCTCTGAACTGCCGCACATCTCCTGGGTCCCGGTTTGCAGGAGATGTAAATGGTGTAATCGGTTACAATAAGTAATTCAATTTACATTTACATTAACATGCATGTGTCACACTGTTCATATGTGCAGTGGCCGACCTAAGAAGGTGATCGACGATGAGAAGGAGAGGATGTGGGAGGCACAGCAAGAGATCCTGAGGGCCCGCCGAGAAGGCCGTGGCATGGACGGCGTCAGCGAGCGACGGGCCAAAGCAAAGGCGCAGGTGCGGCCTAGTAGCCACCTCAGGTTCAACGTGGCAGACACCTGCTACGGCTGTACCTCTCCCGCAGCACCCAGCACAGCACCCAGCACAGCACCCAGCCTTAAGCCTGTCGCTGCTTTGGCGCGGCACCATCATGTGCATCATGGGGTGTCTGCACAGCCAATTCCCTGCGCACACAAACACCAGCCTTCCCGATTACGGCGATTCCACACCGCACTGGTGGCTGTGGCAGGGCAGCAAAGCCATCCGGCTGCGATATCCCCAGAGGCGTGAGCAACGCTGGCGTGCGGTGCACCACATCACAGCCCCCCCGTCTGATCACTGCATGCATGGCGCCGGCAGGGGGTTACCACACAGCACAGCTCTCTGGCCGCCCATGTGCGGCCGCCCATGTGCTCTCTGGCCGCCCATGATAGCGAGGTGCACGATCAACGCACAGAGCCGCGCAGCTCCTGGCCGTCCGCAGGCGTTGCCACCTCACGTGCAGTCGTACATTCACCTCGCCGTGTGGCCCATGCGTGTGACAACGGGACAGCTACCGCAACACCTACGCCAGTCGTGGCTGCACACGCAGGGACCAACCATGGGACGCCCCCCGACCGACGAGCTTGCCCCCATTTGCCACGCGCCGGCTCGCCGCCATGCCACTCCCCCCCGTCCCTCCCAAGCGCCCCGTCTCCCACCCAGCCAGCGCGCCGTCCTCCCGGACGTCTCCCGCACTGCCATTAGCGCTGGCCCACGGGTTGACTCCCACATGCGCGATCTGACGGAAGCAGACCTCGTCAGCGACACCCAGGTGGATCCAAAGCCAGCCTCAGACGCGCCGCCATCACTGGAGGCCCCCTACCCGGGCGTGCGGATCCCTCAGGGTGTGCCGAACGAATGCAGATCCAGCTGGGCCGACGTTGTGGCCGCAGCGCTGGAACGTACCGCCGATGCGGCCGAGCGCGGTCACCGGCCTAGTGTAGAGACAGAGCTCAGGCTCCTACTCCTGCTGCCCAGCCAGGCCCTCGGCAACACTGGCGCAAGCAGGGGACGCGCCAGGCGAGTCAATGCCCGCGTGCGCGAGATCCGGAAGCGGACCAGGGAGCAGATGTTGCTTGACACCGCTGAACATAGCGACCCCGGCCGCACTCGCACAGAAGTTGTGGCGGACATCGCAATGGCAGGGCGCATGCACCGACATGCATGCAACGGCAATGTTGGCCGCGCTGCGCGCTGCTTGGACAGCAGCCCCATCGTTCCCATCGACCAGAACTCACTGCCACGCTTGCGAGCGCTGCACCCACCCGCGCCCCCTCCAAAGCGCGCAGCGCAGCCTACCCCAGCCGGCAGCCGCTCAGCGGAAGTCTCAGCGGCGCGGTTTGAGGCCATCCTGCGGAACCTGACACAGGGCTCAGCGGCCGGCCCCAGCGGGTGGACATACGAGCACGTCCGCAGCGCCGGGCTGTATAACGAGCGCACGGGCGAGGCCATGCGCCGCTTCGTCAACCTCCTGCTGTCGGGCACCATCCCCCACTCCGACCTGCTGCTCGCCAGCCGCCTGATCGCCATCGCCAAACAGAACGGCGGCGTTCGCCCGATCGCTATCGGCGAAGTATTCATGCGCCTCGCCGGTATCTGCGCGCTGGCGTGCGTCCCAGAAGCGCCGGGCCTGCTTGCCCCACCACCAGATTGGGGTCGGTGTTCGCGGCGGCCCTGAGATTCCGAGCCACGCGCTGGCCCCGGACTTCTCAGATGCGGAGACGGTCACAGTGCAGCTCGATCTCGAGAACGCGTTCAACCTGATTGACCGCGAGACCATCATCGCGGAGATTGACGCGCAACTCCCCGCCCTGGCCGCATTCGCACGCATGGCGTATGGATCGCCATCGCCGCTGCTGGCACGTCAGCAAGACGGGTCGAACGCGGTTTTGTGGAGTGCATCTGGCGTGAAGCAAGGCGAGCCCATCGGCCCCCTCTACTTCGCCATCGCGTTCCGGCCCACGCTATTAGCGGCGCAAGAAGCGGCCCCTGACACGTTAGCCATCGCGTGCCACGATGACCTCACGGTGCAGGGCACGGTCGAGCAAGTGGTCGCCATGGGTCGAGTTGTGCAATCCCGTCACCAGTGCAACAAGCAAAAGACGCTCGTCCACTGCACCGATCCCGCCAAGGCCTCGCACGCAGCCGCCTGCCTAGGCGCCACGGTCGCCACTGACGGCATGGTCGCATGTGGCGCGCCACTGGGCACCCCTGCCTATGTGGAGGCGTATGTGCGCCGTAGATGCAAACGCACCGTCGAGCTCATGCAAAAGCTGGCAGGCCTCCCGCTGGCGGCCCAGACACGGTGGGCTGTCCTCTTCCAGTGCCTGCAACATCGCGAAGCACACCTGTTGCGCACTACCGACTGGGCCCACCTCGAACAGCCGCTCATGGGCGTCGAGAACGCCAGCATACACGCCATGTGCCGCATCATCGAAACGCAACAGCTCACCGACCTACAGCGTGAGCAGGCCTTGCTCCCTCATAGACATGGCGGCATGGGTCTGCGACACTACACAGCCGACGTTGCTGACGCCGCGCGCCTCGCGTCGGCAGCAGTTGCGCACGCGGTGCTCGCGGACGGCATCGACGGCCGCAAGCCGTTCCGCGGCGACGCCGCGATCCAGCACCAGGCCCGCCTCGCACGCCTGCGGAAGGCATGGCCGGCCGTGCAGGGAATCTCAGACAGCCCGACCCCAGCCGACGCCTGGGCGTCCGACGCTGGCTCGAAGTTGCGCATGACGCAGCTCCAGAGCGCGCTCAGCCGGGCGGAGGCCGACGCGCGCTGGACCGCCACGCACGACTATCTCGAGACCCTGAAGCACGGTCCGAATCCCCAATCGGCGGAGACGGCGTGCGCTGATCTCGCTCGCCTCCTCAGCTGCACTGGCTCGCTGGCCTCGGCGTTCCTCACTGCCTGCCCCGGCCCGGTGACGGGCGTGACCGGCCATGAATTACAGGTGGCTGTGCTGCTGCGACTGGGTGAGCCGTTGCTACCCGTCTTGGACTCGGATGAGGCCTGCCCCTGCGGCCGCGTGGCTGCGTCCGGTACACACAGTGTCATATGCGGACAGCTATGGGCAAGTTCAGACCTAAAGCACGACCTCATCACCGTGGCTTGGAGGCGGGTGCTCATGCGCGCGTCGCTCGCTTCATCGCTTGAGCCGCACGTTGGCAAGCTCCCCGGGGGCATACGCGTGCTCCTCCTCCGCGGCAGCCGGCAGTCGCCACCAGCCGCGCCGCCGGCGGACTTTACGCGCCCGCCGGCTGTGCCGTCTGCGAGTGCACCGGCCGCGCCGTGTCAGCAAGACCCGCCGCCGCCGCCGCCACCGCCGCAGTCACCGCCGCCGCAGTCACCGCCGCCGCCGCCGCCGCCGCCGCCGCCGCCGTCGCCGCCGCCGCCGTCGCCGCTGCCGCCGGACCTTCTAGCCTATGCCGCGCCGGTCCAGCCCCCACCCCATCTCTCGCAAGCCCCCCCAGCTTCGGACGTGCCCTACACCCCTCATGGCACCCAAGCCCCGGCCCCGGCCTCCCTTACCCTTACTGCCGCTACCGCCACCCCCGCCGCGGCCCACGCCCCGACGCGCGACGCGCGACGCGAGAGGCAGCGCCCCCTGCCGCACCCCCGCTGCCCCGGTCGCAGCGGCCTCCGCAGCGCGGCGACCTCTTGGTATTCCTCACCACGCGCATGGCGCTGCTGGACGTGAAGGTGATGTACCCGCTTGCTAAGTCGCATGTGCGCGGTGTGTCACGTGAGGCTTGTGCGACCTCCGAGAAGGGCGAACGGCAAAAGCGCGACAAATATGGCGCCGTCACAGGTGCAGCCCTGTTCATCCCGCTCGTACATGAGACGTACGGCAGGGTTGGACGGGACGCGTACCGCTTCCTCCAGACGGTCGCGGAGGTTGCCGCGGGACACGGCGCGGTGTCAAAGCGTACTTTCCTGCTAAATGCCATGCGCGACCTGTCCACAACATTGTGCCGCGCGCTGGCGCGCAAAGCCCGCGCGGCCGCGCCCCTCCGTGCTAGACTGGTGGGACGGGCGCTGCTGCCGGGCCTTCCTGTCCCCACAGACGGCCTGCCGGCGCTGACAGGCCATCGCGCATAGGCTTGCGTCGCCCCCTATCCCCCGAGGCCATGTTGACAATTAGACTTCCTGGGACACCCGGGCAACGCGCGGTGCCGTTCATAAGCTGCGGCGTTGAACATGCGCTCGCGGGCAGGCAACACCACACATTGCAACATTACACAGGTCCGTATTATATGTTTCTTCGTGCAACATGATGTTTCGCACGGGCTTGTAAGTGCAAGACAGTAGGTGTCGGTGCCGATTGACATGTCAGTCCATCAGCACTGCATGAGTCTGTGCCGAAGGGGAAACAGCGCATAGGGATTATCCGATTCGTAACGAAGATACAGCAGCGGTTCTTCTGAGAGATTTCGTCATCCACGGCAGTCGGTGTGTCCCCCGTCCCAGCTGCGACTGTCCTCAACGGGACGTATACGTATCCTGGGCTGTGGGCTACACCGTCTCCGTACATTCCAAGTGCCATTCTAATTGCCGACATAGTCGTCCTGTTGTCGCAACAGATCCATTCGACGGATCACAATCGTTGTTGCGTGGAATCAAACGGATGCAACCGCACGCACGCCCGCAATATCCTTGTGAAGAGTTTTCTACTGCCTTTGTTGGGAGCTACAGAGGAGCTGAGTCTCCAGACAAGTAGCAGTTGAGGCGATGTGCCGGATAGTTCGTGTGGTCGGCGCGCGCTTTTGTTGGGTGACAGCCCATACGGCACCGTCAGGTCGCGGTAGGCTTTAACAAGCAAACAGCGCCCCAATATGCAAACATCCTTTGCCTGCTTACACCAAACTATAAAGTATGGACCCAGGCAGCAATTACTGACGGCCACCGACCTTGCGTTTTTCGAACCGGCGCGGGGCACGCGTGCACGTCGCTCTACAGCTCTGACGCTGGCATGGTTGAACGGGGCCAACTCAGCGTTGAAAGTGTAGCTGAGTATTATATTCCTTTCAGGCTGCGATGCGGCAGCACCGCGTTGCATGCAGGGTCACCTGAAGGCATTGACGCGCCAGTCACCCAAGTTTACTTGCGTGCCCGCGAGGCTCCACCTCTTCGCACCTGCAGCCACAGGGCATGCAAGTGCACTTGCGTGCCCCGTGGCACCTCCAGCCACAAAGCACGCAAGTGCGCCTGCGGGCCCGTGGCACCTCCAGCCACACTTGCGTGCCAATGGACACTGCTCATGCAGCGTACAAACAGTGAAGGGTACATACTCGCATCGGCCATCTCATCCCTTCATCACAGGCTAACTGTCTTGATGCATTGGACCAAACGTATCGAAGATCCGGGCCCGAGTATGAACCACTATGAATTGGCATAAGCATGACACTACTAGACCTGCATTAGTCCATGACCATGTGTCCTCCTCCGGTAGTCATGCTTATCGCCAGCCATAGCGCTGAGACGAGCGTGGCGCGACAGGCGGTACATCTTGGTGGACCCGTGTAACTGGCAAAGCCGCTGGGAGCAACTCGAGGCTAAGGGATCCTGCCGAGGGATAACCAAGTGGGACATGCGGGTAAACATGTTTGCTGGCGGAGGGTGGAGCCTCCACGCCGTCGTCCACCCTGTGTACTTAGCTTCTCACTGGAGCTTGGTCCTCATTTTCCACCCAAGTACGCCCACCACTCTCACACTGACTGACTCCACGCCCTCTGACTGTACTGCTCAGTGTAGCCGCAGGCTTGCATGTATGCGGGACTTATTTGTAGTTGTCAAACCACGTATGAGCGTGATCCCAAGTCCGTCGGTGCAGACAGAGTGCGGCAATGGCTGGGCGCTACCGAGGGTGAGCGCGACAGGATGAGGTCGGCCGGACAGCACACCATCATCCTGCATGTGGACAGTCTGAGGTACACAAAGCACGACACGGACGTCGTAGCAGGGAAGTGGATCCGGACGATGGCGTTTCTGCTGAACACCGCAGTAGACACGGTCAAGGAGGCGGTGAAGATATGGGCGGTGTGCTTCCGGTCACAGTGTATACCCTGGACCAACGTCTGGGTCAACAGTGATGTACAGTATCTCATGATCGGCCGCCAACCCTAGCTTTAGTGCGACTGAATGTGGCACTACTTTGCATACAACATCACCTATACGACAAATGACGCCACTATTGAACTGCGGTCGTTGTGTAGGTGCCACCGAGTATTTGCCCACAACAGCCGGACGCCGTTTCGTGCGGCATGTACGTACACCGTGCTCAACCTAGAGCATGTCCTGGAACGGTGTGCGCCGGGTCTGCTCTGGGATACGAACGCCGGCCGGCCGAACGTAGACGCTCCTGGGGGGGCAGCCAACCCTGCCCGAGCCCAATCCAGTTCGTTGATGAGCTTGCCGCGTGGGCCCCCACGGTATGACGAACTGTGGGCACCGATCAAGTTTTTCCATAACGAGCCGTGGTACGGCGTGGGCGATGCCAAGGCGTACAGGGCCGTACATCGCGCCAACTTCTGCATGCAGTGGGCGGAAGACGGAGGGCAACCTTTCCACGTGGATGATGACAAGGCAGTCACTGAACTGAAGGACTCAGTTTACGATCTGCCCCATGACAAAGATGGGAAGCCGTGGAAAATCAGGTGCGAACGATGCGCCGCCCAATGACCAACTGTGCTACCGGTACCACGCATACTGCCCGCGCACGACTGGCAACTGTCTCCAAATCCTGCTCTGATTACGGTAAAGTCTGCAAAACAGAAGTCGTCATATGCAGGCCGTTAGTACTGCAATCGAGGTGGGTGAACGCGAAGCATCTGGACCCGCCCCTGGCTATATGGGCGCAGCATATGTACAAGCGGTCTTCAGGACGGACTCGGCAGCGGCCAAGCTCGGGCGATACTCGGCCCGACAGGAGGGGACGGTCACCACGGCGAGGGGGCAGCCGGGCTGATAGAGGGACCAACGCAAGTGGCCGGCAGGCAACCAGTCAGCAGCCGCACCGAGGACGTGGTAGCGGCAGCTCTCGGGGGCGGGCTGGGGCGAACGCAAGGGCCGGTTCGCGTGGCCGTTCGGGTGGGCGGGGACACGCCCCGCCTAAAAGGAGATAGTTGCAAGTTCAGGGGTAACCAGTAGTGAGCATGTTGCACAAGGTGTAATGGTCACTATGTGTACTGATCAATCGCAGTGGATACGATGACGCCATGTCGCCGTTGACATATCATCGCTGCTTCGCAGACCGGCGATGACCACTGGCCCTGCCAACGCGAGACGCACCATCCAGTTCCGGAGCATCCTGAGCCCACTTCTGCACTGCAGTGTGGGCGTTCCTAGTGTCCAACGTACCGTACAGTAGTTATCTTGCAGTTTCAGCATCGCTGATCGGGCAGTGCGTGGATACGGCGTTGCGGGTGCTGTGCTGCACACCATTTCTAACTTGGTGGAATTGGATGCGAAACGAGGCTCGCAGGCGCACAGATGCGCAGTACATATAGCTGAGATTCCATCCCATGCGTCTGATTATATACTGTATGGTCAACGTTGCGCACGATACTTCCCCACGCGACAGCGTTTACAGTTGTGCCCTGTCTTTTTAGACGGAATCTCCAACGGACGTGGAACACGCGCGGGGTTGGGGCGATCGGCACGTCGTCGCCGCGTTTGAGAGACTGTAAGAACAGAGGTGGAGAAGATCTTGTAAACGCGTCGGCATCCGATGATTCCAACGGCGCGAACCGTTCGGACAAACATTATCGTAGGGGAAGCTATGGAGACAGGGCACCTGCGACCACGGCATGAGTCCCTTACGCTACGGCGACATTGCTACGCACCCGATGCTGGAGCCCGGCCCAGCACGTCATAGGGACGGACTCTACCAATTCTGCAAGCGACGGAATTTTCCAGCGTTGATTTCCTGTGAATACGTACAGCGGGCCATGAGCAACAGCGGACAAACACGGCCTTTGGCCGATACCGCCGCGCGCGAGGACGCCGAGCAGAGCATAGTTGAGAATATCGCAGTTGTTGTAGAAACGAACGGCGCGTTCTCTGCCGCAACGGTTGACAGGATGCAGCGGTTCGGAACGTTTAACTCGCTCTTGAAGCGGAGCACAGCTGAGATCTGCGCAGCGGGCAGGTCCCTCGAGTACGCAGTGCGACACAACATATACTGGACCATTGTATTATTCAATGCGTGGATGCAGCATTTCGACGCGCTGGAGCCTGCGTGGCAGCGCGTACATAGCAATGGCGGAACAGACGACGGGTCGGCGGTGAAGGAGGCCGGGCTCATGAAGCTCATCTCGTTCTCTGGAGATCGGAAAGGTATTCAGGTGAGTCATGAGCGTTTGCCCGAGCTTCGTGAGGGGGACGCGGACGATGCGTAGTCCGTCACTGAGTGGGCCACGTTGCGAGTGGTGAATGCGTATCGAATGCAGGTACACATGATAGGCCGGCAGCAGCCACCCCAGACCATCATAACAGAGGTATCATCCCCAAGACGTGGCTCGAGCCCAAGTGCAGAGGCGGACTGCAGCACTGAGTGGTGGCGCGGACAGAGAACAATGCGGGAGTACACAGGCAGATTGGGATCACCTGACCTGCACATCCCCGCAGGTACGACACTACATACAGTACACGCACCCACCATTGGACTCGCTTACACCATCACTGCCATTGCATACGCCTGGGAGATGCAACCATCGAAGCTGAGGCAAGCTGAGGCGAAATTGGTGTGCAGAGTATGAAGCTAAGAACCAAGTCGAGCTCCTGCGACTGGTGGTGCACTCCATGCACAACGAGCATCCCAGAGTCCTAGCACCAGAACGGCCCGGAGGCCCGACCAGGTTCGAGTACTCCAACCATCCTGTCAGAGAGGGCGCCACTTGCGAATGGGCACCCACGGGAACATCACTGCCACACTACCTGCTCCTACCCACAACGACGCGACGTGAAGCCGCACCAAATGAGCAGATGGCAGAGCTCATGGAGAACGTGCAGAGGGGGACCAATGGGTACTCCAAGACGCTGCAGCTTATTCGGAAACCCGTCTCCACCAAGAACAAGGCAAGCGCTGCCTCACAGCTGTATCCGTCACCCCGCTTCACACAGCTGATGGCGTGCGCCCGGACGGTACAACTGATGGTGCGGAACGCACCAGAGCTGTGTGGGGAAGCGGTGCGGGCACCACCAACACTGGTCAGAATAGCAGATGCATGTGTGATACGACCTATGACGAGTGGCAGCAAGAGCTCTGACAACCTATACTGCATTCAGGATATGGGTCTCATGGGACAGTACTGTGCCGCTGCACAACAAGTTGGGGGCCTGGCGTGCGTATACGCTGCAAAGAAGTGGCCGGGAGTGGATCAGGTGCACTCCCATGCATTCATTGCAGTCCTGTGAGTTGGGCAGGCCTCACCAACCGGGCCATTGATCTGGCGGTCCAGTCCGCTTCACGGTGTAACACCGTCATCGCTGGCGCGTGTTTGGTACATGTACCGCATCTGAGCCGATGCAACACTGTGCAGGCGCCATCAGTACTGGCCTCCTACGAGGACCTCACGTTGGGCCTCATCCAACACTGGCAATGCATTGACAAATGTGGCTCAGCGGTGGATAACGACATCCGCGGGTATGCGAGGCTCTTGATGGCGTTCTCCAATTACGTCAGGGATGATACGATAGGGGTGGAGGAGGTGGACGCGGGAACGCCCGAGTGGGACGGCGTGTGGGAGTGCTGGGCTGCCGCGAATATTGCGACGCTGATAGTTGTTCAGGGTGCGCCTCCGTGTTTTGCCTGGAGTCACTATCACACCCACGTACTAACCGAACCTGAATCCCACGTCAAATTGCTATAAGGACAGGCAGTACGGCATCCTAAACAATAGTACCGTGTGCAGCGAACCTCATCTTCCCCTTCACCAGCGGAACGGCGCCTAAACTAAAGGCCATTAAGTTTGCAAGTTCGTGCATCGACATCCGCTGGTGGCAATGGGCATTCGTTGCAGTAGAGTGGTTCATGGAACACAAGGGCACAGATGGAGGTTCGGCTGCCGCGTGGTTTACGCAAGAGGTGAAGTCAGCGTCCCTTGCGTCGGCAGCCGATGTCCACAAGCTGGCTACGGCTTGCATCCAACGCCTGCTCAATGATCGGGAACCGACCATGCTTGCAATGGTGGAGGGAGCAGACCTGCAGCGCAATGGGCTATGTGCACCGCCGCCAGCATCGCCACCTGCACCGGCGGACTCGTCGGTGGACGGCGATGGCAATGTGGGTGGCAAGCCGGCTGGTGGTGCACGGAAGCCCCGCAAACCACCGGCGGGGAAGATGAATAAGCCCAATAAATCAAACATGACACCACGAAGGAATCCGGGGCGTAGAAGCAGGGCGACCATTCCCTCACGGGAGGTCGGCGATGCGGAAGGAACTGCCGCCGCGGGGGTTTCCGCTACACAGAGTGCGCTTTCATAGACACAAACCCTGCCTGGAGGCACTCTGTCCGTGCAGCCCACATAGACGAGCTGACTGCTGTAAACAAGGTCCTCTCGTGTGTCATGATGCCACAGCACGCGACACGTGCCCAGAACATTGCATGTATCGCCGGCTGCGGCAGCCATGTGAAGACACCGACTTACTGTAACTGCTGCTGCAGGGCGCAAGACTATTGGTGCAGCCTTTGTGGATCTCACCCAGGACGACCGGATAGTTGTGTCTGTGGAGCGCCCTCGCCCCCTGGAGCCCGATACACAACTATCAGGCAAGGAAGAAGATGACAGGGTGAAGGCACAAGTGGATGCGGTTATGGCTTTTTTCACGGGAGCCAGGACCCTCACCCCCCACAACCCTCAGCCATGGTTTGACTTAATGGTGCAGGCTATGCAGCTGGTTGGGGGGGAGTGCATGACCAAGGAGGAATTAGCTGAAGCTTGGGGTGAATGCTGCGACCGTCCCCAGGCGACCCCTCAGCCAGAGGATGCGGCGGGCGAGGAAGACAGAGACGACAGCGAGGCCGGCCGGAGCGGCCCTGCGCCCCAATCATCACAGGCTACAGTTTCGGATGACGACTTCGACCCAGGCAGGAGCCGCATGAAGGCGCAGCCCCCAGCCCGGCCCACCTTGGCGATGCAACACAAGCGCAAGCTAGAGGACTTGCCTCCAAGCGTGGACCCGCGGGCCAGGAGAGGGAAGGGAACGTACCACAGACGGGTTGCGCGGCGCAAGACACAACAAGAAGGGGACAGGGAGGCCGTTGCAGCCCTAGAGGATGACGAGGGAGATACGGGAGAGCGGCGGGATGATGAACAAGGTCCTGATGAAGTCTGCGGTGAACAGGGGCCAGCGAGCGCGGGAGAGGCGGGGAAGCAGGATGAGGGTGGTACGACTTATGCGGCAAGAGAGGGCGGTGACGCGCAAGTAGATGAAGCAGAGCCCAGTGACGACGGGGGTGATGAGGGGGACGCGGCCGCATGAGCAGCGGCATGTTGCATACTCGTTTATGCGGTGCCACTGTAATTCGTTGCCTTGACACTGCGAGGTTACCAATCCAACACAACCCAATCCAAGTTACTGCAGCGTGTATCACAGCGACAACTTGTTTTATTGACATGCTTTAGGTACAATCGGCGTTTGTGATGGTTGTGTATGGTTGTACTCAATGCACACATCAGCCACGCGGTAACACCCTTTGGTGACATGTCTACATTTGCGGTACTGCACACATGTTTGTTACATGTCTATAACTGCGGTACGGCACTCGCCATCCCTCCCCTAGTGCACCACACTGCCAGGTCCTCTTGTGGCTGCACGCTCTGGTAGCTGACAACTCTGCACTACTGGGAAGCACCGCGCGCAAGCTCGCGCGGGAAGGCCACCAATTGATGGTGGTGACGAGTGGCCACCGGATAGTCGCGGCAGTGGCTTGGACGCGTACACGTCGTTCAAATCGCTATCGCACGCGAGTCTAGACAGATCATGAATAGACAGTGTCAGACCAATATGACTGTCTAAGTAATGGTCTGGCTAATGCAGGCCTCTGCCCCAAGGCGCAGCAATTAACGCCTGACAACTGTTCATAGCCGCTGTTTATCAGCCGATGCTACTGAAGCCGTCACAACCTTCCCATCCAATCGTTGAATATACATTTTGCCGATGTAGACTGTGTTTCGACGCTCGCAGCACCGCCCGGCACGCTTGTCGCCCCACGTTAGGTGGCTGGATGCCGCCGGTGACTCGAGCAACTGACAGTCTCCAGAGCTCCTCCTTGCTCTTACTATTTATCTATACTAGATCATTCGGAGGTGACCAGTGCGTACAGCGGACTCCTTGCCAGCGGTGCCCAGCGTTGTTGCGTGGACGTGGAGACTGTCAGCTGCTTTGCATCCTCTATGCAAGCGGTCAGGTGATTCGCATCCCATATATCTGATAACTGTGTTCCTTTCTAGTAAGGTGCTGCTCCTGATGTCATTTGTCGATCCGGTACCGCCACACGTGTTAACCGTAGTTCAGCGGCACGCGACCAGTCCCTTGCAAGCCCGACGGACTTGACGACTCCTCATATCTGGAACCCTTTTGGTTCGAAATGGGATAGTCGGGGCTGCGCCAAAGCGCCAAGCCAGTTAGGCTTGGGATGTGTTATCCGACTCGCTAGTGCGCTGTCGAGCCTTCGGCCCAGCGCTTATCCAGCGTTATCTGCCTACAGTGCCTGATTAAAGGTACAAGCACATTATATATAACTCATCCATTATAACATGACGATGCGATCGGAGCATGTCTGCCCCGTGGGCTTGTCCCGATCGTCAGGGGGCACGATAGCTTACTTTCGTGCCCCCGGCCCAGCGCTTGTCAAGCGTCACCTGTCGACGGTGCCTCTTACGCGTACAAGCACATGCTATCTAACATGCAGTCTCCCCTTGATTGGAGACTAGTCCGGGCGTCAGGCGGGCGGCATACTGATCAACATTGGCGAGGCGCTGCGTAGGCTTGTCGGTCCGAACATACCGTCCCCTTTGATCGCGCAGCATGAACAGGTCCTAACGTGACGTCCTGCATGACGGCCCCGTCGTCCGCGCAGGCGGACGGTCCGATGACGTCCCGGTGACGTAACCCACGGTACGCCATGCACGTGACGTCCTCATGACGGCCCCGCCGTCCGCACCAGCGGACGGTCTCATGACGTATCGGTTACGTCACCCTTGGAACACCATGCGCGTGACGTCATCGTCTTGCGAGCCGCCTTGTCGGCGGCCGAGAGGACGTAACCCATACGTCCCCATTTCGCGTCACCGGCTCAATGCGTGACGGCGCAATCACTATAACTATGGTGCCAGCACTTTCGGGACATCCTTACAGGACGCCGGAAGGGCACCATAGGGACTCTGAAAGGACAGTGGAGCGACTGCTAGAGGACGGTATGAGGACTGTCCGAGAGGACGTGGAGTTGACGAGGGACAGAGCAAGGACAGCTGCGGGACCTGTGCCAGATGGGCTGAGGATCCTTGGGGGACACAGGTTGCATAACAGGGATGTCACGGAACAGTCATGGGACATCCCGATGATGGAGTGTGACGTCACCAGGGCATCACTCAGATTTGTTACATCTACGATTGAGGACTCTAAGTCAGGCATGCATGAATCCTTACGGAGTCCTAGGGGACGAGGTCAGCTTAGGGACATCCTAAATGCAAGAAAGGCCTGGAGGCCCAATCGACCGCAGCACCCCGGGCGCCACTTTGGTTGATCGTGCCCAATCGACCAAGGCACCCCGGGCGCCACTTTGGTCGATTGGGCCCAATCGACTGCAGTACCCCGGGCGCCACTTTGGTCGATCGTGCCCAATCGACCAAGGCACCCCGGGCGCCACTTTGGTCGATCGTGCCCAATCGACCGCAGCACCCCGGGCGCCACTTTGGTCGATCGTGCCCAATCGACCGCAGCACCCCGGGCGCCACTTTGGTCGATCGTGCCCAATCGACCGCAGCACCCCGGGCGCCACTTTGGTCGATCGTGCCCAATCGACCGCAGCACCCCGGGCGCCACTTTGGTCGATCGTGCCCAATCGACCGCAGCACCCCGGGCGCCACTTTGGTCGATCGTGCCCAATCGACCGCAGCACCCCGGGCGCCACTTTGGTCGATCGTGCCCAATCGACCGCAGCACCCCGGGCGCCACTTTGGTCGATCGTGCCCAATCGACCACATAGCCCCCATGGAGCCACGAGGACCGCTGCAGACCGCTGCACGGCCTCTCACATGCCCCTTGCCTTAGCCATCCCCCCCCTACCCTACCCCTGCCCCCTGCCCCCTGCCCCCTTGCTGCACATAACCCTCATCTGCTCTCCTAACATGCTGTTCACGGCCACGCCAATGCTGCGACGTCAACACTGCTGCCGTTGGTGGCTGAAAGCAAGCCTGCAGGCCTTGTGTGCGCCGCAATGGCTCCAGGACTTCTACTTCATAGCCTCTTCCAGCGCTGCCGCAATCTCGCGTTCAAGGTTGGCTAACTCTTCCTGCAAGATAATGTGTGTGAGGCGACTGTACTAGCTTGCACCTGTTCCCGATGACTTGTACACCACAGTAATTGTGATTCACATCACAACAGACCAGATCCCAACACAGATGCAAGGTACATGTTGCGAGAGGGATCTTACCTGAGTAGCGAGTAGCTTTTGCCATATCCCGGCGTATGGCCCTGATGTTTCAGGGGGCCCGTCAGCTGCAGGTCCGAGCAAGTTCTTCAGCTTAGTCACTGTGTCCTGCAGTTTTGAGGCACGCGCCCATGTGGCCTGTACAGCAACGTGCTGTTGATGTTGGATATTGTCCGCTGTATTCCGGTCTGACCTGGCAGGTGGTGGTGGATGGCAGGCTTGGGTACAGGTGGAGGAGTATCAAAAGCAGCCACAAAAGTAAGTCAGGACGTACTGTTGGGGCTGGATAAACTGCAGCTTGGTGTGAGGGCCTGGTAATTGAGGCCTGTACGGCTGTCGAACATGCGGGAGCTGACAGGCTGTTTGCCACAGCTTGGCTCTGCTCAACATCGTCGGTAACATTCAGCTTGCGGCGGACGGCCTTTCCCTACACATGACACTGGGTTGGCAACGCTACAAGTGATTTGGTGTTCGACCTGAATGCATACAACCTGTAGGCGCACGACACTGTACCAGCCACTTACCTGTCAGGTTCAGTGTATTGGCAACTTCAGCGTGCGATACTAGCAAATGGATGGAAGCGTGCCTGATCAGCCTCATCCACATCCTGTGACGTTTCGGATGCTTTCGCGGGTGACTCAGCCACATCTTCTGCGGCCTCGGCTGCAGTCTGTCCTGCCACCTGCGGCGCCTTCTTCAATGCCTTGCGCTTCACAGGTCTCTGTTCTGAATCTTCCAACAGGTCAGCAGGAACCGCATAAATCCCATCCATGGCCCACTCTTCGCACGTGCGGGGGGCTGCAGTTGGATCATCTGGATTCGGGACCTGCAGGTCACATACATTGACGTGTCTAGGCACAGAGCCGCGCAAAGCAGCAAGCAGGACATCGCTACGGCTTACTGCGGCTTGCATAGGTAATCAGATTCAGCAACGTCCATTGTACACGCTTTGACACTCTACACGCATACCCCAAGTACCAGCCAATCGTAGCACACTGCACGGGCAGCATACCAACTTTGTAGTGAAGGCCCTCAACAGCTTAGCTTCGAGGCGGGTAGGAGGCATCTCTTGCCCAGTGCTGATACCGTACTCCTTATCTATGGCGCTGTTAACACTTGATGCACGTTTGCGCACATCAGCATACCTGCGTCGGACCCATAATCAATACAAGCATGGCTCCGAACAGTTGCCCCGCACGACAGGTGAGATAGACGGCGCGTACGTAATACCATGCTCCTTTGCAACTACCTTCCACATGCTCGTCCAGGCTTTGGATAGATTCCGGCAGAGCTCGATGGCGTTCCTTGCACCCTGCTGTTCAGCGGCTGACATGGTGGAGCCGGCAAAGAAGTCTTTGTGGTCCTGCGGAACATGCACACCATGTTCTGGGGCAATGCATCTATGGTGACTCGCATCAAGCACGAACACATTATGTGGGCCCTGCACGGCTACAATCGACCAAGACACCCCGGACGCCACGATGGTCGATTGTACCCAATCGACCACGACCCGCCGGACGCCACCAGGCTCACCTGTGACACATGAAGCTGCACCACACACAGCCGCTGTCGTGCCTACCATCTGAAACGACGATCGTGGCATGGCAATGCAACCGCCGAATGGGATGCATGGCAGAACAGAATGACCTGGACCGCTAGCCCCCGTGCTCGATGTTAATACCACTCCACATCTGCGAGACCAGTGCGCTGGAAAAAGTACATCGACCACTGCATCAGCAAAACCGAGCTGTGGTAGTCACTTCATCCGGCCGATCGAGATACTGACGCAATGTCCGGATGGGATTCGGTGGCAGGAAAACGGCTGTATCAGCTGGACGTGCGGCGTGCACGTTTAGGAACATAGACAGCACGGTGATTGTCGGTTCGTTGCAGCGTACGTGCGGGAGGAGGGCAAGCGCACCGTCTCAGCCAACATGTCGAACGCCTCAACAACCGACTGTAGCATGATGGCCCCTGGCTTGCTTGCCCTCACGAACTTCACGAAGAGGTCTTTTACAATCTTCGCATCATTACAGCGATCCAGCGACGCCTTCATACCTTCTGGGATGTCCTTCAAGATGCTCTGTATCTTGTCGGTCGACCGCAGGAATCGTGGCTTCCACGTAACCCATGGCGACACAGACGCCTTCCGCCCACTCACGGTTGATATCATACGCACAGTGTCCTTAGAAACAGCGGTTGCGGTGGCAGTGAGCACCGGGGATTGCTCCTGGGCCAGCGTGCAGGTGAAGGGCGGTAACCATACCGCCTGCTTCCCCACAGCCGCTGCGGCAGTTGACATAGCGACATCCATAAGAGAATTGAAGTCAGCATACTGTAATTCGATGTAATATGTGGGATTAGGCCTGCTTGTCACCCGCAGCGTCGCGCTGCTGAAGGGCCGCTTCGCACCACACGCCGAAAAGATAGTGTCTGCCACAGCCCTCCCCCATGGTGTGTTAGAATAAGCAGATTTCCATTCAAACGGTGGAGCATCGCCGGCACTGCAACAAGCGCCGGCTAGTTGACAAGCCGTGCAGTTGTTACTTGGCGTTACCGCGGGCCGGCTGTTGGGGCCCAGTCGTATAATAAGGGCAGCAGAATTCACACAATACGCAATTTGATAGTAGACGATATCGTACTGCAGCATGATCGTGGTCTCGTCCGTCGGCTGGCCCATCTTGCACAACGTACTCCTGTGGCGACGACGGTAGACCCTGGCAAAATCGAGTCGAACAAAACTTAGTTATGCGAGATATATCAATAGGCATGATAGAAGACTGGGCGTAGAAGACTGTACATGCTCCACCCTCAAAGGAAGCGTTCACACGCGGGTGTGGGCAGAGGGTGTCGTTTCGACCACCCCCGTCAAGTCGGGGTGTGTCTACAGGAAGTGGTGTGCAGTGCGTGACGCTCTGCTGCCCGGTGGCTTTCCGGATGCGCTCCGACATAGCTTGCGCGGACCCGTCATCAACCTTTATATAGGCTTTAACTTCATCCCACCAGTCGTGACACGATGGCAGGCGAGCCCAATAAGAAGGTCCGTCGCAGGGCTCAAGAGATCGATGATGACTTCGCCCAGTATGGGATGCGCCGTGTGCCTACGGAAACCAAAGACTCTAGGTCTTTGTTCAAGTGTGATCACTGTCTAGGTTTTTTCAATAATGTCGCTCATGCGGAGCGCCATTTTAGAGTCACTGCTTGTCCTAAGCGGGCTGCGGCGTGGAGATCAGCTGCTGCACGGTCCGTTGATTCGCCTCTGCTCAATCACTGTGCGGTAGTTGATGATGGCTTGCGCTTCCCTCGCGAGGCAAGTGCTGATGCGATCCTGGACGGCATTGGAGCAAGAGAGCTCGCGGGCACTACACAAGACCCGCGAGATATCGGGGGACCCATGCCCCAAGATCCCCCGCCTCCACCATCACCCCTCGCTCCACCAGCACCCCTGCCACCACCACCAGCACCCCTCCCTCCACCAGTACCCCTCCCTCCACCGGAATCAGATCCACACGATTACCTCGTCCCGGTCGGAGACCCCGCAATCCCACAGGCACCGGTAAGCTGATACTGCCCTGTCACTGTGCACATGTGTATATCGCATGATGGTGTCAGCCGCGCATACCGCTCCTTCAACATATGCAATCCAGCAATAAGTTGCAGGTACACCTCATCGCTGCGGCTGCGCTTCCCGTCGAGGTAGACCCCCAGTACGATGGGCTTGATCAGCTCGGCGACGAAGATGGGGAGGAATGGCATGACGCCCTGGAGCCAGATGATGAACAACCAGACGAGGAGGAGGAGGAGGAGGAGGAGCCCGTGAAGGCGCCCAGGCGAGACACCGGTGCCTATCTCAACTTCCGCCTGGCACATTCCATCGTGGCCGGGCATTCGGTCAAGGTACGTGAGGTTGCTGTGTGGCTGGCAAGGCTGGCTTCAGAGCATCGTATCACGAATTCGGCCATGGACTCATTCTGCCAGATGGTGCATTTCCTGCTGTTACCAGAGGGAAACCTGTTCCCCAAATCGTACCACATGCTCTGCTGTGCGCTCGCTGTTGAAGATAGCCATGACTGTGAGCGGCACATCTGTGACGCTTGCTGGGAACTCTTCCCGGACATCCCGGGTGACTCACACGCGGTCCATGCGGATGAGGTCTGCCAGCGGCCGGGTTGCAACAACCCCCGATTCAAGCGTGGCCCGGGAGGTCATGTCTCCCCCAAGCGTAGCGCATTTTACTTCGGGAATGAGGGCACCTTTGTGGACCTCGTCTGCAAGCCAGATATGCTGCCAGCCATCTTGAGTCACCGCAAGGAGGCTTTCGAGGATCCAGAGTCCTTTTGGAACTCGCCCGCCGGCCGCGAGCTGAACGCCCGGTGTGGGAACAAATTCGACGAGACGTCTATGAAAGCTGACGAGTTTGCAGTGCTCGTGAGCCTAGGTGCGTCGCCTTTGCATGCGTGTCCTCCTCCTGATCTTCAGACGAGTGCCTGTCGTGATACTTGCCTGCAACCGTGTCCTCAGGTGGTGACTCCCGGTGCAGGGGCAGACGGTGGTCAGCTCTTTGTTAATAAGCAGCATGGCGCCCTCATCTGGGGCATCCGGCTCCAGGAGCTGCACGACGGGATGGCCGCGAAGAATGACACCTGGGCTCCCCTGGGCGTTGTGGAGGGGCCGACCGAGCCCAACCGTCTGGACAGCGTCTTGGAGTCTCTGGAGGACTTCTTCCTCGCACACGACCCCGGTGCGGTATACACTCCTGTCTGGTGCACTGCCCATTAGTGTGCCAACTGCGAATCGGTAATCAGGCGCTGAACTGTGTGTACACTTGCCTGCACTTGCGTGCCGGTGCTTGCCTGTCGCCCTCACACGCACCTCCCACCATGTGAGGGAGCCTCTGCAGGCAGGGACGGAACCACCCCGATCATTGTGGAGATCTGGGAGGACCCTGCTGATCCAAACAGCAAGAAGAGGCTAGTGAAGCTGTGGCCGGTCTGTGGCTGGGCAGAGGGAGACATCCCTGTGCTCGAGAAGCTGGCAAACGCCGTTGGTCATGGGGCCAAGTCAGCTTGTGTGCGTTGCGCTTTCCTTGGTGCAACCGTGAAGGATGCCAACACGGTCCGGTGCGTCACCCCCGTCTGGCCATTGACAGGCACGATACCATAGGCCGGTGTGACTCACTGCAGGGATAGGCTCCACTTCGATTAGTAGGGAGAACACTCAGGCAATATCCATGGCTATGCAAATAACACTTGAAGCTGTAAACATAGTGATACACAGCTGTTTCTATAATCGCATTACAAATCCCTTGATACGGCTTCGCCCTCTTGTCCCGCGCGCGATCTCGCAACGCGATGCCCGTGGTTGGCAGGCTCTGCCTGGCAGCCTCTGGGGAGTGGTATACTACTGGTGGTTCCGTGTGCAGGTGGGAAAGCTACTGCCACATCACTCAATCCGTGCCTGCTTACGCGGGGTTGGCGGATCCCTGCCAGCCTCCTCAGCACAGACGCAGGGCGGGCAGCCCGCACTGCCACGCATGCCACCTGGCTACATGTCCTTTGACACAGGTGAGCAGGGCTGCAGAGATGAATGGACTCCCCCACGACTGTCACCCCGAGGGCACGTGGACAGGAGATGGCTGGTTGAAGTGGTCAGGCTCGGGAGATCATGTCCAGGGCGGAAAAGGGCTGCCGAGATCGAAGTCCCAGGTCGGCGAGCTACCAACAGCACTGTGATGCACAAGGCTATGCGCCCAAGCGGGGTTGTGTCTGCCCCTTGCATAGGCCGTCGGTTGCTATGGACACCACCATCGTCGCAGTCGTTGGCATCCTGTATGCAGGTTGACAATCCGACTCGGCCGCCGTACACTGGTATCGCAGCCAGGAGTACGCGTGCAAATCGCGCTCACACCGAGCGCCTGAAGATCGGCTTGTGGAGGCTGCCATTGTTCCATAAGCTGTCCTACTTCAAGTGCGCTCCCAGCCCTGACCCATACGTGTGCACAGACCTGTTTCTGTGTCAGTGCTTGACCCGGGCCCCGGTGACGTGTGCAGTCCGTGTACATTCCTCCGGTTCGGCGTCGCCCACATCTTCCTCCTGGGTCTCCTGAAGGACTTCTGGAAGCAGTGGCTACCAGGCCCCACTGCCAAACGGCATGGTCCGGCTGCGAAGTATGTTCTACCTGTGGTGGTGCGTCGGAAGATAACCTCCAGAGCTGCCCTACAGAACCAGACGGAGCTGATAAAGAAACCCTATCGAGATATTGTCAAGTATGCTCTTCCTGCATCTTGTATGACCAGTCGTAGGTACATGTACAACTGTACTGTGGCGGGGGCTGCTGTCTGGCGACAGCCACATAGCCACCTGCTCGAGCCGTTCTGTCGTGTACTCTGATGTTGTCAACATTTTGAGGCCCACCCCCAGCCCCCCTGCAGGCCTGCCTACTCAACCATGGTCACAATCGGCGTGCAGGCATCGCGGCAATTACCTCATGGAGGACTGGATGAATTTCACAGACGCGTGGAGTCTCCAGCTGCTGCACGACCTGCCGTGGGATGAAACCAACCCTGATGAAGTTCATGTGCGCGACCAATTTGAGGCGATGTGGACGGACTTGCGGGCCGGAGTCATGTACTTCATGAAGTACACGCCAGGGCAGCACACCTGGCAGCGAATCCTCGACGCCCAAAAACACCTCCTGGCATATGGGAAGAGGGTACAGCAGGTACTGTCTCCATCGCCGGCTCCCTGCCCACGCGTACGTTTTACGAGGAGGAGAAGTTTGCGGGTGTGCAGTGTGTACTACAGGCAGTTCCTGCCGACGGGTTGTCTCACGCAGTCATGATGTCGGTGTAGGTGTTCAGCGGTCAGGTCCTTGCAACCCTGAAGTTGCATTTGGCGGCCGTCCACTTGCCAGATCAGGTGAGAGCCTGCGGCCCTGCCTTTTTCTGCCTTGAGTACTGGATCGAAAGGCTCGTGCAGTTCTTCAAGCGGCTGATCAAGTATCGAGGCACGTCCGGTTCTGAGCGCATCTTTGTCAACGACCTCCTGTTGCGGCGAGCGTGTGACCGCTTGGTCCAGGAACTTGGCCCCAAGGCTCTGCCCCGTCTGACTGAAGCTGTTGCTGCCGCCCGGGAGAAGCAGCGGAAGCGCATCCGCAAGCCCGCTGTACAACAGCAGCCCAACGCGGCGCCGCCGCCGCCTCCGCGCCTGCCTGATGGCGGCCGCGGGCCCAGTCCCCCACCCGTGATGCTGGGTGCTGGCACTGACCTCACAGGTGCGGAGCGGCTGGAGGTGTTGCCTGCGCCACCAGCGAACGGGCGTGCCTGAAAGGGCTGCTCTACCTAATTTGTGCCGAGCACGCTGACTTTGCCAAGCGTGGCTGGCCGAGTCACACGACCCTGGGGGACCGTGCCCGGCGCCGGGCCGTGTGTGCTTCACTGGGGGTTGCGGTAGACGGTGAGCCTGTTGATATAGTGAAGCTCTACATGCGGAAGCATG